>OX463788.1:49762837-50362837 GCA_949825025.1 Siphlonurus alternatus | reverse complement strand
TTGTTAAAAAAAAAAGAAAATATTATAAATCAATTTCAGTGCAACTTTTCAATGAAAAAAATTAAGCCACGCCCCTTTTTCCCAAAAAATCGCGCCTTCGGCGGGGGTTCGGGCCCTTCAGGCCACTATCTGAAGCGCACTGGTAAGAAATTGAAACTACTTTCACCACTGCTCGTCCCTTATATAACAAGTTTCGAGAAGTTCGGAAGCTAGTAAATCTCGTCTTTCTCTTGCTCCTCGTCGTAACCCAGAATTTCACTAAAAAATTGTAAGGTCAGACCAGTACTGAGAAATGACTCAAAATGTCACATTGAGCCCTATAGGGTGACCCAGCAAGCGCTTCATTTGCTACCAGAGCAGTAACTTACTGAGTACACGAGTTACTTGGATATCAGGATATCACTCTCGAATTCGCCCAACATCTATCATACTCCTAGTTCCACTCTAGTGGTTAGTGCATGCTTCTATTCTTGGCAATGTATGTACCTAATGATCTACTTGTTACTCTTCTCACTTTTGTAAAACAAAAAATTATTAATTCGGTTTTCTTTTATTCGTATAGAATATATTATAGAGTCCATACCATGTGTGGCATAATTAGATAATATTTCATTGTTTTAATACACAAACATAATAAATTATATTGAATTTTATTTCACTTTTCGGACTTTTACCTTTGCCGGTGTTCGATGTAATCCTTCTGTGTGTAGTATGTTGCGATGTCCCCGCCTTCCCGGCGACAAGAAGCCAAGCGAATACGAAAATAAAATAACTATTAAATAATTCAGTCGTCTTCCGCCCCGCCCCTCTCCCCGCCGCCTCCTCCTCCCTCCTCTCCTCCTATACACACCATCCACAAATTTAATATCATCTCATTCCCCCTCCCCCTTCCCTTCTTAAAGTCTTACATCAGGTATTTCAAATTATTCTCAAGTACACGTACTTAGTCTCAGTCTCAGATCACCTGAGGAAGAGGCGGTTGACTCTCGAAACGTAGTGATATGTGTAGTACATACATGCAAGTGTTAGTGACGTGCACGAACACTATTATATAAGTGATCATCGCAACATACTACACACAGAAGGATTACATCGAACACCGGCAAAGGTAAAAGTCTGAAAAGTGAAATAAAATTCAATATGAATATCCTTTGCACGAAAAAGTTATTTACTAATAATAAATTATAATGCAATTCATGTCTCTTTCTTCCACCTATGCGAATACATTTTATACAAAAGCATTAAATGTAAAAACCAATCATTTTTATCACACCATGTATAGCAGTAGAGTATCTAAAAATAAAATTTACAAAAATGAAAAACACACCAAGAACAAATAAATTGATTCAAACTGGACGTTTATTTTTATTTCACAGTTCATTTTATTTTCCCAGCGTTCCATATATTTATATAGTAAGTTCAACTTTATTTAAAAGAAAAAAAAATCGATAGTGAAATAACATTTATTTAAACTACTTCAGATCGTAAACCTAAGAAGAAAGTTCACTCTATAGCTATGTATTTTCCACATTGTTTTTGTTGGCCGGTTTTATGACAATTTGGTATAAAGTACAAAAACAAAATGAAGAGCAATGGAAGTTGGTAAATTGTAAATTGGTTATGTAAATTGAGTTATATCATCTGTATACATTATATATATATATATATAATTATATGTATATATATATATACATATTATACTTACAGAATAATTTTGAAACATTCAATATATAGTCTGGTGGAATATAAGAAAACTTATTTATACTCAGTATAATTTTATACTGAAACAAAATTTTTCGAACACATTAATAGCCAACCAAGTGAGTCTTGTAGCTTGTAGCTAAATACCTTGACCTGCACAAGTTTAAATACGGTATAATATTATACGTATATACTGTATAATATGAAGAACACAAAGCGTGCAGAAAATGTTTCGCTCAATTGAATGTCTGCCGGGATTGAATGAGGGTTGCTCGCCCCCACGTCAAACTGTGACTGCCCACTCCTCGACTGGCGCCCGCCCAGTTCGTTTCTCCTCGTTCCTTGCTTACCTAACAAATGATTCAGTGAATGAATAAATAAATAAATAAATAAATAAATAAATAAATAAATAAATAAATAAATAAATAAATAAATAAATAAATAAATAAATAAATAAATAAATAAATAAATAAATAAATAAATAAATAAATAAATAAATAAATAAATAAATAAATAAATAAATAAATAAATAAATAAATAAATAAATAAATAAATAAATAAATAAATAAATAAATAAATAAATAAATTAAAATAAAAAAATGGAACGTAATTATCACAGGAACGCTCTCCAGAAGTTTCACTTCTATTTGAATGGCGACAACATACTGTATGAAAAAATTTAATTGCAGAAATGAATAGAGGGTACCAAATTATGCTACTCTGAATTTTTTCAGATTTTTTTGAGTCCCGGAACTATTTTTAAATAATTATTGAAAGTTCTGTGATTTCAGTTGGCACCCCTGAATCCTTAATAAAAAGGATAGAGGCTGGACGCCTATTGACGCCTCCAGGGAGCGTGGCCGCACTTTCAATAATTATTTAAAAATAGTTCTGGGTCTCAAAAAAATCTGAAAAAATTCAGAGTAGCATAATTTGGTCCCCTCTATTCATTTCTGCAATAAAATTTTTTCATGTATGTTGTCCATTTTATTTTTCTCTTTTTATACCCTATAATTTAAACATTAGTTTAAGAGTTCTCTCTATTATATGTCTCGTATAAAAAAGGGAGGAAAAGCTCTAATTCAAAAGTAAAGTTGGGTATTTCTAATGTAAATAATAAGTCATCAGTATTAAAATTAATAAAATTTCCTTCTTATTAATAACATGTTTAACATGGCAAATACTAGACGTGATCCATATCATGAATTTATTTAAGTAGCACCAGAAGAAAGTTTGCGTCTTTAACCTCTCGCTTGAACTCCCGAAATTCTGATCTCCCGGAATCAACTGATCAGTTAGCTGAGATAGCTTGGAAATTAAGAGTTTAGATTGTAATTAAAAAATTACAGCGGTCTGTTTATTCCTATTTTGCAAACATTAACAGCATATAAAAGCTCAACTTTTGTTTTTAAACGATTTGTTACGCCTTTTAATACTAAAGCTTTTTGGTTCAAAGTATATATTATATATAATACTCTCCCTTGTAATATAAATATATTATTGTATTAAATGAAAAAAAAGTACATAGCGAAATAAAAGCAGTACTAGAATTTAAAAAAAAACTCGTTAAAGTTATCGGAAGTGAGTACTGCAAGTTATTATCACTTAACTTGTGGCAGTAAAATTTAGCTCGTCCTACGGCTGGTGTGTCTGTGTAAACTAAAATTCATTTCACGTGAAAATCCATCGGACGTCATTTTTACCTTGAAAAGTGACGCACGCTATAGCTTATAATTAAAAATATATAAAGTCAAATTTATTTCAAACTTGGAAATTAGTATTAGTTAAGATAATACATCAACAAAATTTTACTTTAATTGAAGGCATAAGGATTTGAGATATAAATTACTTGATTTTGTCAATGAAACAGAAAACTACAACGCACTGATACAGAAAATAAATATATGCTTTTTAATATTTAAACATAATGATATTTAATTGAATAAGTCTCCTGTTACAGAGTTGTTTTAATACTGGTTTGTTTTGTTTGTTTTTGTCACAGAGATATTCATTAAAACGTTGAGCTATGTAACATCAGTGTAAAGCGCCCTAAGCAGCCGGCTGCCTGCTATTCTGGCATACATTCGAGGACGGATGCGAGTGGCAAGTAAGCCTCGTCCCTTCGTTCTACTGCAAAATTTCCGATTGCACGCACATGCAAATAACCCTCTTACTGTGGGCGGGTGGCAATCCTGTTGAGCGCTTTTGCACATTTATTACTTTTACCACTTCTATATTACCATCAAAAATCGAATTCGAGCAAATGCAGTAAACAAATGTAAGCACGACTTTTAAACTTTTAATATCTTAACGATTTGAGAAAAAAACGGAAATCCACTGTTGTTGTTTTGTTGTTTTTTTCACTTTTGTCCAAATTATTTAAACAAAACAAGTTTTTAGTTTTGCTCAACATGAGAAGAAAAGATTCGATGATTTTTTACTAATTTATATTTAATCAAAACTAATATTTTGTAATTCGCAAAATCACAATTTTTCTGGTTTTGATCAATATTTAAGCAAAAAAAGGTGCTCTACAGTAGTTTCCAGACGTCAGTCAAGTAAGAGTCATGAGTGTGATGAAGGGATGACGTCTGTGCTGTTCAGTATACTTTGTATCATTTTTACTCAAAGTGTTCATATGTTTATTATTCAAAATTAAAACACTATTAACATATTACGTTCAAAATAATATGCTCAAATTATGGTTTCGTTATTTACAATGTTTCTTAAATTTGTTGTATGTTTTTGTTGTAAATAAAATTGTATGATATAAGAGTACATACAAATAAAATAACTGTAACTTCACACAGCATTCAACTGTATAGGTATGAATTGCTTGTCTTCAACATGTATATTGCTTCGATCTTTGTTTTTAATGAATTTAGCAGCTATCTTTATCATTATTTTAAATAATTCCAAGTGTTCTTGAGGTAAATTCTAAAAAAGGTGAATCTACAGACATGCAGAAATCATGTTCTATTCGTTGTGTTATTGCAGAAGTTTATATTATTTGCTTGTTTAAGAGTCAAGAAAGTAATAAATTTGTGTTTAAGGCCCACCTAGATGTTTTTGTAACCGGTTGCTTCGTAAGCCATCCAGGCTGTAAAACGTGGCAGATAGAGCTTTATTTGAATACCGCTTCTCCAGCTTGCTTTGTGTTATCCTGCGTCGCACGAGGCCTGCATTTAATGTAACACGCATATTGCAGCACACGTGGTCAGATTGTTATACAATGAAATGCTGCTAAAAATTAATTGTGACCAAACTTGTGCTGAATTTAGTGACATGACATAAAAAAATGACATTTTCAGTCTTCAGAATCGTTGCACTAATGACCAAGACTTTACAGGAACAGGGAACAGAGCATTATATTTAATTACTTGTAACTGGACAAGGGAGAAAAGTATCTCCATATTATCTTCTCAATCTGAATATATATATATATATATATGCTATTTAACTATTTAATAACATAAAGATATATTTATAATATATATATATATATATTTATTTATAAAGAGCAAACAGATTGTTATATTTTCATTGCTTACACCTTTGAATCTGAACTTCTCATAATGAACGGTCCAAGAAAACTAAACACCACTATATTTTATATTTTCATAGCCTTGCTTTTATTATCGCCATATAATATTGTTTGTTACCACATTCAAAGAGGGAGGTTTCATCAAAAGACATTTTCTATTTTTACTTCCTGTTCTATTATATCGTCTGATATAGTTTCCAATCAACGATTTGTTTTAACAATCTTAATTAACTTAATTGTGAAGAGAAATTATATTTTAATCAATATTATTTGTTATTCTTTGATTGAATTTTCCGTTTTTTTTTTATTATTAAAATACCATTTAGTGCGATTATTAATATGCTAGCATAGACTTGGGCTTCTTGAACTTTATGAAGCAATACAAGCTAACAAGTAAGTATAAGTTTTCATCAACGTCATATCAAGTTATGCTGTAACAAGCATTGCAGTGAAAAAAACACATGAGATTAATCGGAGAACCAACTATAGCTTCGTTGTTGCCCATAACACCTTATCACAAAAGGTGTACGTACAATATAACCTTAATTGGTTTTGTTTGTACGTTTTTGCAGCTTAGCTGACGGCCACACCTCAAAAAAGTCATGAAAAGGGACAAGGTGGTAAATGCTCTAATTTGTTTTTTCCTTACTATATAAGCGTTCAAGTATATCCTCTTTGCTCCGCTCGCATGCGTCTAGCTAGGATACGGTATACGTTTGCTATATGGCGGGCGCTTGGGCAGGCAGGCAAGCGAGCAAGCAGAGAGAGGGCGAGCGGCTGTTGCAGCCAGGGGCGAGTGGCAAGCTGTGTTGAGGTCGCCAGAAATGAGGTTTTTACGGCCGCGAAGAGTGAAGAGACACATTCGCGGCCCGGTTGGCACACCCCCTAGCTTCAGGCTTGCCAAGCTTCAGTTCGAATAACGTTACAACGAACAATAGCTAGCCTCCAGCACTAGTGCCATACCAAATCCACATGACTACACTTTTTCGTAAAAATATACTTTCAAATAGTAAAACCAAACCGGCCCTGTACAATTTGGTACATGCAGTCTAAGAAAAATAGTGATGTATTATAGTGAATATCTACTCTAATTTGACACAAAAGGTAAAAATACCTTTAAATGTCAATATTTCATCCCCCCATTTCAAACAGTCCAGCAATGAAACAGTAATTGAGTGTAGTAGAGCATTAAAATATTCATGTGTGGTACTTATAGTGCGTAATAAATGATATTAAAGTATTGTACATATACCTTTATGGTTATATTATTTTATCCTTTGTCATGACATAAAAGCTGTCAAATTAACTTTACTAGTGTACGAGGGCTATTTCATTTTAATTACTACTATCAATAGCACCTGTAAAAAATAAAAATCACAGCACTTTAAAAAAAATGACATCTGATAAAAAAATAATAAGTTAGCAATTCATATCTCTTGTGAAGTCGGAGCACCAGAGGAACAAACTCGCATATGTCACATGTCCTCGGCAGACCCCTCCATGCTATACATATGAGAACAAGAGAGGGAGAGATGCTTTGAAAAAAAATATATAGGTGATGAAAAAGATGAACAAGTGTGCTTCACAAAATACATCATGCCAAACGCATTGCTTTCTTTGTTTAGACGAGGAGGCTGATTGATAAAATATTTTCCACTATTGACGTCTGGCCCCTGCTGGGGATAACAGGAGAGGGGTTGACTGGGTTGAGGAAGTGGAAATGAGTTGATCCTTAGCACATTTAGCACTCTCGAATAATGCGTACGCATTTATTCGGCAGTGCAATGAAGCCTCACCCAAGCTGAAGGTGCCACAGCAAATCCGACTTACTTCAAATGACGCGGACGCAATTAGCCTTTTTGAACATCCGCGTCATTTGAAGTCAGTCGGATTTGCTGTGACACCATCGAAATGGGAAAGCTACATGACTTTAGCTTTATCTCATTATACTATGATTATACATTATAGTGTATTGGATATGTGCAGGCCGATCAAATTGAAACTTTTTTTCTCAGTTGATGGACGGTTTGTGATGAATTTAAAAGTATAAAAAATGTTAGTAGAATTGATGTTAAAACTTTGGTAGTCGAGGCAGCTTTCGAACGTTCTCCTGCCTAATTTGCTGGGGCTGCAAAGACAGAGATGCAGTTCTGCAGCGTGACAATTAACGCTTACAAACAGAGCAGGTGTAACATTTGTGCTGTCTCTGGATGTACATTTGTATGACATGGCCGCCATACGAGATTGAAGCAAGTGCGCTTTTCTCGCCCCACCAAGCCTCACTCGACATCGCTCCATGGCAATGCACCTTTAGGCTCTAGAGTACCTGAAATACTCTAGGCTCGATAGGCTTTGTTGTTAACGGTGTAGACAGAACCAGGGTGAGAGTGACTTGACAAACATAAGATTGTGCAAGGGTAGTTTTGAAAGTTGAAATAGTGCAAAATTATCAATGTTTGCGATGAAATGCGGGCTGGCGCGACCGACTGAACGGGCGACGTCACAAAGCGATGAGCTAATAAAACCGAGCTGCTTTTAGCAAACACGAAGATATTTTTAATCTTTACTGTCAAAATGGGAAATTTCACTCTGATCTTTCTTACAATCAATTATATATTAATATAAAATTGGCTAAGCAATTTTACTATACAACGGGTATTATAATAAGAAACACAAAAGATTATAGGAAACCTTAGCAACTTTTTTAATTTAATACCATAGATAATTTTATTAAATATATTCTCTATCTCACGTATTATAGAGAAGAGTGGTGAAGTTCAGTCTACCTTAAAGTTTCCGTTACGTAACTTCTTATCCCCAAAGCTGATGTAAGGAAGACGTATTTCCTTTGTAACTATTAAAAGCCAAGCTTTAATATGAAGGTCATAAGTCATAATTATTTAGGCCTAGTTTAGGAAATTTAAGACGGTGCCTTTTATATGCACATGAGGCTGGTTAGATTAAGAGGCCAAACAAGTGTGATTGAGTAGTATGCAAGGTGGAGCTGTGATGTTTTGGAAATATGCTGCAAAATTTACATGGTGTTGCTTTTTTTTTAACAAGATAAACATAACAGCCAAGGTTAAACAATTAACCCTGTCGTCCGCTACAGAATTTCATCAAAATCTTCAAGATATTAGTTCAGTATGATAAATTCAGAAAACAGAGATACAAATAAAACTTATATATTTTAATAAAGAAAATTTAATGCAGTATAAGAAAAAATCAATATGAGAACACTAAGTTATAATAAAATGAAGCTGATGCTTTTAAGTTTATGGAATAATATGCTGTATTAATTTCATCAAGTAATTATTAAAGAAATGCTCGAAGTGTATGTAAGATTTGAACAATGCTGTGCATTTATGTTAAATTAATTTTGATGTAATTTCTTAACAATGCTTTTCCTTCTAAAAGCTTTCTGTGCACAATAACACTTGAGTGTAAATTTTATTTTTGCAAAATTTCAATTGAATTTTTAACATTTTTTTAGTAAAAATAAAATTAAATACGATCAATAATAATGAAGGATCAAAAATGTCATAACATATAAGTTTTAAAGCGATGAAGTTAAATTGAAAGTGAAATGTATAAAATAAGATCACGATTTTTTAAATTAAGCGTACGGCATTGCAGTTAGAAATTTTCATATTTGCAATATTCACACGAAGAACAGAAATGTGTCAACAAATATCGTTACTTAAATACTCTCGACAAGTGACGTTTTATAACCTCTTTACCGACATAAAAGAGAAACAAATTTGAGAGAAAGTAAAACTACATTAAGTTATTTAATAAAGAAGTGTTCGGTATTAATAATTTTTATAAAAGAAAATAAATTGTGCTCTTATAATATATTTAATATATTATAATAATATTATACACTGAAAAAAAGACTACGGTGGTGATTTTTACTTTTCTAAGGGTGAAATATTCTATATTCTAATATTAAAGGGGTACCAAAGTGAATACTTTTTTTACATATTCGGACAGCTAGGAATTATTCTGATATCCCTGTGGCTCAATATTTTCGTACAATGCCTAGTTATTTTACAATTAATTATTTAGTTTGAAAAGTGAGTTTGATAACCGTTGGTTGATTCAAGCCGATGCGCTCCAGCAGCAGCCGCTGATACGACGAGAATCTCCCGCGAATCGGGGGAACCTCCTCCCCGCCTCCTTCTTGTCGTATCATCGGCCGCTGCGGCCGCGGGCATGCTTGAATCAACCAACGGTTTTCAAACTCACTTTTCAAACTAAATAATTATTAATTGTAAAATAACCAGGCATCATACGTAAATATGGAGCCACAGAGATGTTACAATAATTCGTAGCTGCTCGAACATGTAAAAAAAGTATTCACTTTGGTACCCCTTTAAGAACATTCAATAATCGCTCAACAATAAATTATTTATGGAAAGATGGTTTATTATACTTCTGTGTGTTTGAGAATGATTGCACTTCACTTATTTGCACGATGACTGATGCGTACACTGGACAAGAATGTTTTTCAAAATAACTGTTACAAGATTACCTTGGCTTCTTCACCGTGTAACTGTTTATATTTTGCTGTATTGTCTTGTATATATATGGGATAGCAATGATATTACAATTCTAATTAATATAATTATAAATATGTGTGTATGTATCGTAATATAGAGTGAATATACATAGTAATAATACGTAACATTTGAAAACCATTATCAATGTTTTCAAACTTTCAGAACAAGTCCCATAACACTGGTTATAGTTTATAAAACAACAAAGTTTTGGTATGTTAGAGAGTTCTTAAATTAGAATTAATTAGTAATAAGTTGTTATATGCTAACGAATGTTTAAAAAAATTTGATACATAAAATTAAATGTTATTAAATATGTCTTATAACTTGTAAGTAAATCAAACTCAATGTATTCAATTTTTGAATTCAACTGGTAAGGGGTAAGAAAATATTATTACCTAACCCTCGACATAAAAGTCAAATAAGTAAATTAATAATAAATGGTGATACCCCTCTTATATATACCCTCTTTTATCACACAAGAATGCGTCTGTGAGTGTCAAAAAGGAGGTGACACTGTAACAATTGAATCAACAGAGAGAATGGCCAAAAGAACACTCACAATTGGGGCCTCAGCGGGCGGACCAGCAACAAGTGTGTGGAGCGTTGGCGGCTGAGGAGATGCTGCACTTGGCTGCAGTCGCGCGGACACTGCAGGCAGCAGCCGTCACATTGTATGCTGAAACAAAAGAAAGCAAATCTCTCCTTGCAGTATGTTTATACATGAAGTCATTCACATTTGAAACTTATTTAATAATTAATTCATTTATATATATTAAAAAAACTGCATGCTGTGTATTAATGATTTAACAAAATTTAAATATAATATATAATATATATTTCTGAAATTAATTGCCCTTCCTCCAAAGACAAAAATGCGATTTTCATTCACCTCAAAAAGATCCGACATGGCTACAAATTTTATAACTGCATTTTAATAAAACTTTCCCCCTTATTATAAAAAAAAATAAATAAATAACGGTATAACTTATAAGAGATAATTTGTCATTATTAAAATAATAATAATAATAATACTCATCGGTGAAAAACTGCAAAAATTACTCTCTCTGTTTTGTTCGCATTGCATAAGTACATTATTAATACGTAATACTTATGAGATGTCGGAAGTCACGCGTCTGACGGATACTGGTGAAATTTAATCCTACAATCCTTCAATAAATCATCCGCCATAATGGTGTAACGACTAAAAAAATGCATTGTTCGGAACATTACAAGCTTTCAGATCTCAATTCAATTGTTTGTTCCTCTCCTAGAAAGAGGCTGTAGGTTAATCAGACTGCGAGAGTGCGAGTGAAATGAATGGCAATGATCTCTCTCTTCTCCGTCCTTTTATTCATAAATCTAAAGCTTTTATATTACAAAAATTTGTTGCTTCAAGCATCAAATAAATTTTAATAGATGACACTTGAATAATTATTTTTCATCTTTACTGTCTAATTATACTCATTAATTCGCAAGTCCTATAATTTGACATAAATAAACGTTAAAATAAAATTTAAAGCTTCATTGAAATTTCATGCAAATTATATAAGAGCTATATTAAGAGCCTATTGAAGAGATAAAAGAGTGTACAGAAGTAGTAATCGTTAGCCAGCGATGCAGAAAAAAGAGGTTTTCGATTGCAATTGTCTTCAAACGGAACCATTAGTGTAAATTAGGTTATTCAATAAAAACTCAGGCAATTATAGAAAAGGTGAAATAATGTTCTTCCACTTCACAATTCATACAAAAATAGCACAAATTTGCATGCATTTGAAAATGAAATTATGCATGGTAATGTTTTTTTAAAAGTCCAAAAGCAACAGTTGTTACAAACGTGTCAACAAGCTATAATAATGAATTAAATGTTTTTAATAAATATGATTGCTATAAAGAAAAAAAAGTGACATTGTTTCGTGTTATGTCTGAATGTTGGTAGCCAGGCTGGCTGCACGCTCGCTCTTGTTTACTCCTCGGAGGGTAATTATAACAACATGACGAATATTAAGCTCATCAACGCGAGAGCTTTTCTCAGGCACAAATAGCACGCACCATACAAATTACTTACACTATGCAAGGACATTTAATAATTAAAACATAATATATAAATATTTAATAAACTTTATTAAAACTTTGTAACAACAATAAATTAAATAAAATAAAAATCGTGTCAATATAGAAAACTGAAAATTAAATAATTTAATTATAATTATATATATTTAAAATTTTGACAGGAAAAAGGGATTACCGTGCTCATTTATTAAAACAAGTTGAATACGGTAAGGTTGAATTGAATTATTTAATTATGTTCTTTAATTTTGACATTTTGAAACATTAATTTTTCCTATATTGACCATGTAAATTTAAGTAAAAACAATCTTAAAATGCGATTAATACCCACAGGGGGTGGTATTAAGGAGCAAGAGAGGCATGAAGACTTACCACCTTTAGGTTGACTGGATTCAAGTCAGAGGCGTGAAGTGTCGGCCTGGAGGAGGACTGCTAACTGTGTTCAACTGCTTAGTGGCGACGTCCGCGCAAACTTGAGCGATGGCAAGAGCACCACGTCGGACGCAGGCAACAGCAGACA
Source organism: Siphlonurus alternatus (assembly GCA_949825025.1). NCBI lineage: Eukaryota > Metazoa > Arthropoda > Insecta > Ephemeroptera > Siphlonuridae > Siphlonurus > Siphlonurus alternatus. The sequence goes on along the minus strand of OX463788.1, from coordinate 50,350,443 downwards.
ACCAAGTAAAAGAGAGTTGCGACGAACGGGGCACGGCAGCCAGCATCGGTGGCGGCAGCGGCACAGTGCGCGGCGCTCGACAGCGTCGTGGGGCGGGTGGGCGGGACGACCACCGCAGAGAAACACACACGACGCATCGAGCCTGCGCGCAACAGGCAGGCATCCTTAGGCCACATTAACAATCAAGTGAATCCTACCACCACAAGGGTGGATGGGTGGTGGCCAGGGGGTAGATACTATGTAGGGGTGGGGAGGACAGCCTCGGAATATATAGGTAGGCAGAGAGAGATGGGGGAGAGATGGAGAGACGTACGAGGTACACTGCATGAAGAGAAAAAAAATACGTAAAATGAAACACTAACCACCATCAACGATAAAAAAAAACTTTTTATAACACTTTTCATTAAAAACTCGCTTCAATTTATATTTATATATATATTTATCCGGTATTTCAATCTTCTGCCTCTAAATAATTAAATTATAAATCAATTTCAAACCCTTTTGATAAATGATTAAAAATACAGTTTTCTATTTTCCTTGTTTTCCCCTTAAAGTAATACCCCCTAATAAGCAGTAGCGCAGTCAGAAATTATCAAGGCTTTGAACTAAACCGGTGGGTGTTTGAAGAGCTAGGTTGGACAACTCGCTCTTTATCTTTATGAAGTTTACCCTCTTATGGATTCCCCAACTCTCAAGACATATACCCTTGTCTATGGCACTGGAAATTTTAAAAAACAAAAATTTAAATTTTATAGATTAACTACTCAACTAGTACTTAAGTATTAATTAAATGTGGCAAACTATACTTGTAAATTGTAAATACAAAGGTTCAAAATATTATATCTATAATTATCAATGAAAATTTAAGTGGCGTATTATATTTCTGATTTTACTAATTCCCAATTTGAACCATAGCCATTATCATTTAAGAATTAAAAATAAAATCATTTTTAATTTGGTGGACATAAAAATTAAACAAAAGAAGTGTAAGGTTTTATCGATTTTATTTTAATCGATGATACATTAATGCGAGTAGAGTCCTGCAGCATTGTAGCAGCTCTTGCAGCTGGTTACTGCAAGGATTTTCTCGGAAATATTTGTCCCGGAACTCCCCTTTACCTTGAGAACATCTCTAGAAACTGAAAGACAAAAACAAGAATATTTTAATAAAATCTCCAAAAATAATCTTTATAAACAATCTTTTAAAATAATAAAATTTTAATTATATAATATCATTGGTTTCTCGATAAAGCTTATAATACTCAATTTCAACACATTTGTAGTTTATAATTTAATGATTTTTTTTTTAAAGTGAACCTTCCTTTCAATTAGAGGACATTTACAATTTCAAGTCAGAAATTTAGACTAAATTTTTTAGATTAAATTTTAATCATTATTTTTTTCTCCAATTTTGATATTAAAAAAAAATAAAAAAGAGTAAAATTCTTACTTAAATTATACTTTTTATTATTTACAAATTAGCGACTTTTTAATGTAATTTCAATAACGATAATGATATATGGAAACTGTTTTCCGTGATTTATAATCAATTTCAATTTACCATCGTTTCAATTTTGTTCAAGAAAAGCATCGCGTTCTTTTGACACTCGTTTAGTGATACTTTAGCCTGAAGGAAGCTCAAGGGCCCGCTGAAAATATAACACTGCTGAAAAGCCCTGACAACAGCTCGTAGCATTGCTCAAATGTAATTTAAAGAGAAAAATAAAAATTGCAGTTTAGAAACTTGTTTTGTCTATAAGAAATTTTTCCAATAAATTAGAATCTAACGTTGAACAAACTTAATAATGTCAGCTTTTGTAAGTTGGGACAGGTGAAGAAGATTTCATTAGAGTTAATCCAATAGTTACAAAAGACATGCTGCACGGTAAACACGTGCTAGCTTTGCCTGTTAAGTTAAAAGACAACTGCCTTTGTTGCAGACAAATACTTGTAAGTGTGTGGAGCAACAAAGCCTGTATTATGATGTAATTTGTCTATTTATTGCATACAATTTCTCCTTGCAAGAAAACTTTAATTCCACTTGTTTGTGTGAATATGACATTTTCTAGTATAGGGAAAAAATTACATACAATAAACAAAAATATAGAATCGTGTGATACAGGATTTACTTATGAATATTCAATGTTATATACAGGACAACTTAATACATAGTTTATGTAGTCAAATTAAGATGTAAGATTATTGAAATAAATATATAGTTATTTAAGCAATATTAGCAATATTAAACATGTAAATAAAAATGGCATCTATGTCTTCATGAACTCAAAAATAATAAAAATGCAATTTAACATTTAAAACTTTTTTCTGAATTCATAACAAGAAGAGAGAATCTGAATAACTGATGAAAGAATATCACATGTTTCACTACATGCTTTTTTTTAAATGTAAAATATTAGCATGCAGATTAGAAGTGCAATTATTTTGGAGTTGAGAGCAGCTTTATAATTACAAATAATTATATATAACATTCACACAAGCCATATGTGTAATATTATTATATTAATTTGAAGAAACATTGTCAATTAACATTAGTTTGTAGACTTAGAAATTTAATTTAAATACGTTATAATGACTAATGAGTAAATACGTAATCAGTAATGATTAATAAACTGCAATTGTAAAATGGCTTGGTGACGAGTCCAAGCTTTTGTTTTCACCATTCCATTGGTTAAATAGTAAGCATTCAAATCAATATACTCTCATTGTTCCATGTGGTGTATGCCAGGGCGCCGCGGTGGCGTCGGCGGTAAAATAAAACGCCGCGAGGATCTGCACGAGCACTGGTGGAAAGTAGCACGTTCCTCCCTGCCTACCAGCCGATAGTAACCTCGCAACAATGGTGCACATTGTTACGTAACAACAATCACTAATATTTGTAACTAATAAAGAAATATAATATTAACTCTTTAAACCTTGCTTCTAAATTCTATTTATGCATACATATGTTGGCACCCAAAGCCGATCTTTGGAGCATTTTCATTTGACCAGAACTAGATTGGAGCATCGTGGTTTGACCCAAAGCCAAAAAATGAATTAATTTCGGGTTTGGAGCATCCCGCAATGCTCCAATCTAGTTCTGCGCATTTTTTTTCGGCCCTGGGCCGAATTCGGCTTTGGGTGCCAACATATATATATATATATATATATATATATATATATATATATATATATATATATATATATATATATATATATATATATATGATTAATATTCATTATCAGAAATCGTTTATAAAAATTATGGATAAAAAAATTTTTTTTTAGAAATTTGAGGGTTGAAAGAGGATCAAGATTTCAAGATGATCATTATCTATAACTTATCACTATGCTTTTGTTTTAGTTTATTTTTATGATGAAGCAGTTTTGGTGTAATTGAGACCATGAAGAAATGGAAATATATTTCACTATCATTACATGACAGCGTCTAATGTTGATTTATTGTGAGGCCTCATAATTCATAAGAAAAAACATTGTCGCTGTCGTCAGCTGATTCATATAGAGTTTATACATCGTCATGTGAATGTGAATGAATTACATATTTTTATTTCATTTTATTATTTGTTGCGCCTTTTTTTTTAATTACGATGAAAAATATTACTTATTCACATTGTAACTGTAAATTTTCAGCATTATATTAATTAATCATAAATATTTTTAACAAAAATTCAAAGAATTAAACTTTGAATATTGTTATTTACAAGTTTGATAATCTTGGCGAATATTGTCGTAAATTACAGTTCGATTGCTCTAAGCTTAAAGCGATCAACGAGATATGAGGCTAGCAGAGCTAGAAGCTGCCGCCCGAATATAACCCGGCCGCGCTGCCACGCAGTAGCTCCAGCCCCGCCAACGTGAGGAAAGCTGCAATATCTCACGCCGTGTCAAAACTCCCAAACTTGTAAGCTACAGCAACTTTTCACTCTATTTACTTGGCCACCAGTTGATTACCGTAATTGTTAGCTTTCGGCGATAGAACTTGTTTCATAACTTTTAGTGACATTACTAATTTTGATTGATATTTCCATTTGCTTGTTTGTTATATAAATATAATTAACAGTTGAACCATAAGAATAATTAATTTTTTATTTACTTTAGTTTAATTCAATTTTCGTAATAATGTTTATTAACTAAATGAATATTTTAAATGCCAGTTCTTTATGTCCTATCGTATAATATACTATCAACTTGATAAAGCTTATAAATCATATTATTTCATGTATTCAGTAAATGTTAGCAGTTAGTACATTCAATTGAAAACATCAAACTGGAATTACTGGAAGCAGACAAATTGAAAAAAACAAAACACTGCCTTGCATCCATTATGCGATATATGAAAAGGGAAACTTGGCCGACATTGGGCACGATTCACGAAGCAGTTAAGCACAGGCTTCTAACCACGTTTAGCTAAACGTAGCTAGAATCATGGCTTAACTGCTTCGTGAATCGCGCCCATTGTGTGATAAAACGCTGCTGATTATAAATTATATAAATTAAAAGAGTGCAAGAGAGATAGGGAAATCACCCTTGTACTTACTCTTGTGTTATATACTATATGTTCAAAGTTCATTTTGGTTTACCAGTGCTCTGTGACGTCCTGCAATGTTAAATTTCTCTGCGTCGCAATGGTGCGCACATATGTCACAAACACTGAGCTCCACATAATTCAAAAGATAATCCAATCTCTCTCTCTCTCTCTCTCTCTCTCTCTCTCTCTCTCTCTCTCTCTCTCTCTCTCTCTCTCTCTTGTCCTATCCACGATATTGCTCCCCGACTGCCCTCGAAGTACCGAGTTCATCCCCCCAGCCTTACTCAACCTCGGTCCATTGTCATCTGCTCCATTAATTCTAACCACATACACACCACTGACGAGACTATACACTGAACACTTGTGACGCTTGAGGAGAAAATTTGGATGATTTGAATATTAAAGTGAAACACGCCACATTATAACACAAAGTAACACCAACAACAATAAAATCGGAAGTGCGATGTTTCTGATCTTCTCATTAAAAGAACTTTATTTGCAAAAAGTCAGTGTTTAATTTTTTCTTCTTGTAATGAAGGGATCGGTAGAATTGTTTGCAATTTATACGATATTGAGTATATGCATCTAACCTTGCCGAACTTTTAAAATAAGAATGCACCACTGCAAGTATGCAATTAAGAGTTGAAGTATTGCAGAACTAAGCTGTAATTAACTGTTCATATTATATTATATTTATATTCATTTACTATTTCATTGCATTTTTCATTTATATCTTAATTTCATCACATTAAGATAAGGACGAATAAACAACCTTTAATATACTGTATAAATAATATATTATTAATATTTTTAATACATAAAATGACAAAGAATTACATTGTTTAAATAATCCAACTATGTATTGATTTAAACATGACATTTTGTTACTGTGCTAGTATACCTAATTTTAACTTATAGAGAAACATGAAACTGTCAATTGCATGTCTGTCATTCACAAGCCTGCGGATAGAGCGAGGATCGGATTCTCCTGCATAAAGTACTTAATGAAATCTAAACTAGTGCTATATAATTTAATAAACACTTATAAGCAACCCTTGTTGATAGATTTAACTTGTACACTCAATATGCTAAAGAGCCCGCGCGCTTGTGGGTTTTACATCAAAGTCTATAGGGAGTTTAAGTTGAAACGCTTATTTTCAAAGTTCAATTTTGCTTAGAATCTTAGGATCAAGGGTTCTATATAATTAGTATATACTTAACAAATTAATTTGAATTTGAATTCATAATCGTATAATGTGTCAATCAATCAATTGATGGGCGCTCGGAGGTTTGACCGTTTGCTTCGCAGGCGAGGTAAAGGCAACTTCCCATGATACAAACCGCAGTGAAGTTAGCCACGTGGATATCCACACGACGTGTGGGAATCGCAGGGGTACCAACAATGTAGAAAAAAAAAAACACTAAAATGAAGAAATGACATATTAAAGTGATTTTAAAGGAAATATAAAGGATTACGATGTTTGAAAATGCTGTTAGAGCAGATCTAAAAAATATAAATGATATCAATCCATTTAAATTAAAAATAAAAATTAAACCAGCTTCAAACTACAAGATTCAAACTTCATGACACCAAGTATGCCATATAACACGGGTATTAGTACATTATAGTACAATTCAAAAGTAACAATATTTGATTTGTTGAACTCTGGTGAATTATCAAAATGCGACACCTCCCTGGTGAATTATCAAAATGCGATACCTCCCCCATGTTAAGTATATGGAGCAAAGTTCAAATTCAAATAAACCGAAACATCATACATATTTTTACATGAAATTTTGTTTGAATTCATTTTGAACCGTATTCTAATGATAAGCAATCAAAATCTGTCAACGATTTTTTCCCCATTTTTTATGAATTTTTGAAAATACTAATCTATCAACATTTATGGCAAAATGCCGATTCAAATTTGAAGCCGAATTCCCAATTCAAACATAAAGGCACCAAGTATGCCATATAACACGAGTATGAAATACAATATAGTACAATTCAAAAATGGCAAAATTGATTTGTTGAACTCTGGTGAATTATCAAAATGCGACACCTCCTCCATGTTAAGTATATGGAGCAAAGTTCAAATTCAAATAAAGCGAAACATCATACATATTTTTACATGAAATTTTGTTTGAATTCATTTTGAACCATATTCTAATGGGAAAAGCAATCAAAATCTGTCAACGATTTTTTCCCGATTTTTTATGAATTTTTGAAAATACGTATCTATCAACATTAATGGCAAAATGCCAATTCAAATTTGAAGCCGAATTCCCGATTCAAACCTCATGACAAAAAATATGCCACATAATACGAGTATGAAGTACATTATAGTACAATTCAAAAATGGCAAAATTGATTTGTTGAACTCTGGTGAATTATCAAAATGCGACACCTCCCCCATGTTAAGTATATGGAGCAAAGTTCAAATTCAAATAAACCGAAACATCATACATATTTTTACATGAAATTTTGTTTGAATTCATTTTGAACCGTATTCTAATGGGAAAAGCAATCAAAATCTGTCAACAATTTTTTCCCGATTTTTTATGAATTTTTGAAAATACGTATCTATCAACATTTATGGCAAAATGCCAATTCAAATTTGAAGCCGAATTCCCGATTCAAACCTCATGACAAAAAATATGCCACATAATACGAGTATGAAGTACATTATAGTACAATTCAAAAATGGCAAAATTGATTTGTTGAACTCTGGTGAATTATCAAAATGCGACACCTCCCCCATGTTAAGTATATGGAGCAAAGTTCAAATTCAAATAAACCGAAACATCATACATATTTTTACATGAAATTTTGATTGAATTCATTTTGAACCGTATTCTAATGGAAAAAGCAATCAAAATCTGTCAACGATTTTTTCCCGATTTTTTATGAATTTTTGAAAATACTAATCTATCAACATTTATGGCAAAATGCCGATTCAAATTTGAAGCCGAATTCCCGATTCAAACCTCATGACAAAAAATATGCCACATAATACGAGTATGAAGTACATTATAGTACAATTCAAAAATGGCAAAATTGATTTGTTGAACTCTGGTGAATTATCAAAATGCGACACCTCCTCCATGTTAAGTATATGGAGCAAAGTTCAAATTCAAATAAACCGAAACATCATACATATTTTTACATGAAATTTTGTTTGAATTCATTTTGAACCGTATTCTAATGGGAAAAGCAATCAAAATCTGTCAACGATTTTTTCCCGATTTTTTATGAATTTTTGAAAATACGTATCTATCAACATTTATGGCAAAATGCCGATTCAAATTTGAAGCCGAATTCCCGATTCAAACATAAAAGCACCAAGTATGCCATATAACACGAGTATGAAGTACATTATAGTACAATTCAAAAATGGCAAAATTGATTTGTTGAACTCTGGTGAATTATCAAAATGCGACACCTCCTCCATGATAAGTATATGGAGCAAAGTTCAAATTCAAACAAACCGAAACATCATACATATTTTTACATGAAATTTTGTTTGAATTCATTTTGAACCGTATTCTAATGGAAAAAGCAATCAAAATCTGTCAACGATTTTTTCCCGAATTTTTATGAATTTTTGAAAATACTAATCTATCAACATTTATGGCAAAATGCCGATTCAAATTTGAAGCCGAATTCCCGATTCAAACATAAAGGCACCAAGTATGCCATATAACACGAGTATGAAATACAATATAGTACAATTCAAAAATGGCAAAATTGATTTGTTGAACTCTGGTGAATTATCAAAATGCGACACCTCCTCCATGTTAAGTATATGGAGCAAAGTTCAAATTCAAATAAAGCGAAACGTCATACATATTTTTACATGAAATTTTGTTTGAATTCATTTTGAACCGTATTCTAATGGGAAAAGCAATCAAAATCTGTCAACGATTTTTTCCCGATTTTTTATGAATTTTTGAAAATACGTATCTATCAACATTTATGGCAAAATGCCGATTCAAATTTGAAGCCGAATTCCCGATTCAAACCTCATGAAAAAAAATATGCCACATAATACGAGTATGAAGTACATTATAGTACAATTCAAAAATGGCAAAATTGATTTGTTGAACTCTGGTGAATTATCAAAATGCGACACCTCCCCCATGTTAAGTATATGGAGCAAAGTTCAAATTCAAATAAACCGAAACATCATACATATTTTTACATGAAATTTTGTTTGAATTCATTTTGAACCGTATTCTAATGGGAAAAGCAATCAAAATCTGTCAACAATTTTTTCCCGATTTTTTATGAATTTTTGAAAATACGTATCTATCAACATTTATGGCAAAATGCCAATTCAAATTTGAAGCCGAATTCCCGATTCAAACCTCATGTCAAAAAATATGCCACATAATACGAGTATGAAGTACATTATAGTACAATTCAAAAATGGCAAAATTGATTTGTTGAACTCTGGTGAATTATCAAAATGCGACACCTCCCCCATGTTAAGTATATGGAGCAAAGTTCAAATTCAAATAAACCGAAACATCATACATATTTTTACATGAAATTTTGATTGAATTCATTTTGAACCGTATTCTAATGGAAAAAGCAATCAAAATCTGTCAACGATTTTTTCCCGATTTTTTATGAATTTTTGAAAATACTAATCTATCAACATTTATGGCAAAATGCCGATTCAAATTTGAAGCCGAATTCCCGATTCAAACCTCATGACAAAAAATATGCCACATAATACGAGTATGAAGTACATTATAGTACAATTCAAAAATGGCAAAATTGATTTGTTGAACTCTGGTGAATTATCAAAATGCGACACCTCCTCCATGTTAAGTATATGGAGCAAAGTTCAAATTCAAATAAACCGAAACATCATACATATTTTTACATGAAATTTTGTTTGAATTCATTTTGAACCGTATTCTAATGGGAAAAGCAATCAAAATCTGTCAACGATTTTTTCCCGATTTTTTATGAATTTTTGAAAATACGTATCTATCAACATTTATGGCAAAATGCCGATTCAAATTTGAAGCCGAATTCCCGATTCAAACCTCATGAAAAAAAATATGCCACATAATACGAGTATGAAGTACATTATAGTACAATTCAAAAATGGCAAAATTGATTTGTTGAACTCTGGTGAATTATCAAAATGCGACACCTCCCCCATGTTAAGTATATGGAGCAAAGTTCAAATTCAAATAAACCGAAACATCATACATATTTTTACATGAAATTTTGTTTGAATTCATTTTGAACCGTATTCTAATGGGAAAAGCAATCAAAATCTGTCAACGATTTTTTCCAGATTTTTTATGAATTTTTGAAAATACTAATTTATCAACATTTATAGCAAAATGCCAATTCAAATTTGAAGCTGAATTCCCGATTCAAACCTCATGACAAAAAATATGCCACATAATACGAGTATGAAGTACATTATAGTACAATTCAAAAATGGCAAAATTGATTTGTTGAACTCTGGTGAATTATCAAAATGCGACACCTCCTCCATGTTAAGTATATGGAGCAAAGTTCAAATTCAAATAAACCGAAACATCATACATATTTTTACATGAAATTTTGTTTGAATTCATTTTGAACCGTATTCTAATGGGAAAAGCAATCAAAATCTGTCAACGATTTTTTCCCGATTTTTTATGAATTTTTGAAAATACGTATCTATCAACATTTATGGCAAAATGCCGATTCAAATTTGAAGCCGAATTCCCGATTCAAACCTCATGAAAAAAAATATGCCACATAATACGAGTATGAAGTACATTATAGTACAATTCAAAAATGGCAAAATTGATTTGTTGAACTCTGGTGAATTATCAAAATGCGACACCTCCCCCATGTTAAGTATATGGAGCAAAGTTCAAATTCAAATAAACCGAAACATCATACATATTTTTACATGAAATTTTGTTTGAATTCATTTTGAACCGTATTCTAATGGGAAAAGCAATCAAAATCTGTCAACGATTTTTTCCAGATTTTTTATGAATTTTTGAAAATACTAATTTATCAACATTTATAGCAAAATGCCAATTCAAATTTGAAGCTGAATTCCCGATTCAAACCTCATGACAAAAAATATGCCACATAATACGAGTATGAAGTACATTATAGTACAATTCAAAAATGGCAAAATTGATTTGTTGAATTCTGGTGAATTATCAAAATGCGATACCTCCCCCATGTTAAGTATATGGAGCAAAGTTCAAATTCAAATAAACCGAAACATCATACATATTTTTACATGAAATTTTGTTTGAATTCATTTTGAACCGTATTCTAATGGGAAAAGCAATCAAAATCTGTCAACGATTTTTTCCCGATTTTTTATGAATTTTTGAAAATACTATTTTATCAACATTTATAGCAAAATGCCGATTCAAATTTGAAGCCGAATTCCCGATTCAAACATAAAGGCACCAAGTATGCCATATAACACGAGTATGAAGTACATTATAGTACAATTCAAAAATGGCAAAATTGATTTGTTGAACTCTGGTGAATTATCAAAATGCGACACCTCCCCCATGTTAAGTATATGGAGCAAAGTTCAAATTCAAATAAACCGAAACATCATACATATTTTTACATGAAATTTTGTTTGAATTCATTTTGAACCGTATTCTAATGGGAAAAGCAATCAAAATCTGTCAACGATTTTTTCCAGATTTTTTATGAATTTTTGAAAATACTAATTTATCAACATTTATGGCAAAATGCCGATTCAAATTTGAAGCCGAATTCCCGATTCAAACCTCATGACAAAAAATATGCCACATAATACGAGTATGAAGTACATTATAGTACAATTCAAAAATGGCAAAATTGATTTGTTGAACTCTGGTGAATTATCAAAATGCGACACCTCCCCCATGTTAAGTATATGGAGCAAAGTTCAAATTCAAATAAACCGAAACATCATACATATTTTTACATGAAATATTGTTTGAATTCATTTTGAACCGTATTCTAATGGGAAAAGCAATCAAAATCTGTCAACGATTTTTTCCCGATTTTTTATGAATTTTTGAAAATACTATTTTATCAACATTTATAGCAAAATGCCGATTCAAATTTGAAGCCGAATTCCCGATTCAAACATAAAGGCACCAAGTATGCCATATAACACGAGTATGAAGTACATTATAGTACAATTCAAAAATGGCAAAATTGATTCGTTGAACTCTGGTGAATTATCAAAATGCGACACCTCCCCCATGTTAAGTATATGGAGCAAAGTTCAAATTCAAATAAACCGAAACATCATACATATTTTTACATGAAATTTTGTTTGAATTCATTTTGAACCGTATTCTAATGGGAAAAGCAATCAAAATCTGTCAACGATTTTTTCCCGATTTTTTATGAATTTTTGAAAATACGTATCTATCAACATTTATGGCAAAATGCCAATTCAAATTTGAAGCCGAATTCCCGATTCAAACCTCATGACAAAAAATATGCCACATAATACGAGTATGAAGTACATTATAGTACAATTCAAAAATGGCAAAATTGATTTGTTGAACTCTGGTGAATTATCAAAATGCGACACCTCCCCCATGTTAAGTATATGGAGCAAACTTCAAATTCAAATAAACCGAAACATCATACATATTTTTACATGAAATTTTGATTGAATTCATTTTGAACCGTATTCTAATGGAAAAAGCAATCAAAATCTGTCAACGATTTTTTCCCGATTTTTTATGAATTTTTGAAAATACTAATCTATCAACATTTATGGCAAAATGCCGATTCAAATTTGAAGCCGAATTCCCGATTCAAACCTCATGACAAAAAATATGCCACATAATACGAGTATGAAGTACATTATAGTACAATTCAAAAATGGCAAAATTGATTTGTTGAATTCTGGTGAATTATCAAAATGCGATACCTCCCCCATGTTAAGTATATGGAGCAAAGTTCAAATTCAAATAAACCGAAACATCATACATATTTTTACATGAAATTTTGTTTGAATTCATTTTGAACCGTATTCTAATGGGAAAAGCAATCAAAATCTGTCAACGATTTTTTCCCGATTTTTTATGAATTTTTGAAAATACTATTTTATCAACATTTATAGCAAAATGCCGATTCAAATTTGAAGCCGAATTCCCGATTCAAACATAAAGGCACCAAGTATGCCATATAACACGAGTATGAAGTACATTATAGTACAATTCAAAAATGGCAAAATTGATTTGTTGAACTCTGGTGAATTATCAAAATGCGACACCTCCCCCATGTTAAGTATATGGAGCAAAGTTCAAATTCAAATAAACCGAAACATCATACATATTTTTACATGAAATTTTGTTTGAATTCATTTTGAACCGTATTCTAATGGGAAAAGCAATCAAAATCTGTCAACGATTTTTTCCCGATTTTTTATGAATTTTTGAAAATACGTATCTATCAACATTTATGGCAAAATGCCAATTCAAATTTGAAGCCGAATTCCCGATTCAAACCTCATGACAAAAAATATGCCACATAATACGAGTATGAAGTACATTATAGTACAATTCAAAAATGGCAAAATTGATTTGTTGAACTCTGGTGAATTATCAAAATGCGACACCTCCCCCATGTTAAGTATATGGAGCAAAGTTCAAATTCAAATAAACCGAAACATCATACATATTTTTACATGAAATTTTGATTGAATTCATTTTGAACCGTATTCTAATGGAAAAAGCAATCAAAATCTGTCAACGATTTTTTCCCGATTTTTTATGAATTTTTGAAAATACTAATCTATCAACATTTATGGCAAAATGCCGATTCAAATTTGAAGCCGAATTCCCGATTCAAACCTCATGACAAAAAATATGCCACATAATACGAGTATGAAGTACATTATAGTACAATTCAAAAATGGCAAAATTGATTTGTTGAACTCTGGTGAATTATCAAAATGCGACACCTCCCCCATGTTAAGTATATGGAGCAAAGTTCAAATTCAAATAAACCGAAACATCATACATATTTTTACATGAAATTTTGTTTGAATTCATTTTGAACCGTATTCTAATGGGAAAAGCAATCAAAATCTGTCAACGATTTTTTCCCGATTTTTTATGAATTTTTGAAAATACGTATCTATCAACATTTATGGCAAAATGCCGATTCAAATTTGAAGCCGAATTCCCGATTCAAACATAAAAGCACCAAGTATGCCATATAACACGAGTATGAAGTACATTATAGTACAATTCAAAAATGGCAAAATTGATTTGTTGAACTCTGGTGAATTATCAAAATGCGACACCTCCTCCATGATAAGTATATGGAGCAAAGTTCAAATTCAAACAAACCGAAACATCATACATATTTTTACATGAAATTTTGTTTGAATTCATTTTGAACCGTATTCTAATGGAAAAAGCAATCAAAATCTGCCAACGATTTTTTCCCGATTTTTTATGAATTTTTGAAAATACTAATCTATCAACATTTATGGCAAAATGCCGATTCAAATTTGAAGCCGAATTCCCGATTCAAACATAAAGGCACCAAGTATGCCATATAACACGGGTATGAAATACAATATAGTACAATTCAAAAATGGCAAAATTGATTTGTTGAACTCTGGTGAATTATCAAATTGCGACACCTCCTCCATGTTAAGTATATGGAGCAAAGTTCAAATTCAAATAAAGCGAAACATCATACATATTTTTACATGAAATTTTGTTTGAATTCATTTTGAACCGTATTCTAATGGGAAAAGCAATCAAAATCTGTCAACGATTTTTTCCCGATTTTTTATGAATTTTTAAAAATACGTATCTATCAACATTTATGGCAAAATGCCGATTCAAATTTGAAGCCGAATTCCCGATTCAAACCTCATGAAAAAAAATATGCCACATAATACGAGTATGAAGTACATTATAGTACAATTCAAAAATGGCAAAATTGATTTGTTGAACTCTGGTGAATTATCAAAATGCGACACCTCCCCCATGTTAAGTATATGGAGCAAAGTTCAAATTCAAATAAACCGAAACATCATACATATTTTTACATGAAATTTTGATTGAATTCATTTTGAACCATTTTCTAATGGGAAAAGCAATCAAAATCTGTCAACGATTTTTTCCCGATTTTTTATGAATTTTTGAAAATACTAATTTATCAACATTTATGGCAAAATGCCGATTCAAATTTGAAGCCGAATTCCCGATACAAACATAAAGGCACCAAGTATGCCATATAACACGAGTATGAAGTACGTTATAGTACAATTCAAAAATGGCAAAATTGATTTGTTGAACTCTGGTGAATTATCAAAATGCGACACCTCCTCCATGTTAAGTATATGGAGCAAAGTTCAAATTCAAATAAAGCGAAACATCATACATATTTTTACATGAAATTTTGTTTGAATTCATTTTGAACCATATTCTAATGGGAAAAGCAATCAAAATCTGTCAACGATTTTTTCCCGATTTTTTATGAATTTTTGAAAATACGTATCTATCAACATTAATGGCAAAATGCCAATTCAAATTTGAAGCCGAATTCCCGATTCAAACCTCATGACAAAAAATATGCCACATAATACGAGTATGAAGTACATTATAGTACAATTCAAAAATGGCAAAATTGATTTGTTGAACTCTGGTGAATTATCAAATTGCGACACCTCCCCCATGTTAAGTATATGGAGCAAAGTTCAAATTCAAATAAACCGAAACATCATACATATTTTTACATGAAATTTTGTTTGAATTCATTTTGAACCGTATTCTAATGGGAAAAGCAATCAAAATCTGTCAACGATTTTTTCCCGATTTTTTATGAATTTTTGAAAATACTAATTTATCAACATTTATGGCAAAATGCCGATTCAAATTTGAAGCCGAATTCCCGATTCAAACCTCATGACAAAAAATATGCCACATAATACGAGTATGAAGTACATTATAGTACAATTCAAAAATGGCAAAATTGATTTGTTGAACTCTGGTGAATTATCAAAATGCGACACCTCCCCCATGTTAAGTATATGGAGCAAAGTTCAAATTCAAATAAACCGAAACATCATACATATTTTTACATGAAATTTTGTTTGAATTCATTTTGAACCGTATTCTAATGGGAAAAGCAATCAAAATCTGTCAACGATTTTTTCCCGATTTTTTATGAATTTTTGAAAATACTAATTTATCAACATTTATGGAAAAATGCCGATTCAAATTTGAAGCCGAATTGCCGATACAAACATAAAGGCACCAAGTATGCCATATAACACGAGTATGAAGTACGTTATAGTACAATTCAAAAATGGCAAAATTGATTTGTTGAACTCTGGTGAATTATCAAAATGCGACACCTCCCCCATGTTAAGTATATGGAGCAAAGTTCATATTCAAATAAACCGAAACATCATACATATTTTTACATGAAATTTTGTTTGAATTCATTTTGAACCGTATTCTAATGGGAAAAGCAATCAAAATCTGTCAACGATTTTTTCCCGATTTTTTATGAATTTTTGAAAATACGTATCTATCAACATTTATAGCAAAATGCCAATTCAAATTTGAAGCCGAATTCCTGATTCAAACGAATCCGGCGGGGGGAGGGAGGTGCCCTTCCCCCCAAAATTTTGGATTTAACATCGGCAATTTAGGCGTTTACCCCACTTCAATTTTTTTAACATTTTCGGTAGCCCCCGGTCCCCTTCCAAATTTTGCAGCCGCCCCCCTGCCCCCGTCCCCTTCCCCCCCCCCTGCCCCGATTTTTTTTCTGGATCTGATGCGCCTGTTACGCGTCCCAGCTAGCATTCGCTGAGGTGATAGAGACTGAGGGAACCGTGGAAATCCTCAGTTGATCAGGACAATCAATGTATGTATGCAGGCCATGAAATTTGTACCAACAATGAATAAGTGATAAAAATATATCACCTCTTATCACTTAGGCTAACATTCTTACCACTACCACCTCGTCTGACCACTATCACTAGATCTGACCACTATACAACTTAGGTTGTACCACTTAGTCTAGTGTTCCTACCACTAAGGCTACTACTTGCTTTACCACTACCACTAGATCTGACCACTACCACTAGATCTGACCACTACCATTTAGGTCCTACCACTAAGGCTACCACTTGGTCTGACCACTACCACTAGATCTGACCACTACTACTTAGGTCCTATTACTAAGGCTACCACTTGGTCTGACCACTACCACAAGATCTGACCACTATCACTTAGGTCCTACCATTTAGTGTAGTGGTCCTACCACTAAGGTCTGACAACTACCACTAGATCTGACCAATACTACTTGGTCTAGTGGTTGTACCACTAAGGTTACCACTTGGTCTGACCACTACCACTAGATTTAGTGGTAGGACCACTAAATCTAGTGGTCTGACCTCTCATTTTAGGTGGTCAAATCATGACCACTACTCTAATTTTTGGACAAGGGACGTTTGAAGAATTTGTAATTGTGTCTTTTTAAATAATTTTGTCATTCTTTTCTGCAATAAAAATATATGAAACTATTAACATTTCTATGCAAAAATTCAAGTTGGTTGGTTGGTTGGTATTTTGGGGCAAGTGACACATACATACATTTATGTCATGTATGCCCAAACAAAAATTCAAGTTCGAGCTGCCTGTTAGCACTGTGCCTGCTGCTCAAGTGACTTTCAATTCAGGCACAGTGAGCCCCTCCTACCACAACAAGGTCATAGCAGCTCCTGGGAGGAGATTTTTTTTTTATTATTTTTTTTTTATTCCAATATCACTTTTACAAAATAAAAATTACTATTTACCATTCAACATTATTACAATTTTTATTCATACACACAAAATAATATTTTGCATTTTTTGCTGAATTAATAATATTATACATACTGTAGAAATTTCAAACGAAAAATTTGACTATATTGTGCATTAATTGACATTGGTTCATGTAAATATTCAGAATAAAAACAGAACAAATCATGTAACACATCATAGTTACATGATTTTGAAATCGTTGAATTTTGATTCATTATTGCAAATTTAACAAAATCTACTTTCCTTCACCTGCTTTTCTCTGTTTTACAAGTTATTAAGCAAAGATACAACCTGTGACTGCTCTGATTGTAGAAGAGAATTTATCTCCTCTTCATTACTCCTTGTAAGTGAAACAAAACATATTATCTTCAAGAAGCAGTAGTCTAACAAAAGCTATTTAGAATCTTTTAAATATTGACAAAAATATTCTCAATTTCTATTTAATTATTATAAAAAAAATACATCAAAATATGTTACGAAAGAAGCCTGAAAAGGCACATAAAAAGAGACTTTTTTTAAAAAATTCTTTAAAAAAGTAAAAAAAACTAGCTATAGAAATAGTTTTAATACAATTATAATATCCCTCACTAAAAAAACCAATAAACCAGTAGTACAGGCTCCAAGTATTTCGGAGTATTCCACTTCTACTGGCCCACTGAATTAAACAATGACAAATAAATTTTATCTACACATATTAATTTTTAAAAACTACATAAGTATGGAAAATAGTATTTAAAATACATGCATTGAACTAAATCACTACTTCTTCTGCTATTGCTTCTTTTTCACTTTCAAATGTTTGCCACTGCTTTCAGGGGTTTTGCACGTTGAACAGAAAAGTTTTTTAGGGACACGTCTCACTCTGAGGCATTCTAAATGGTACACTCTATCTGAACATGTATAACAAGGAATCATTTCAGTATTTGGAGACATACATTTAATCCCTTTAGAACACACACTTCTTTGCTCGTTTCGTAGTTCATTCTGCAATAAACTAGAGCAAAAATGAAGAGTTGAATGGAATCCTGTTGGCACAGAGTCCTTTATAATTTTTCCAACAATTCTCCTCTCTGGCTGTGGTTTTGTTTCGACCTTACAAGAAAGGACTGGAAACTTGTTCTGAGGATCCTTAAATTCCAATAATTTATTCATAATATATATTCTAGCTGAAGGTATGTTGTTGTGAGTGAAGACGAGGTGTGTACTGGTACAAATGATGTGTGACCATACGCAAACATGTACACCACAGTCATTGCCATAATTTTGACGAGGATTTTCAGTTGGAAAATATATATTCCATCCTTGCCAATCAAATGAATCATTTCGACATTCCTGGAAGCACGATCTACAAATTTCATTACTTTTTCCAGCACTGGTTTTCCATACAATTTAAGATTTAGCAGTGAATCTAAACATAAAACTACTTTTCTGTTAAAAGAAATTACAAATAGTATCCAGTGATTGTGATTTACACCCGTAGGAAGTAGCCAAATGTCATAATCAAACACCATGTTATTTTTTGCAATTATTGTGTTGTCTCCATTTAAATAAGTGATTGAAGCCATAGTATGTGTTGTAAAGAACCATACTTTTTTTCCCAATTTATTTGCATTCACTGTTTGTGTGAAGATGAATTGAATTAATAATTTCATCATTAAGCCATCCACATACCTCCAATCTCCTCAAACCAGTTTCAATATTTATCTGAATTTTATTAATGGTATTTGATTTTTGCCACCATTCATTTTTGTAATTTTTCTGTGAGATGATGGGAGGATTACATTTGTCTACACAATCTTCTTGTTTTTCAGCTTTCGTTGTTTCCAAACTAGGATCAACACTTGGTTTTGGTTTTTTAGTTTGCAAAATATCCTTGCTGTTCTTCTTTTCACTTGTTTCAACATTGAATAAACGTTTGAGCTTGTTATTGGATGATTCATTTACTTTTGGACCACCGCGAGTTGCAGAAACTGGATTGATAAACTCAGTGGGTTCATTGAGGAGTAGTTCAAAGTGGTTTTCATGAACATCAAGTATCAAAGATTGATCGTCTTTCAATGTATACGAAGCATCTAATTGTACTTTCTCCACGCTAGCTTCCTTGGTTGGTGAAAGTATAGGACCACATTTTCCGATTTTTGCTTCACATTCCACATTTTTTGGAGACACTACTGATTTTGGGGAAGGCATACCTGGCTCTGCATTATTGATAATGGCTACATTACGTATTTTTAATTCATTATTATCTTCATCTTTTGAAATTTCAACATTATTCTCTCCTTCAAAAATTGAAGCCTCTACCTTCACAATTTTCTCTTCTTTTTGAAGCCCGTCAATCCCCAGTGACCACATGGACATCCCGGGGACCTTGCGAACATCCCCGCAAGATCCCCCAACATCCCTGAACGTTTTACGTGCTAGTTTTCAAAACCCTTTAACTTTAAACATGTTTTCCGTGTTCTACAAAAGGTTTTAGCTACACTTCGAAAATAATTTTCTAGGTTTTTTAATATTTTTATGAAAGTCTCTCAGAACATCCACTGGGGATGCAACACGGCTGTCCCTTGAACATCCCCGGGGGACTTTGAAAGGACCCTTTAGTCAATGTTTTCATTAAAATCATAATATGTGCTGTTCATTATTATGTACTGATTTTAAAAATATACAAATATAGTTAATATTATTTAAAATATTATATGAAAATATTAATATTTAAAATAAGACGTGAAATTTTACTTAATACTAAAGTGCGTAATTTGCACTGAAAAATAATTTTTTTTATTAAAATATCCTCGTAGAAAAAAATATATATGAAAAATAAACAAGGTCCCATCAAAGTCCCCCGGGGATTTTAGAGGGACGCTTGAACGTCCCACAAATGTCCTCGGAGGGACCTTTAAAAATTTCTAAAAAATTAAAAATATTTTTTTTTTAATGTCGAAGTCTGTTAACAATTAGAGATGCATTTGAGCGTTGCAATTTATAATTAATTAATGTATAAACATGTTTTTATTAAAATTATAAAATTTTATTTTAATTTATTTTTAAAAAATTTAAATCTCAATATATTAAATGTTGTATTAAATAATAACAATCTCCCAATGTACCAGTTTGCTTAAAAAAATAAAAAAACGCAACTTCGCTCGTAATATTAAAATATTATACAACACCCAAAACTTTACAATTTATATACCCAAATAAACCACACTTTAGTAACGAAGAGCAATATCCAAGTTGTCTACGACGTCGTCTATCAACCAAAAGGTCCGAGTTCGATTCCCGACGCACCCAAATTTTTTATTTGGTAATCTTGTAGTCCTCATTCTAAAAGCCCCTAAACTTCTTTAATATAAATTTTAAGATTAATTAATATATAATTGGCAAGTGAAAATTAGGGAACATCCCCGAGGGATGTCCACAAGACGTCCGCAGGGACGTCCTTTTTTGATGGACATGGGGGATGTCCTTGGGGACGTCCAACGGGGACCTTAGAGGGATGTCCCAGGGGCGTCCCGGGGACGTCCATGTGGTCACTGGGTCTTTTCACTGTTGGAGATGTTGGAAACTAATTTTTCACTATATTCACTTAAAAATTTATTTCTTACATGATCTCACCACAAATTGTTCACCCTTAACACCGTTTTTTCATAAGTGTTACCAAACATGATTTTTGCTGCTTTTTTAAAAATTGATTTACCTTTCACATGATTTAGTTCATCTAAGCTGGACAAATGGATGGAAAGATACTCGTGTAACTGCTTGGCCAATTCATCTGTACTTCTTGATTTACCTATTGCTATTAATAAATGGAAATTTGTTTGGTTTTTTATTTTAAAAGTATGAAATACAATTTCTTATATTTGAAATAAATTGTTAATTTCTTTTTTTATGAGCGCACTATAAAAAAAAATAATTATTATATTGAAGTTTAATTTTAAAATACTAATTTACAAGAACGTATGGGTCGTACAAAATGACATTGATTCTGCCAGAGAAAAAAAACACACATAAAACCATTACAAAACAACACATAATTATTATATACAACAATTTAAATTGCTCTCAAGACTTATTATGCATTAAAGATTTTTAAATATAAATTTTTAATTTTCTTTTCATGTTTTGTTTTTCTTAAAATGTGTACATATTTCATATATTCGAAGGCTAACTAGGATGTTCATCAGCAGTTTGGAAAAATAGTCGCCGTAGAGCACCACGAAAATCTAAAAAATAGTGACAAATGATGTAAAACTCTATAAAAGAAATATAAATAACTCGAAAACCATCAAATCATTAAATTATATAATTTTGCGGTTTCCTAAAAATATTGAACTTAAAAGGGACACTCACGAAGTGTAAACACCAAATTTTAGGAAACCTGGGATGTTGGACCCTTTTCTGATACTATGAAGGGTGGTACCTTTCGTTCGGGCTGAATCTAATTTTTTCCATATGGGCAAATATATGTTAATCATGGGCCTTTGAGGGGTTATATTGATCCTCATAGTAAATTTTTTTTACTTTCGGTCCATTAAAAAAATAAAAAAAAATAATCAAATTAATATCGCCGAAAGCACGCAAAAGGGAGTTGCAACGTTGCAGGTAGGAGGAGATTAGAGAATGTAGGGGAAGTAGGAGGTGGGCGACATGCAGGCTGGGCGGGAGGGGGAGGCTACTACCCTACTACCTGCTATGAGCTGAAGGCTGCAGTAAAATATTATAACAAAAATTAAACTAAACTTTTACCAAACCTTGACAATATTATTGTGTTGCTGAATATATAATAAGAGGGAGGATAAGTTACAGACACTAATTGATATATATTCGATATACTGTATATTTATTGAATTTATTATTTATTTACTAAATCATTTTACATATACAGACAACAATTATTGTTTCATTTTTTAATCACAGTGTTTTTACTTTTCTAATTTTTTTTTTTTTTTTTTTTTGCAATGTACGTTTTGATAATATAATTAGTAATTAGTATACATTCAAAATGCAGCAAATAGTTTTAAATTATTTCGTTACACTATACATATAAGGTCGAGCGTGCGTGGCGCAGTGCATTGACCGGTTATCGTTAGATCACCGAAGTCAGGCTACGTCGAGCGTGGTTAGTACTTGGATAGGTGACCGTTTCAAGTAAACATTTCATGTAAAAATATGTATGATGTTTCGGTTTATTTGAATTTGAACTTTGCTCCATATACTTAACATGGGGGAGGTGTCGCATT
Source organism: Siphlonurus alternatus (assembly GCA_949825025.1). NCBI lineage: Eukaryota > Metazoa > Arthropoda > Insecta > Ephemeroptera > Siphlonuridae > Siphlonurus > Siphlonurus alternatus. The sequence continues at coordinate 50,327,823 of OX463788.1, read as the reverse complement.
TTGATAATTCACCAGAGTTCAACAAATCAATTTTGCCATTTTTGAATTGTACTATAACGTACTTCATACTCGTGTTATATGGCATACTTGGTGCCTTTATGTTTGTATCGGGAATTCGGCTTCAAATTTGAATCGGCATTTTGCCATAAATGTTGATAAATTAGTATTTTCAAAAATTCATAAAAAATCGGGAAAAAATCGATGACAGATTTTGATTGCTTTTCCCATTAGAATACGGTTCAAAATGAATTCAAACAAAATTTCATGTAAAAATATGTATGATGTTCCGGTTTATTTGAATTTGAACTTTGCTCCATATACTTAACATTGGGGTGGTATCGCATTTTGATAATTCACCAGAATTCAACAAATCAATTTTGCCATTTTTTAATTCAACTATAACGTACTTCATACTCTTGTTATATGGCATACTTGGTGCCTTTATGTTTGAATCGGGAATTCCGCTTCAAATTTGAATCGGCATTTTGCCATAAATGTTGATAAATTAGTATTTTCAAAAATTCATAAAAAATCGGGAAAAAATCGTTGACAGATTTTGATTGCTTTTCCCATTAGAATACGGTTTAAAATGAATTCAAACAAAATTTCATGTAAAAATATGTATGATGTTTCGGTTTATTTGAATTTGAACTTTGCTCCATATACTTAACATGGGGGAGGTGTCGCATTTTGATAATTCACCAGAGTTCAACAAATCAATTTTGCCATTTTTGAATTGTACTATAACGTACTTCATACTCGTGTTATATGGCATACTTGGTGCCTTTATGTTTGTATCGGGAATTCGGCTTCAAATTTGAATCGGCATTTTGCCATAAATGTTGATAAATTAGTATTTTCAAAAATTCATAAAAAATCGGGAAAAAATCGTTGACAGATTTTGATTGCTTTTCCCATTAGAATACGGTTCAAAATGAATTCAAACAAAATTTCATGTAAAAATATGTATGATGTTCCGGTTTATTTGAATTTGAACTTTGCTCCATATACTTAACATTGGGGAGGTATCGCATTTTGATAATTCACCAGAATTCAACAAATCAATTTTGCCATTTTTTAATTGTACTATAATGTACTTCATACTCGTATTATGTGGCATATTTTTTGTCATGAGGTTTGAATCGGGAATTCCGCTTCAAATTTGAATCGGCATTTTGCCATAAATGTTGATAAATTAGTATTTTCAAAAATTCATAAAAAATCGGGAAAAAATCGTTGACAGATTTTGATTGCTTTTCCCATTAGAATACGGTTTAAAATGAATTCAAACAAAATTTCATGTAAAAATATGTATGATGTTTCGGTTTATTTGAATTTGAACTTTGCTCCATATACTTAACATGGGGGAGGTGTCGCATTTTGATAATTCACCAGAGTTCAACAAATCAATTTTGCCATTTTTGAATTGTACTATAACGTACTTCATACTCGTGTTATATGGCATACTTGGTGCCTTTATGTTTGTATCGTGAATTCGGCTTCAAATTTGAATCGGCATTTTGCCATAAATGTTGATAAATTAGTATTTTCAAAAATTCATAAAAAATCGGGAAAAAATCGTTGACAGATTTTGATTGCTTTTCCCATTAGAATACGGTTCAAAATGAATTCAAACAAAATTTCATGTAAAAATATGTATGATGTTCCGGTTTATTTGAATTTGAACTTTGCTCCATATACTTAACATTGGGGAGGTATCGCATTTTGATAATTCACCAGAATTCAACAAATCAATTTTGCCATTTTTTAATTCAACTATAATGTACTTAATACTCGTATTATGTGGCATATTTTTTGTCATGAGGTTTGAATCGGGAATTCGGCTTCAAATTTGAATCGGCATTTTGCCATAAATGTTGATAGATTAGTATTTTCAAAAATTCATAAAAAATCGGGAAAAAATCGTTGACAGATATTGATTGCTTTTCCCATTAGAATATGGTTCAAAATGAATTCAAACAAAATTTCATGTAAAAATATGTATGATGTTTCGGTTTATTTGAATTTTAACTTTGCTCCATATACTTAACATGGGGGAGGTGTCGCATTTTGATAAATCACCAGAGTCCAACAAATCAATTTTGCCATTTTTGAATTGTACTATAATGTACTTCATACTCGTGTTATATGGCACACTTGGTGCCTTTATGTTTGAATCGGGAATTCGGCTTCAAATTTGAATCGGCATTTTGCCATAAATGTTGATAAATTAGTATATTCAAAAATTCATAAAAAATAGGGAAAAAATCGTTGACAGATTTTGATTGCTTTTCTCATTAGAATACGGTTCAAAATGAACTCAAACAAAATTTCATGTAAAAATATGTATGATGTTTCGGTTTATTTGAATTTGAACTTTGCTCCATATACTTAACATGGGGGAGGTGTCGCATTTTGATAATTCACCAGAGTTCAACAAATCAATTTTGCCAATTTTGAATTGTACTATAATGTACTTCATACTCGTATTATGTGGCATATTTTTTGTCATGAGGTTTGAATCGGGAATTCGGCTTCAAATTTGAATCGGCATTTTGCCATAAATGTTGATAGATACGTATTTTCAAAAATTCATAAAAAATAGGGACAAAATCGTTGACAGATTTTGATTGCTTTTCCCATTAGAATACGGTTCAAAATGAATTCAAACAAAATTTCATGTAAAAATATGTATGATGTTTCGGTTTATTTGAATTTGAACTTTGCTCCATATACTTAACATGGGGGAGGTGTCGCATTTTGATAATTCACCAGAGTCCAACAAATCAATTTTGCCATTTTTGAATTGTACTATAACGTACTTCATACTCGTGTTATATGGCATACTTGGTGCCTTTATGTTTGAATCGGGAATTCGGCTTCAAATTTGAATCGGCATTTTGCCATAAATGTTGATAAATTAGTATTTTCAAAAATTCATAAAAAATCGGGAAAAAATCGTTGACAGATTTTGATTGCTTTTCCCATTAGAATACGGTTTAAAATGAATTCAAACAAAATTTCATGTAAAAATATGTATGATGTTTCGGTTTATTTGAATTTGAACTTTGCTCCATATACTTAACATGGGGGAGGTGTCGCATTTTGATAATTCACCAGAGTTCAACAAATCAATTTTGCCATTTTTGAATTGTACTATAACGTACTTCATACTCGTGTTATATGGCATACTTGGTGCCTTTATGTTTGTATCGTGAATTCGGCTTCAAATTTGAATCGGCATTTTGCCATAAATGTTGATAAATTAGTATTTTCAAAAATTCATAAAAAATCGGGAAAAAATCGTTGACAGATTTTGATTGCTTTTCCCATTAGAATACGGTTCAAAATGAATTCAAACAAAATTTCATGTAAAAATATGTATGATGTTCCGGTTTATTTGAATTTGAACTTTGCTCCATATACTTAACATTGGGGAGGTATCGCATTTTGATAATTCACCAGAATTCAACAAATCAATTTTGCCATTTTTTAATTGTACTATAATGTACTTCATACTCGTATTATGTGGCATATTTTTTGTAATGAGGTTTGAATCGGGAATTCGGCTTCAAATTTGAATCGGCATTTTGCCATAAATGTTGATAAATTAGTATTTTCAAAAATTCATAAAAAATCGGGAAAAAATCGTTGACAGATTTTGATTGCTTTTTCCAATAGAATACGGTTCAAAATGAATTCAAACGAAATTTCATGTAAAAATATGTATGATGTTCCGGTTTATTTGAATTTGAACTTTGCTCCATATACTTAACATGGGAGAGGTATCGCATTTTGATAATTCACCAGAATTCAACAAATCAATTTTGCCATTTTTGAATTGTACTATAACGTACTTCATACTCGTGTTATATGGCATACTTGGTGCCTTTATGTTTGTATCGTGAATTCGGCTTCAAATTTGAATCGGCATTTTGCCATAAATGTTGATAAATTAGTATTTTCAAAAATTCATAAAAAATCGGGAAAAAATCGTTGACAGATTTTGATTGCTTTTCCCATTAGAATACGGTTCAAAATGAATTCAAACAAAATTTCATGTAAAAATATGTATGATGTTCCGGTTTATTTGAATTTGAACTTTGCTCCATATACTTAACATTGGGGAGGTATCGCATTTTGATAATTCACCAGAATTCAACAAATCAATTTTGCCATTTTTTAATTGTACTATAATGTACTTCATACTCGTATTATGTGGCATATTTTTTGTAATGAGGTTTGAATCGGGAATTCGGCTTCAAATTTGAATCGGCATTTTGCCATAAATGTTGATAAATTAGTATTTTCAAAAATTCATAAAAAATCGGGAAAAAATCGTTGACAGATTTTGATTGCTTTTTCCAATAGAATACGGTTCAAAATGAATTCAAACGAAATTTCATGTAAAAATATGTATGATGTTCCGGTTTATTTGAATTTGAACTTTGCTCCATATACTTAACATGGGAGAGGTATCGCATTTTGATAATTCACCAGAATTCAACAAATCAATTTTGCCATTTTTGAATTGTACTATAACGTACTTCATACTCGTGTTATATGGCATACTTGGTGCCTTTATGTTTGAATCGGGAATTCGGCTTCAAATTTGAATCGGCATTTTGCCATAAATGTTGATAAATTAGTATTTTCAAAAATTCATAAAAAATCGGGAAAAAATCGTTGACAGATTTTGATTGCTTTTCCCATTAGAATACGGTTCAAAATGAATTCAAACAAAATTTCATGTAAAAATATGTATGATGTTCCGGTTTATTTAAATTTGAACTTTGCTCCATATACTTAACATTGGGGAGGTATCGCATTTTGATAATTCACCAGAATTCAACAAATCAATTTTGCCATTTTTTAATTGTACTATAATGTACTTCATACTCGTATTATGTGGCATATTTTTTGTCATGAGGTTTGAATCGGGAATTCGGCTTCAAATTTGAATCGGCATTTTGCCATAAATGTTGATAGATACGTATTTTCAAAAATTCATAAAAAATCGGGAAAAAATCGTTGACAGATTTTGATTGCTTTTCCCATTAGAATACGGTTCAAAATGAATTCAAACAAAATTTCATGTAAAAATATGTATGATGTTTCGGTTTATTTGAATTTGAACTTTGCTCCATATACTTAACATGGGGGAGGTGTCGCATTTTGATAATTCACCAGAGTCCAACAAATCAATTTTGCCATTTTTGAATTGTACTATAATGTACTTCATACTCGTGTTATATGGCACACTTGGTGCCTTTATGTTTGAATCGGGAATTCGGCTTCAAATTTGAATCGGCATTTTGCCATAAATGTTGATAAATTAGTATATTCAAAAATTCATAAAAAATAGGGAAAAAATCGTTGACAGATTTTGATTGCTTTTCTCATTAGAATACGGTTCAAAATGAACTCAAACAAAATTTCATGTAAAAATATGTATGATGTTTCGGTTTATTTGAATTTGAACTTTGCTCCATATACTTAACATGGGGGAGGTGTCGCATTTTGATAATTCACCAGAGTTCAACAAATCAATTTTGCCAATTTTGAATTGTACTATAATGTTCTTCATACTCGTATTATGTGGCATATTTTTTGTCATGAGGTTTGAATCGGGAATTCGGCTTCAAATTTGAATCGGCATTTTGCCATAAATGTTGATAGATTAGTATTTTCAAAAATTCATAAAAAATCGGGAAAAAATCGTTGACAGATATTGATTGCTTTTCCCATTAGAATATGGTTCAAAATGAATTCAAACAAAATTTCATGTAAAAATATGTATGATGTTTCGGTTTATTTGAATTTGAACTTTGCTCCATATACTTAACATGGGGGAGGTGTCGCATTTTGATAATTCACCAGAATTCAACAAATCAATTTTGCCATTTTTGAATTGTACTATAATGTACTTCATACTCGTGTTATGTGGCATATTTTTTGTCATGAGGTTTGAATCGGGAATTAAGCTTCAAATTTGAATTGGCATTTTGCCATAAGTGTTGATAGATTAGTATTTTCAAAAATTCATAAAAAATAGGGAAAAAATCGTAGACAGATTTTGATTGCTTTTCCCATTAGAATACGGTTCAAAATGAATTCAAACGAAATTTCATTTAAAAAGATGTATGATGTTTCGGTTTATTTGAATTTGAACTTTGCTCCATATACTTAACATGGGGGAGGTGTCGCATTTTGATAATTCACCAGAGTTCAACAAATCAATTTTGCCATTTTTGAATTGTACTATAAGTTACTATAACGTACTTCATACTCGTGTTATATGGCATACTTGGTGCCTTTATGTTTGAATCGGGAATTCCGCTTCAAATTTGAATCGGCATTTTGCCATAAATGTTGATAAATTAGAATTTTCAAAAATTCATAAAAAATCGGGAAAAAATCGTTGACAGATTTTGATTGCTTTTCCCATTAGAATACGGTTTAAAATGAATTCAAACAAAATTTCATGTAAAAATATGTATGATGTTTCGGTTTATTTGAATTTGAACTTTGCTCCATATACTTAACATGGGGGAGGTGTCGCATTTTGATAATTCACCAGAGTTCAACAAATCAATTTTGCTATTTTTGAATTGTACTATAACGTACTTCGTACTCGTGTTATATGGCATACTTGGTGCCTTTATGTTTGTATCGGGAATTCGGCTTCAAATTTGAATCGGCATTTTTCCATAAATGTTGATAAATTAGTATTTTCAAAAATTCATAAAAAATCGGGAAAAAATCGTTGACAGATTTTGATTGCTTTTCCCATTAGAATACGGTTCAAAATGAATTCAAACAAAATTTCATGTAAAAATATGTATGATGTTCCGGTTTATTTGAATTTGAACTTTGCTCCATATACTTAACATTGGGGAGGTATCGCATTTTGATAATTCACCAGAATTCAACAAATCAATTTTGCCATTTTTTAATTGTACTATAATGTACTTCATACTCGTATTATGTGGCATATTTTTTGTAATGAGGTTTGAATCGGGAATTCGGCTTCAAATTTGAATCGGCATTTTGCCAAAAATGTTGATAAATTAGTATTTTCAAAAATTCATAAAAAATCGGGAAAAAATCGTTGACAGATTTTGATTGCTTTTTCCAATAGAATACGGTTCAAAATGAATTCAAACAAAATTTCATGTAAAAATATGTATGATGTTCCGGTTTATTTGAATTTGAACTTTGCTCCATATACTTAACATGGGAGAGGTATCGCATTTTGATAATTCACCAGAATTCAACAAATCAATTTTGCCATTTTTGAATTGTACTATAACGTACTTCATACTCGTGTTATATGGCATACTTGGTGCCTTTATGTTTGAATCGGGAATTCGGCTTCAAATTTGAATCGGCATTTTGCCATAAATGTTGATAAATTAGTATTTTCAAAAATTCATAAAAAATCGGGAAAAAATCGTTGACAGATTTTGATTGCTTTTCCCATTAGAATACGGTTCAAAATGAATTCAAACAAAATTTCATGTAAAAATATGTATGATGTTCCGGTTTATTTGAATTTGAACTTTGCTCCATATACTTAACATTGGGGAGGTATCGCATTTTGATAATTCACCAGAATTCAACAAATCAATTTTGCCATTTTTGAATTGTACTATAACGTACTTCATACTCGTGTTATATGGCATACTTGGTGCCTTTATGTTTGTATCGGGAATTCGGCTTCAAATTTGAATCGGCATTTTGCCATAAATGTTGATAAATTAGTATTTTCAAAAATTCATAAAAAATCGGGAAAAAATCGTTGACAGATTTTGATTGCTTTTCCCATTAGAATACGGTTCAAAATGAATTCAAACAAAATTTCATGTAAAAATATGTATGATGTTTCGGTTTATTTGAATTTGAACTTTGCTCCATATACTTAACATGGGGGAGGTGTCGCATTTTGATAATTCACCAGAGTCCAACAAATCAATTTTGCCATTTTTGAATTGTACTATAATGTACTTCATACTCGTGTTATATGGCATACTTGGTGCCTTTATGTTTGAATCGGGAATTCGGCTTCAAATTTGAATCGGCATTTTGCCATAAATGTTGATAAATTAGTATATTCAAAAATTCATAAAAAATAGGGAAAAAATCGTTGACAGATTTTGATTGCTTTTCCCATTAGAATACGGTTCAAAATGAACTCAAACAAAATTTCATGTAAAAATATGTATGATGTTTCGATTTATTTGAAAGTTGAGTCAGTGTTTTTTGCTAGAATTGCTTGATTTTTTCCCCTTTAAAAATTCATAACTAATTTTTAAAAAATGATTGACATTTTTTTAAGTGTTTTCTGGTAGAGGATGATTCGGAATATTATGTTGAATTGAAATAATAAGAAAATGTATGTATTATCTCTCGTAATTTTTTGAATCATAAGTAACCCCTTTATTTTTAACATGGGGAACGTACCTGAGTTTGTTAATTCAACAGAATTCAACGAACTGAGATCACTATTTTTTAATTGAACCCAAGGTTAGGGTACATTTGGTTCTTATCATGTACATGTATTTTCAGAAATACTGAATTTCTACTTTAATACTAAAGTGGAATCGGTGTTTAGCTGTGAGAGCTTTTTGTTTACACTTCAAACATTCATAATTAACTAATTTTTAAAAAATAATTGTCACTTTTTTAGTGTGTTTTCGGTTAGAGGACAGTTTAAAATATGTTAAATTTGAATTACAAGAAAAAATATGTATTTTCTCTTCTTATTTTTGAATTTGAAATATCTCTCATATACTTAAAATGGGGAAAGTAGTTAAGCTTAATAATTCACCATCGTCTCATTTCACAATTAATTTTTTTAAATTTGTTACTGTTGTGAAATATTTTAAAATTCATTATAATTTAAACTTTTTAATAAAATAAAATATAAAATAAAATGTAAATATAAAAAATATATACATATATGAATAAAATATAAAAAGTTTTGGCAGCACGTTTTATTCTGCAACTTATGCTGCAGTTTTGCATATGTGATACTTGTAGAACATTATTAAGTGTGTATTGAAACGTATTTTGAGAGTTTCCACCCCTTTCTATGCTGCCTCCTTCATTATAATTAATTTACCTAGATTTAGGGATATTTTTGTATGTTGGTACCCCTGCGATTCCCACACGTCGTGTGGATATCCACGTGGCTAACTTCACTGCGGTATGATACAACCCGCTACGTTGAGAAGCTGAACAAGTTGCCTAACTTACTGGCGTTATGGTCAATCGGCAGAACTAAATGATTTGATATCAAAATTTTAAAATGCCTAGATAATTTCAAATCTGCATCAAATTTTTTGTGAATACATTTTTTGTTGTCTAAATTTAAAAATTTTAGAAAATGATTACTGATTTTGAAATCAGTAGTTACATAATATATGCAAGTGAAATAAATCAGATGAAAATAATATTTACTGCACCTGCACAAGAAGAACACTCCTCGTCTCTGAAAAGTTCTCTTCTGGATCCTTGTTTAATCAGCATGCGCCATAAGAATAACACGGGGCATGGTGATTAACAAGGCTGCAGAAAGGAACTTTTCAGAAGCGAGGAGTGTACAATACACCTCCATATAATAATATACTAATAAGTATATTTTAAAATATAAGCATCAATTGTGTTAATTCTCTATGAACTGTGTATATTTTGGACGTATTTAAGTGTTTGTTGCTACAAAAACGCTTGAAACATTTGTTTGGAGAATATTAATAATTTACAAAGGATAAATTATTTATAAAATTTCATAAATTTAAGTTAATATTATTTTCAGTAGAATATTAATTTGGTTGTTATCTTAACTAATTAGCAAAGGCAAAGGTGAGCAAAGGCGGCAGTAAGTCAGCAAACAAATGAGTCTGCACGCAGACAGGCAGACGGCAGGCAGCGTGAATTGGCGCGAGCTTGCGGTGCTTACAGGGAGGGGTGGTTTACTTAGTATTATACAGAGGGAAGACAAAGCAGAGTAAATGAAGGGAAAAGAAAAAAGAAGAGGGGAAAAAAAGGAAAAACAGGTGGCGTTGGTGGTTTGAAGAAAGGGGAAGCATGTACTTACAAACTGATGTGTAAAACAACAAAAATAAAAAAGACGTACCAAATATTATATAATTGGACGCACTATAACAAGAAATCTGAGCATAGTGGGAAGAAAAAGAAAGAAAGAAAAACATATAACTATAAATTGAACTTTTCTTTATAAATTTCCTCCTTTTCTTCTTTTTATAATTAAAAAAAAAAAATGGCAAAGAAAATAATTTTCTACCCTTCTCATCAAATAAATTCTACAAAATTAAGGAACTGGAAAAATCATGTTGACAACTGTTGATTTCGGTTTACATGAAATAAAGATTTTTTTTCTTTCCTTTTTTTTATCTGCAGTACGCTACTGGTTCGATAGCTTAACAGACTTGTGAGGTTCGTTGCAGTGGAAGAGAGACAGTAAGAGGCGATATTGTGCGGTGTTAGGCCGGATTTGAGTCGAGTGGCGAACCTTTCCACCTGTGATATCTCCTAGCTCCGTTACTGCAGACGACGTGCCGGCCCACACTGGCTGGCGATCATGGCATTGTCGTCATGGAAACTCACGACTCGGCGGCCTACGTGCACACCCAAGTGCGGGCGGGTCTAGCTCATCTTGCGGTGGCTACAAAGCACTTTCTATCTCTTCGCTCTCTCTCTCTCTCTCTCTCTCTCTCTCTCTCTCTCTCTCTCTCTCTCTCTCTCTCTCTCTCTCTCTCTCTCTCTCCCAGCTAGTGCTGTAAGGTAGCAAGGTTAAATGTTAAATGGAGTGGTGCGCATGCACCCTCATCCTTGAAATCAGCACCTTGATAATCCTTCCTATCAGAGAACTCAAAACAGATATAATAACATGGCAGTTTCGTATTTCATCAAGCCTCCTCCCCCTCCCTTGAAATGTTTAATATAGCATGGTAATAGCATTGAATAGCATAAATATATAATATATGGGAAACAGGCACGAATCCAGAACCAAATTTCGGGAGGGGGGGAGGGGGGCGACTCTCCATAATAAGGCCAATGTTAAAAAAAATAACGGGGAAAATGCCTATATAGCTCATGTTAAATCCAAAATTTCAGGGGGAGGGGGGGATCCTCGCCTACATGGGAAATTTCACCACTCTTATCTCATATACTTTAAAGAACAGTGCATTTGTGAGACCAGCTAGCCCCTCCCAGCAAAATCCGCACTCGCGCAAAACTCAACTATGCAGAGAAATTTCATCCACAGTGATAGTAACCTTGTACTTAAATTGAAATAAAATGAATAAAGTCTTGAATTGTATAAAAAGGAGTTATAACTGAATGCAGTCTTATTAGTTACATTATAAATAATAATTAATAAAACTGCATAATAATGTTATGCCACTGTACTCACACGAAGTTATAAATGTAGAAATTCTGCATACAGAACTAATATTAATATTATAATAATAATAATAATAATAATATAATATTACCTTCCAGTTGCATGAAACCACCAGCATGAGACTGTTCTTTTTATACCAGGCATTTTACTTTAATTTATAGGCTAGCTCTCTAGTTAAACTCATGTTCACAAAAAAAAAAAAAAAAAAAAAAAAAAAAAAAGAAAATGTGCACTTCAAGTTCTGTGGCTTACGGAATTGAGGGAGAGAAAACATTGATGTCTATAATATGACTTAAGTTAGTTTGTTTCTCGAACGGTGATAAACTGTGCTTTTTCGTACAGAGCCAAACAGCCAATTATAAATTAATGCAATGATTGATAGGTAAGAAAGCCTATTTGATGTCAGTCAAGCTTTGTCAGTGGATTTTTTCACCAGCACGTTTGGACTTGACACTTGATGTATTTTCGGTTTTGTAAGCAATAGTAAAAATAAAAATCTGCTGATGCGTCACTATTTTGAGCTAATTTGATCCCCTGTTAGTTGTTTTTCTTATATTAGACTATTTTATGGAATTTGTGACATAAAATGGTAAGGACACATTACTGTGTTTGTAAGTTCTTGGTATGTGTTTCTTTGGCGTGGAGACGAGGTAAACTTAAGTACTTAACTTAGCGTTAATCTTGTTCCTACCTTTCACTTTCTCTCCCTTCGTCTCATCTGCTCTCTCAGCACCGTCCTCTGCTGCCACCTCGCCTACTCTCTCGCTCGTGCCGCCACGGCCTGCGCGGGTCTACAACCAATTACACTAACTCAATTCCATGATTAGAGAGAACTAAGGGAGCCCTCTCCCCATCCTCCTTCGTACTTTGAGTTTGAGGTGGCAGCGACGAAGGCAGCAGCTGGCAAGCTGGTGTGCACCATGAGTTAGCGACTGACGTCACACGTTCTATTATCAAGTTCTACACAAATTTCAATTAAACCGCCATCATGATAATGTTGAGCTTTAAGATTATCCAAGTTTAACTTTTACAGAATTTTACTAAATATTATAAACTTGCATGCATGCAGCCACCAAAAAAATCTTGAGTAGGGATGGCGAAATGTTCCTTGGGCTATAACCTATACTTCATCATATCTACATTACACGCAAGGAACTTATAAGCTATAATCTTGCATACAGACTATAATTTTCTATAATTGCGGTATATGGAAGGAACACTGAATGACATGCCACAGTTAGCTTTCTCGATGAACGAAATAGTTTGGATTTTTTAATACTGGCAAGAAATCGATAGAAACCTTTATATTTCCATATATATATTTTTTTTTTTAAATTTTCTGCTCTTCACAGCAATGCACATATATGAAATTTAATATTTTATAATATATATTTTTACTATAAAATATTACAATATAATATTGTACAATGTATTTTTATACGTAACAAGTTATTACTGCAGTGCTTCAGTTTCTTAGAAATTTCACAGCAAATTGATACGTCAAAAGTAATAATGCAGTAAAAAAATTTTATTCTTGCTGGATATTTGATACTTTGACAATTTCTAAATGTATACTGTACCTTATTCTATGAAAAAAAAAAATGCCAAAAAATAAGTACAAACAATCAAAGAATGAGGTACACGGGAAACTTGTATTTCTACTTTTTTGTTGCGACAAATCAATGAAAAAAAAAAATCAATCGAACGTAAACAATACAAGTTAATATCATGCGGATGGCCAGAGGGTCAACTGACAGTGCAGTTTCAGGAAATATTTTCAGATTAAGTACTGCAACATCAATTGTAATACTTCGAACTGAAAAGTAGAAAATGCAATGAAAGATTATTATACTAAAATTTCCGAGAATCAATAGCTACACTTTCAGAATGCACGATAAATCTCTACTTCAATTTGTAAAATACAGACAATTTGTGCATGTTGTCTCTCCTTCTTTGTAGAGTTAGTTCTAGAATGAGACAAAGAGATTATTTGTACTGCACGTACGCGCTGTCCCACTGATTTTGACTTAGATTGCATCAACATGGGACATTAAATTTGTTACTCTCTTCAGTCCAAATATTTTGAGAAACTTAATTTGCAACTAACTAATCGCCTTCTTTCTTTATAATTAAAAAAAAAAATCAGTTTTAAAAAATATATTAAAATAATATGTTGTAGCCTCGAGCATGAAGTGTTCTAAAAATAAATTTGACTTTTCTACTCTATGCGTGAGAATCTGAATCTACCAACTACCGGTGGTACACTCAATCACTTTAATTAACCAACAGTTACGGTCATGTACCACCACGCAGAAGAGGAATGTTAATCTTCTATAACTTTTAGAATTTTTTTAGCAATAACGTACAAAGAAAATATTTTTATTGCCAACTCCAATGTTCAATGTTATAGTGTATGCAACCACATAAAAGCGACCATTAATTAAATATACTGTATTTATGCAATATGCTACTCACGTAGAAGAATGTTTAAGCATTCTATTTGAAGCGGCATGGAAAATTCAATTATAGAAGAAGATGATAATGTTTAATATTTTAGAACAATATTTTTGAGATGATTAGTTTAACAAATAGGTTAAAAAGGTTAAAAATAAACCCTTCATCGTCTCACTTGATGTAGCTGAAAGCAAAACACAGTTAGTCGTTTACTCCCCGGGGAACGGTGCACAGTGGCAGGCAGGGGAGATGGGACTCGGCCAGCGCGTGTTACCTCTGACGTCACACGTACGTTTGCCTGTTGGTCCTCCTCTTTGTACCACCGTCTCCATTGTGATATCGCGGCGGCCGACGAACACACGGCTGGACGAACAGCGTCCAAGCTCGCAATGTTTTCGCATCACTTGCTTTCTAGCCACCTTTATACAAAACATAAATATATTTTTGTTAAGTAAAAAAATATAAAATAACTGTATTTGCAAAAACAAGGGGAGTAAAAATACATGCTAACTATATATAATCATGAATTCCCATTCCCTTTGATGCTATAATTTGTATGATATTTATAACCATTATAGTTATATTATAAAATCGATTCCATGCTCCAATGAAAATGAGATTTTTAAAAAAAGTTCTATTGTATCTCTAATTTCTAGTACTCCAGTTTTAGTTTTTCCCCTCATATTTTTCACTGCTTTTTTAACATCATCCTAGCCTGTAGGGAAATATTAAAATAACAAAGGTTCATGCGCGTGGCAAAGCTGAAAAATAGTTCTAGTAATGTTCGTGGTGTCCCGAGGTGTTCGTACTGTTGTTTCTGCAGAGTGTACTGATTTTCCATTGCTAACTTCAATTTTCAGCATTCATAGCAGTACCATTTACATGGATCATGGTTAGAAAAAAATTCATTGTATCTGTCAGCAAAAATTTATGTTTTTTTTTTTTTTCTGGCATGATATAGTAGCTGTAATAGCTGAAAGGATTTATATTTTCAAGTTTTTTTCTCTCAGAAAATTGTTTTGTATTTTTTGAGATGATTTTGCTGTAAATCTTTTATATATACATTATGAAATCGGACATACATGTGTATTTATTTTTCCTTACATTTAATATATTATTGTTTCGATGGCTTGATCCATGGATGCATGTTATAAAAGCGTTCTTCGAAATAAAATTAATATTTTTTATATTATTATTATTATGTTTTTACCATTATTATATAAAAAACATTTCATATTATAGCTATAGCACAGTCTAAAAACAGAGTTCAAAGATTTTAAATATGAATTTATATATGATATAATATGGCGAATAAATTAATGAACTAGCAAGTAGAATATATATTATATAAATATGCGATTGTTTTGTTTGCCACTAACCACATGAAAGCACTTTGCACATAAAGTTAAATGGAGTAAGAAAAAAAAATAAATAAAAAAAAACGGAGAATTAATGAATTAATATACTAACAAATTGGTACAAAATTGAGCAGTAATTACTGTGAAACACGGTATTACTTTACATCGTCTACTGTGACTTACTTTGAAATGAGTATGCTGAGCATGCCTGCAGTCAGCTGCAGGTGGCGTGCGGCGCGTAATACGATTGTGTGGGCACGAGAGGCGCCCTTCCCATGGCCCTTCCTAGGCGCCATCAACAGCTGTCTACAATTAGCAGCCACAAAGTACAATCTCAGATGGCATTTAATTACTTTTACTCAAAGGTAGGAGAAGTGTATGCGTGTGTAATAAAAACCATATTACAGTAGGACATTTTTTTGCTACGAGTCTTTTTGATTTGTTCAGCCGGCAGGAAAGCATTGCACATTAAATTTGTTATAATTTTCTGTTAGTGTCTAACACAGTGGGATTCGAAAAAAATTGTGATCCTCCAGTATATATTACGTATACATATATGTAGTAAAGTATGTATAGTCAGTGAATGTAACTGATATTACTATATAGTATATTATATATAATATAATAATACTAACTATATTTAAGAAGAAATAGAGAAAAATGGTTTTTAATAAAAAAATTTAATAAAAATACGCTGCATGACTTATCTTTATAGCAGGATTTACACGGTAAAATTTTCTACGATATTATTTATATTCCTTGCAATAAAACCATCTTGTTCTGCAACGACTTGCAAATGCCTTACTTTTCTTTTAACGCGCGGATTTAAAAAAAAAAAAAAAAAATCTCTAAGCAAAAATCGTGTATCATGCATGTCGCTTCAAGTCACTTGTAGGAGGAGAGACAAATTTATCGTAAAAAAAAAAAAAAAAAAAAAAAAAAAAACGAACAAAATTGTATCGTGTAATACCAGCTTTAAGTAAGATGAATATAAAACTTGAATTTGAATGAAAAATCCTTATACATAAGACGATGAATATAAAAATTCAAATTATAACCATGATTCCTCCAGTTTTCTAAGTTTATATAGTACTGTTGTGACTGTAGTGACCACAGCCACAACATTTTTTTTTCTTAAATTTTATTATATAATTTATAACGCAAATTTTATTCAAACTGTTACCTGTATCGTTCTACTAACGTTGAGTATTTCAATACGACTTTAAAATATGAATTCTGAAATAATTAAAAAAACTTAACTGTACTGCGTACTTCTTTGCAACATACTATCTTTTATACTGCTTCAATATTTTCTATATGGAAAAACTTAACTAGTAATTTAATTTAAAAAAAGAGTTAATTTCTAATTAAATTGTTCATGAATAATTATTATAGGTTCCAAATGTTACTTTTTTCCATTTCTAATAGGGCTTTATATTTTATTGATCAGCAAGTCAACAACAAACCTTTTGAATGAGAAATGGTCTGTTTTAAAATAGTAGGATCAATTCATTGAGTCTTTTTTATTGTGAAAGTCGTGATAAAAATAGCATTATTTATCTCGGTACCCAAAAAAAAATGTTTTCATTTTTTTTGTGTGTTTGTTTTCATTTTAAATATTCATACATTTATATAAATTACATGATTTAAGTTGTTTAGGATTAGGGTATATTTAGATCTGTAATGAGGACTCTTAATAATTTATAAAGTACATGGTCTAAGGCTTAAAAAAATACTTATTAAAGTCATGTACTGCCACTTTAAGTTTAGAAAATTAAGACAGTGAGACGTGAGACCTGACTTCTTTTTAAATATGCAAGTGTTTTTAATTTTGTTTGCAGATGGAGTTTGATATATGTCTAAAGTGAATATATGATGAGCAAGTCTTATGTATTTTTATTTAACATTCAATTTAAAGTTGTTCTCCTATACTTAATTTTTGTACATCGTAGCCCCTGAGAAGTATGCAACTTTTTCAGCAGCACTTGTAACTATCGCATTTTTTAAAAAAAAAAGGTTTTTGTATTTAAACTATACATTTTTTTCACAAGTTGAATAATTTATTAATAAATCATACACAATAAAAGCTGCAATTTTTACTATACTTAATGCACAAATTAATACTGTTTTCAAAATTTCTTATTGTGTTAAATAATTGGTATAAATATTTTATAACATTTGCATGGAATTCCAGATTGCAATGCACTTTAAAATTGTATTTTCTGTCCCTGTAATTAGTTAAAATTACTACTGACTTCGCCACTTCATTCAGAATAAAGTAAAAGCAATAATAATAATAATAAAATTAAAATCAAATTCAATTTAATACATTTAATAAAGTTGTAATTAATTGTAATTTTGGAAAAGTGAGAAGGTAGAGGGGAAGTTCAAGCATATTTAAAAATTCAATTGGCTTTCGACGGTACACAAAAATCTAGCATACCTCGTAAACAGGTTGGGGATCACTGAGTTTAATTTTTTTTTCCTTCCGATGATTTACTCTTAAGTGTACACATCACGTAGACACGTACTGTGATTGTATCAAAGCACATTGTATTTACACAATTTTTAAAAGCAAAAAATGAGGTATTTTTATGTACTTGACTGTACAATTTATCTCCCTTGAAATAAAATACGGTTTAAAATGGGAAAAAGGGTTGCTGGTACATGATAATAATTTAATAATTAAGCCACTTTGATCTGGAAGCCTGAAGCGTGGAATGCCCGCAGCACCGACGCGTGTTCGTCCTTACTGAGCGGTAGCAGTGGTGCGCGGCACGGCCCACCATAAAGGCCCGGAAGTAGGTCCATCACCGCCTTTGTAGCCGGCACTCCGAGCTGCCGTGTGATCTGTGGACAAGCAAAGTGTCGCCACATAAAACACCAACAATAAAACGTGATAGCACGGTGGCAGCCGCAAGAGGGTAGTTCCCCCGACGCGTAGCAGACCCCTCAAACAAAGTATTGATACAACACCAGCACATGCAGAAACCCACAAACGGAGAGTTGCTATTATATCACCCTTAAGCCTTATTTTAATCCCTTTAAAAAAACAATAAAGTTTAAAACGATTTCGTCTCAAAAAGTTTTAACTAAATATAATGCAAAGACTACAAAGTAAATAGAAAGAAAAATATTTTATGAACTATTTTACTAACATTGTAAGTAAGAAATTTATTTCAATACAGAACATTTTAATGATAAAACTAAATACCGTAAAAAATCCCAATTCCCTCAGGTGATATTACTAGAAATTAAATATTAGTTTTATTTGCGATGTTTTTTTTCTAGAACTTTTTAAACACCCAAACATCATGCTTGTAAAATATGTCGACGCATTCATCACACTTAACCGTAAATATTAATACAATAATTTAATTGACTGTTTGAAGCTTCGATTTAAATACATATTTTGTATACTAATGCATGTTTTAATTTTTATATTTATTTTTTACTTTTTTACAGGTATTAGCAAGTAAACACTATGTACCTTTTTCTTTTCTTGTCTTGGCGGGTAAACACGGTAGAATGAGTTTAAATTATTATAAAATACTGCCAATGTCTGTAAGTTTTGAAAAACTTACTATATTTCATCTTCATATATATATATATATATATATATATATATATATATATATATATATATATATATATATATATATATATATATATATATATATATATATATATATATATATATATATATATATATATATATATATATATATATATATATATATATATATATATATTATATATATATATGAAGATGAAATATAGTAAGTTTTTCAAAACTTACAGACATTGGCAGTATTTTATAATAATTTAAACTCATTCATATATATATATATATATATATATATATATATATATATATATATATATATATATATATATATATATATATATATATATATATATATATATATATATATGATTAGGAACAATATGATGCAGCAGGATATTTTTGCCTCAACCCCATTAGCAGGCTCGGACTGGGAAGCTAGGGGCCAGTCAGGGCCATATAGGCATTATAGGCAGCAGGGGCCACTTTTCCTATGCTCCTATGTTAAAAATCTGAGGGGCCAGTCAGGGATCCCTTACCCAGCCTTATGGCCAGTCCGAGCCGGCCCATTAGCACAATGTCTTGCGTGATTATTGACGTAGATGATAAAAAGCAGCAAGTTCTACACGAGTGCACAGTAAAGACGTCGCAGCAGATCGTCTTGCTTATCTGCCCGCCCATGCAAATCATGTGAAGCACGTCATTCCGCGCGTAGTGCATAATTTCAAGGATAAACACCAGTAAACAAACATGCTGTAATTTGCAGCTATTGTGAGATGTTGACCAGAAAATAGACGACAATATTTTTCTATTACTTGATATACTTAAAAATATTTTAAAAATTAATTATGTTTAATTTGTAGAAGCCTTTAATGTCACATTAACTCAAGGCACAAAAATTACAAATTTATTCACAGAAATGGTTCTTACAAAGCTGTAGGTACATTTATAAAAAAAAAAAAAATAAAGAAATACATTACGATATCAATCGTATTGCTGGATTATTTCCCTGATTAGGTTGATTGGCACCTCAAGCCCATATTAAATATAATATTATAAAGATAAAATAAACAAATATTAATTGCAATTTTTCCAGTTTTTTTTAAAGGTAAATATATTTGGTAAAATTTAGTAAATCGTTGTTGAAAAAATTTAAAGAAAATTCATTATTATTGATAGCACTAAATTTAAGTTCACATCAGTGGTGGAGCAAAAATTGCCCGTTTTGTTATAACATTTAGCCCTGAGATTTGGCCATTTGGTTAGTATCAAAATGGATTTGGGTAGTCATTACCGTTAATTGCTGCATAAGTGTAATACGCTCTATTTTGGTGCTGATCAAGTTCCGTAATCTCAAGGTGAGATTCGGGTGCTTACCATTGCATTAGGGAGAATAATTCGTCGCTGCAGCTCGGCCGCTTCTTCAATCTTGCCTTGTCGAAATAAAGAAACCATTTGGCAAAGTTCTGCTCCAAACACGTTCGCAAATCCGTTTATACCTCCCACGCAGCCTATGGAGAGAAACAAGAACACTGATTTATTAATTAAAACAAAATTTATAGTAGTTCTTTCACATGAACGTTATTTAGATTAAGCTACGTTGAAAATAATTATTGTATATACTGTTCAACGTTGCAGGAGTTTTATTCGCTGAAGTCAAGTATCATTGTTATATAAATTTTACAACACAATTTCATTAGCGATTGATCCTTAAGAGGTATATGTATAATTATTGTAGTTACACTAAAATTATCTTAAATAGTTGTCTAACCATAAATTCACAAAAAAAGGAATGCATACATTTTCTCCCCATAAGTTCTACTTCTGAAAAAAGGTCTGTTTAGGTGTGTTTTAGTGAATAAGCACGTTCTGACGTGTTGCTCAATCCCTTCCGACATAATCGCATGTGCAGCTCAGGAAAGCACGAACTTTACCTGCTCTGTGCATGGGCGTTGTTATAGAGGTTGTTGTGAATCGTGAACCCCATTTTTTTTTTATTCTTTTTTTAAAGCTTCTCCTCCTTTTCCTCTCCTCAAACTAAAAATCCCAATCTCTTGGATCCATGTACAGGTCTGTAGCAAACCAGACAGACAGGGGAATGTTCGCGCTCTCCCGAAGTGTACAATTGATGCAGATGGTGCTTTTTTGTGCACATTTTCCTCTCAACAAGTGTACCATAATAACTCAATCAATAAAAATTGAAAATTTGAGTGGTACACGATTAAACATGTTATACGAATGAAAAGCTTTTTCAATTCATTGATCCTAATAATAATTTGTAATTACATTATTTTCGAGCATGGCAAGTATTTGCTGTAGATGCCATGCGTCATTACAGTCAAGTTCAAACGGATGAGAAATTATCAATTAGAGAACTCAATCAACTAGTTTGAGGCTAACTGATTGCTGCTGCGGCTTACCAACAAGCAGAGCCGGGAGGAGGAGGCCAGCCGAACCCGACAGCACTTGGAAGCCGAGCTGTTTAGTTTGGTGAACCACTTGTGCCATCTTCGAAACCTATGGAAATGGATCAAACTTGATTAAATTAATCTGTTTTATACATTATTTTAAATCTATGCTTAAAATGAAATTTAGTTTCTTATTTCTACGCTCAATTTGTAATCACATTGAAGATTATTAAAGCTTAAAATTATAAAAAAATATCACCATTAGTTTTAGTTGTTGGATAGAATTACGAGTAATTTTAATAGGTTAAAAAAAAATTTACTAGAAAACTTTTACAATAACGTTGAATGTTATTTGACACGAATGCAACTTTACTTCGATTATTAAAGAAATGTGATATTATCATGAACTTTTATGAATTTCTATTTTTCTTAGACGTCATATATATGATGAGCGTAAATGTTCCAGTTTAATTGGGTCAAAGAGTCACTAGTTTACTACCCCGGGGAAATGGAGAACATGCTGCCAATTAATTAGTTGATTTGCATGCTTCCTACTAACCGGAAGCTAGAAGAGCTAACAACTGAGCTACACAATTAATTTAATTCACTAAAATGTTTGCTCAAACAAAAAGAAATAGTTACCAAATAAAATGTAAACACACAAAAAGTGAAAACAATATATATTTGTTTGGGTAGTAGATTGCAATATACGTCTTTCAAACGGAGGTCAGTTATAAGCCGAGAAAAAAATTCTCATGTGAATACATTTATCGTATCTGAAAAATGCAAAGTAGTTCTCTCAAAAGTATATATGCATGGAAAGTGCATTCATATTCATTCAATTTCTTTTACAGGCAATGAATGACTGCTTGGTCCACAGACCCGAAGTCAATACATCAATAAATTCAATGTATCCAGCTCCATGCAAGATATAAAATTTAATCGGTGCGATTCACGAAGGAGCTATTCAGAAAGATATGTTTGCTTTTAAAAATAATATATATATATATATATATATATATATGGACATAATTGCAGATTTTTAAGATTCCTTACAAAGAACATGAAATTTGTAACTGATCACACTCGTTATGAGCTAGTTTTACAACACACATTTTATAGCAAGCGAATCAGTTCCGCTATTCAATTTGCACATTTTGGCATTACACACAACTGCTAATAGGAAGGAAGCAGTCGGGCTTAAATATTAAATTTCACTCCCGCACTGTTGTGGCCTCAAGTTTCCGGCACATTTAATCAATTTGTTTGAGTATGATGCCGTGTACCGAGTTAACTGAGTAGTTATTGAAGCGAGAAAAATTTTGCCTCGGAGTGAAATATCGAATTGCTTTCCAAGTGATAAATAGATAACGAACACCACAGTTAAAAGCATTCAATAGGTGTTGCTAATATTCACTGGATTAAAATTTACAGTTTACGCCATTCCGCTTACATACTTATTGACTCCAGTGGTGTAGCCATGCAGGGGTTTTGAGGATTCCTCTCCAAATTGGTCGCGATTTCAACGCTCCTGCCTCCCCCCCCCCTCCCCCAGTGAATGATATAGAATGAAAGAAACCTCCGAATTTATTTTTCATGACCATGGTGGTGGTTTTTCTCCTTGTAGACGATTAGACGATGCATTAATTATCACTTTGAACTATCGTCCATGTATGAACTGAAGCCGCGAGTGGCGATACCGCGAGCACCATGCACTCACGTCAGCGCCGCTCTCCTTGTAGCCGACAATGTTGGGGTGTTGGGCCAGATCGCACACCAGGGAGGCTGGCAGATCTATGCCCGTGTTGGCAGGCATGTTGTAGATCACCACTGGCACGGAACTTTCGTCAGCCACTCGGGAGAAAAAGCTGTGCAGTGCGGCGTTCTGAAATAAATAAAACAACCCTTAAACATGTGATAATTGCATGTAATATATATTTTTTTATTTGAGCTGTTATAAATTTGCAAAACTTAAGTACGATTTGATTGAAATTATTTTATAATCATTACAAAATTATAAATTATTATATTATAAAATTTATAACAGAGTACAGCAATCATGTACGTTTTTTGTTTTGTTTCTTAAGTTTTCATTTATTTGTCTGTAACGAAAGAAACCTACAGCATGGCGAGAAGAATTTAAAAAAAAAAATGCATAGTTATTAGAAGATGAAAGTGAACAGGCCTATTAATAATGTACTTCACTGTTTCAAGTAAATAACTCGAAAGAAAGTACGAAGTATTCATATTGAATAAATAAAATTAATTTTTTAGGACTTTGCACGCAAAATTTATTTACCAACATTAATCTTCATATAATTAATTATGAATGAAATAAATTTATTTCTAATTACAATACATTGGTATTAATCTATTTTATATCTCCAAAGAGATTTTGTTGAAAGAAGACTGAATTAAAAAGATTGGATCAAGTTATCCTTCAAGACTCGAGGGCTCATCCTGCATTCTTTTTACGCTCAAAGGTTGCCCCTACAAAAGATTTTTTCTCCAATTTTCCCCCTTTTCATTAGCTTAAAACTAATTAATGCAATTAAAGCCTCTCTAAAATCATTCTTTTTGACATGTCGCCCATGACTTAGTGTTAAAAATGTTTGAAGTTACCAAGTTTAAAGCTTTTTATTTATAGACATTCTATAAGAAGCTTAGAGGTTTCTCTTTGACCAAACTATCAATAAAATCAAATGCTGTTAAGAGCAATAGTTAAAAATTGTGGTAGAAATAACCATAATGTATCCCCTTTAAAAGTTACGTCAAATTTACGAATTACACAACTTTAAAAATGTAAATTTTAATTTTTTTAATGATGTGTGATGGAGTATAGCACGTTTTCAATAATTAAGAATTTTAAGTAGAAGTGTGAAAGGTAATTAAGATTAGTTTCCAAAAACTAATAATGACGTATTGATTGCCCCCACCCTTTTGTCCATGTGCATGATTGGCTTTATGGGCACCCAAGGGCGAGTGGAGGAGGGCGAGTCACTTTACCGTCATAGATCCTCGGTAATAGCTCGGGTTGATGACTAACACGGCGTCCGCTCCGGCTTGGGCCATTCCGTTGCACATTTCAATGGTGGCAATGGTGGCTGTAAAATATATAGATAATACAATAAACGTGCGCCTGTATAAGCCGTAAAACGTATAGTCTCTTTCATCGACAAGCTTAAAAAGTATTTTATTACAATATTGACTGTGGAATATTTGTGCTCCTGTAACCTAGCTGTAACTGAGCAAGTGAGCAGATAGTACTTAACTAAATAATATATCGTAGCTGTAGCTATATTGTACTTTAGTAGTGTTATAGTATTTTGTAGGATTCAACGTAAAATGAAATGGAGCGAGAAAACATTTCTTACAGCTAATATAACCTTGCAAAAAGAGATGACATGATTTGCTAACCGAGTGCTAGACCATTTACATGCTGGGCTGCCTGTGCAGTTTTATTTAATCGATCAATACACTGACAACACTCTTAATTTTTATTTATTTGTTTTGTGTGTGTGTGTGTGTGTGTGTGTGTGTGTGTGTGTGTGTGTCCGCAATCTCAGAATCTTTTTAACTCCTAAGAAATCAACCCCCAAAAATCCTCTCCGTTCCTGAAATTTGACATTGGACAACCTGCATGAAATTTTTTTTATTGCAGAAATGAATAGAGGGTACCAAATTATGCTACTTTGATTTTTTAGATTTTTTTTAGTCTCAGGCTTTTTAAATAATTATTGAAAGTGCGACCATGCCTTCTGGAGGCGTCAATAAGCGTCTAGGCCCTGTCCTTTTTATTAAGGATATTCAGTGGTGCCAACTTAACATACAGAACTTTCAATAATTATTTAAAAATAGTTCCCATTGAGACTCAAAAAATCTGAAAAAACTCATAGTATAGCATAATTTGGTACCCTCTATTGATTTCTACAACAATTTTTATTAATTTATTTTAAGTTAACGCAATGAAAATATCGAATTTAAAGTAGAGTGAGCGATTTCATTTTTTGGAATATTTTATTTTCTAAAAATAGTTTAACCTGCCTTCTATTGAAAAATGAAAACCAAAAAATTCCATCTCAAATAGCTTCACCACAAAAAATTCCCAAAGTTGGTGTTTCGGAGGCCTTTAACATGCATCCTTATGGAACAGAAAACAGCTTTTTACTCCAACTTCGTCTGAACTATGGTACCAATTAAAAAATATGTACGTAATATATGGTGAATTTTTTTAATGGATTTTCAAATAAAAAAAAAATTACGGAGCCGTTTTTTCCGGAAACAAATCTTGAAAATCCTTATGGGAATTAACCCGCAAAAATTTCAATATTTTTTTTCGGAAAAACGGCTCCTTAATTTTTTTTTTTTTTTTTATTTGAAAATCCATTAAAGAATTCATCATAGATTACGTACGTATTTTTTAATTCGTACCATAGTTCAGACTTCAGACGAAGTTGGAGTAAAAAGCTGTTTTCTGTTCCATAAGGATGCATGTTAAAGGCCTCCGAAACACCAACTTTGGGATTTTTTTTGTGGTGAAGCTATTTGAGATGTAAATGAGATGGAATTTTTTGGTTTTCATTTCTCAATAGAGGGCGAGTTAAACTATTTTTAGAAAATAAAATATTTAAAAAAAAAAAAATGAAATCGCTCCCACTTTAATTAGTTCATAAACTATTTCTTATTGTTTTTATCATTATTTTTGCATGTAATTAAATCGAGATCGTATAATTTATATAATGTATAATAAAATGATAGGCAATATGATAACTCACTGTGGACCTGCTTGCCCTAGCCAATATACTGTAACTGGACCAGGGGTCTCTCGGGAGCATGGTTGTTTGACCCTTTGGACTCCCCCCCCCTTTCCCCCGTCAATTAACACCATAACATCACAACCATACAGACGACTAAGTCCCCATGAGACGAAATTTAATAATGCTCTGGATTAATACGCATGAATGCATTTCATTTTTCATTATTTCATTATTTTTCTATGCACATAATACTACAAATCTTTTAACAAATTATAAATCTTCATTTTCCTGTTGTAATAATATATTAAAATATAATAATAAAAAATATAATAAACATTATATATTATAATTATAATACAATAATATATTAAAACAAATTTTGTTTATTACAATTAGCATTACATTTGTCTAAACAAGAACTAAACATAATTACATAAAATAATGACAAATGAAAAAGAATACAATATTTAATATTATGCTATAATATTACACAACAAGTGAATCAAAGAAAAACTACTTTGTTGTTACATTTCATATAATTAGCAGATGGGCTAAATGTTAATTAACTCAACCGCCGATATGGAAATATCTCAACTCAAATACTTAGATTCGTTACTTTACGTTTCTGAAGGGAGGGAGGTTGTTTAGGCTATATTCCCGAACAACGCACCTCACAAGCAGTAAAGTACGTCGTGGCCGGGTTGTAATTCTCTCCCCGAGATTGCGGTGTAAACCCACCGAGTTGGTTCAATCATCGCAGCGGATCGTAACAGCTGTGCCGTCCCGACTGGCTTCTTGACGACCGTAAGTCACATACTGATCAACCCACGTAAATAGAGACACGATGTACACCTCTGGACACCACGAACTTTACTCCTGCTTCGTTTGTAGGCGTTACCACGCAGTTCATGGAGACGTGGTGAACCAAAACGCTTTTTGACATTGATAGAGTAAGTGCTCTTCTTATCTTTTCCGAAATTGCAAATCTTTATCTTTCTATTGGAACTACAGCTCTAGCAAGTGAGGCAGGAGTAAAGAACATGCTGTCCCTAGATATATAACTCAGGACACTACAAACATTAAGCCTGTCTGATTTGTTGGAGCTGCAGCTACAAGACAAAAAAAACAAAAACGAAAACAATGTACAAATTTGCAATATTTGGAGACGTAAAAAAATTACTATCCTAAAATAGGTTAAGTGCATGCACCACGTCTCCATAGAATTAGAATGTGTTGCAAGGCTAACATGCAGTCGAAGTCTAGAGATCATTTTGTCTCAAGTCATACCTCCGGACAGAACGAACGTTCCTCTTGCTGAAGTTGTAGCTCCACGGAGAGATGGGGAAGGTAAGACGAGCACCTAGTCTTTACAGCTATCCTAAAAGGTCACAGTTCACCAAACAGTCATCTGCATGCTGAGGAATGAGAGCAGGGATAACGTTGGTGCTGTCCCAAGGTGTATAAGCACTAAGCAGTGGGAGGCAATAACCGTCATCTATTAAGCAAATGGGGGCACACGACACACATTAAACACCAAGACAATAACTAAATTATTCTCATGGTAAAGATTTTAAGAGCGACGAGACGCGAATATTACGCTCTTGCCGTGAAATCCCAAGGCTGCAATCTTTGGCATTCAGAATGTAACTCCACCCCTATTATATTTTATTATTATATACCCCACCTTAGCTAGGAAAAACAATATTTTTTTTTTCTCAAATCAATACGTTTCACAAGTTTTTGTAAAACTAAAAAATCTAATTTAAATATTAAAATATATTGCTTATTTTAATAATAAATAATAAATAAATTTAATAAATGAGCAATATATTTTAATATTTTTATAAGTTGCTGTCAAACTTAATTATAGATGTGTCATTTTTTTATAGCTTTTATTTATTTTTTACAGTACAATATGTTCGTATTTTCTGAATATTTTGAAATTGTGTGTATCAGACTCAAGAAACTGGCCGAGTATACAGACTGAACATCATGTTTTAGTACACTGTGGAGCGGCGGCAGTAAGTATAGGGCCTGTATATGGAAGTTGGGAGTTGCTGAGGCGCGGCTCGCCGCTCCACTTGAGTATTCACAGCCAAACAACAGTAACACACAAACTTCTTACCGGCACTCAACATATTTCTGCCCACCGCCTTACGTAGTTGCTGGCCGATTCCACGAATCGACACAATTATCAAAATGTACTATTCAATAAAAAAATCGATTTGGTTAATTAAAATAATTTTTTTAGATATTAGTTTTGCTGGCAATTATATAAACTATTCGTTATATAATTATTACATTATGTATATTACATTATGTAATATCAGTTTTCAAAATAGAATAGAATAGAATAGAATTTTATTTCAATCTTATGATTACATTTGTAATATATATATAAAATGTAAATATGTAAATATTTACATGTAATATGTAATCGTATATAATATATATGTAATATTACATATTACATGTTGTAATATGTAACATGTAATATATGTAAATATGTAAATATAAAATAAAATAGATCTAACTTCAACATTCAAGCACTATTCTTACAGTTAGTTTATTATCAAATATAATGTGACGCTCGGAGCGAAATGGATCTACTTTACTTTGATATGTATTCATTGCATTTAAATTTATAATGTGTTAAAATTCTCTCTTTGTTTTCGTTTATATATATAAAAAAAAGTTATAAATTTACTTTGCTAAAGTTAATGCTTACATTATCATTATGAGTAGTTGATCAAATTCAACTTAAATATTCAAGCTATATAACTGAGTACATTTCCATGTCAACTTTTTTACAATCGATTACTATAATACTAGACATTTTTCTCAAAATTTGTTGATACTTCAGGGGGAAGAATTTACTATCCTTTTAGCTTTTTACAATATTAAGCTATGCATAAAGTTTAGATATGCAAAGTTTAAGCTTACAAAAAAAAAAAAAAAAAAAAAAAAAAAAAACTTTTACGAGTGCTCGGGTGAATACTGAGGTTGTGTAAAGCCCATCACTGTATATACTGTATGTGTATGCATATGAGCACGCGCACGCCAGTGTATAAGGTTAAATGAACATTAAAATATATATTATGTAGCACTGTAATTATGTAAGTACCGTCTTTTTGAGTCATCGAGTAGCTCGATCAACTTACATTCGCAAGCTGAGCCCGCCAGAAGTAACTTGTCACGTCCAATACATTCACGTGCTTTCTGGATTAGTTCAACTCGCTCACAGTCCCGTAGCATTTTAAATTCACCATTTGAGCCTTGCACCAAATAACCTAAACAAGAAAAAATTGACATAAAAATTAAAACATTTGGCGCCTAAAGAAATAAAAGAGAGACGATAATAAGTAATGTATAATTTACAGATTTATACGCTACCTTTGAATGGTAATTTTTCCCATACTTCAAAATTGCTTTTCAGTTTTTCATAAGCTATAGATTCATCCTTATTAAACGGTGTTGGTATGGGAGGAAATACACCGGATAAATCAAGAGCAGTTGATGAAGAAAATGGTCTGACAGAAGCTCGGAGCAAGGCACTAACACCACGCCTCGCAGCCATGTTAAACGTCACTAATCTATTTTTGAGTCAACACGCCGGCGAGCATGAGTGTGCAAGAAAGAAAAAAAAAACTCTCTGTAACCAGTTCATTATCACTTGATATTCTTGTTTGGCGGGGAGTTTTCAAAGAAGAATCTGTTGCTATGTAATGTGCACTTATTTCAGAAGATTTTACTTTGGCTAATACGTATTTTGTATTGAATTTTTACTAAATCATACATAGTAGATTTTTTTTATCTTGTTTGAAATTAAAAAATTAGCCTTAAATAACACTCGACTGCGCTAATTTTGGCCTTGAGGATTCAAAATTTTGAGATTGTTTTGTTTTATATACTTCTGGTAAAGTAAAATTACACTCGTATTGATAAAGAAAAAATAAGATGAAAGTCCAAGTCCCAGCTCACTTGCCTGGCACACGAGAGAAGCTGTATGGGCTGCTGATCTCTCAAGGGCCCTTAACCATTCAGTTTCCGCACGAAACAACCCAGTGGCAGGTTATAGCCACTTGAAAGGGAACAATATAGTTATAGTGCTCTTAGCTAACGAAGCAAATGTTCCAATACACATTGTTCCGTCGATTGATAATTGTTAATTTTATTACAAATAAAAATTATCTTCCGGTTATACTCTTTAGAAAAAATTGACAAAAATGTTGTAAATTGAAAACGAGACAAATCTACTGTAGGCAAGTGTGTTATTCTTCTATATACATACTTATGTTCAATAAGATTAATTTTACCTGTTTTTAATATTTCAGTAAATGAAACTCTCTAGGGAGCGGAAGAGCATAATATAATCAATTTAACCTTCATCATTGTGGGGGCCACTTTGTCAGCCACTATTGTTTGTGGTCACTGGACTCATGTTTGCGTGTCTTGCTGTAAGGTATGCTTCTCTTGTGTCTCGCATCACGAGTTCACCAAATTTGATAACGAGGATATTTTAGCACCCCAGTTTGCTCCCGGTCTCGCCAGCAGCAGGAAGCTTCATTTTTCTTTCCTATCTCAATTATATGACCTTTAAAGGACATCATAACATTGATTTTTTTAATTTTGATTGCTCTATTTTAGTCTAGTTAATATGTAATGTTCCCGCTTGCTGGTTTACCGCGCAATAAGGTTTATCCCCCTCCGCAAATCTAATACGTCGCATGAAATCGACCTCTAACTCTTTACTTCCCACACCACTCGCCACAGCTCGCTAGCATTAAAGAGAATTAGTCCTTTAAAGCAAATATTATAAATATATTTTGTTGATTTTTAAGTTTCTTGTGTTATAAATTTTTAAATAAATGCTACCAAGTATAATTAATTATAATGCTCATCTATAATAATACAAGTAATTTTAGAATGCTTTTAAAACTAAATTCTGATCCTATATAAATATTTCTAGTTACTCAGTTCAGGATTCCAGGTTTATTATTTATTTATGAATATATAAATATAAAATAATATGTAAATATTTATTTAAATATACAATTTGCATATATATTAGGTAAGATACGTCAAATAGAGTATATGTCCAGGAGCATTATACAACATAGTTTTACATTTTAAATAATAATATACTTTAATTATAGAAAATAATAATTATGAAGAAGAAATGTTTTAAACATTGATTTAAACGCTAAAAACACAACTAATTTACATTTTAAATTTAAAAAAGAAATTTGGTATTTTATTAGTAACTGTCCACTGACTCCTTATGAGAAAAATCCATGTGGTTTTGTTTACATTTCTGGTGCGATGAACGTACTTTTATTTGTCAACTTGAAATGTTACAAAAAATTTACCATTATTATTTTTAAACTGTTACATTCTATTTGTTCTATAACAAAGAAATGTTTAAAAAAAAAAAAAAAAAAAAAAAAAAAAGTGAATGAGTGAGTGAGTATTCTGTGACAATAATTATAATCATGGCAAATGGTGCGTGCATGTAAGTACATAATAATTTGAAAATGTATTTTTATAAAATTATTTATACCAAACATGGTATAAAGTATATTTATAATGTTTTATGGAATTATTAATTATTGAGTGCAATATAGCAGCCACTTTTTTGTGATATAGTGCCCTTGGTGCTTTATTGATATCCCTATTCAGTGTGAATTCTCTTGTGTGTGTCATATCATGTGAACAAACAAACAAATTTAATTATACGTTAAAATTATATTTAATATTTATTTTAATATATATTATTTATTAAGCTATTTAAATTTTCATGCAGAAAATAATGTCTATAATACATTTTGTACAACTGGTTAATATTTTGTTTTAAAATAATATTGTTTCAAACGTGCTTTTTATTTGTTTAAAAGTGAATCCAGTAATGAAGCAATATAATAATTAGGCTATGATATAGTGTTTTTAAAAACTGTTTAAATACTGTAGAATATTATAATTGGTTAAGATTTCTATTCAATAAATTCATACTATATAATTTTATAGCAATAAAATTATTGGAAATATTATAAATTTATTATTGCTGTATCTGAAATAGCTGTTATTATTTTATTGATAATTGTTTCTTGCATTTTTTGTGTTGATGTATTATTTTAGTGTGTAATGTGATCCACATTGTTTTGTAAGTTATAGTAAATTTATTATTATTAGTTAATTTAATAAATTTATTATTATGTTATATCTAATTGTTGCAATGGAAAATCATGGCAATGCTAATTAGCTATTACATGGCGTCAAGTGACGGCAAACCTCGAAACGGGTTATTATAAACAATAACCCCTACTAAACTGAATGTTATAAGTTATAATGTTTACACTTATAATTAAATAATTCCTCCGTCTGATTAATATATTATATAAAAGTTTAGTCCAATTATTTTGAAATTACCTCCGGAAGTGATTGTTTTCTCACCTTTCTTCTTATACATTTGGAATTTAGAAATGGTTAGCACGCAGTATAATCAAAGAATTAAAATATAATTAATTCTTTGGTACAATCGTACAATGTGTAGAAATACGAAAATACGAAAAAAAAAATCTGGCACTTTTGGCTATATTAGGTCTTTTTGTAAACCTTGCCCTGCACCAGATCGACCTCCTGTCCAAGTGCGAAAGGAAATTGAGTACAGAAAACTACAATGCACATTTCAGGGGGGGACATTCACAAAGCACTTTAACCCCCACTTTAGCCCCGATTTTTAACCCTGGTGCTAAACATGGTACTAAATCAGGGGCTAACCATGTTAAGCTCATAGTTTAGCACCATGTTTAGCACCAGGGTTAAAAATCGGGGCTAAAGTGGGGGTTAAAGTGCTCTGTGAATGTCCCCCAGGGTCTCTAGGTCAGCATAATTATGTAATATTCTTCAGAAAAAGTGTCCTCTTCCGTTCATATTACAAATATAGAAACTTGAGAATATTTTACATTATTTAGGATTTTGAGAGCATCTTCAGAATGTTCGATTTGCGAGATTAATTCACCTTACATTTTCTGAACTATGATATTCCAGATAAATAAACATGTTATACGAAATTATTTTACAACAAAGAAAACAATATTTTCCGCTAGACTAAGTTATGTTGACTGGTCTTGTTCCATCGTCAGGCTAACTCGAGGAGGCGGTGACAGTGTACGTGGGTGTCATGTAGACTCCACGCGGGCACCAGCAGGGCACTGACCCGGCTCGCCCACCAAGACCACAGCGATGAGGCCACTGTTCCACTGGGCTAACTAACTTGAGTGCTCCAAAATACAGACTAAAAAAAAGTGTGGGCTGCCTGTATGGAAATGTTTACTGTCTTCTAATATTTTTTTAACTAAAGTGCATACAAATTCTAAAACAACAAACCTCGTATGTTTTTTTATCTATGGCCTTGATGAAACTAACCTACTTTGCAATAAAAAAAATACTGCATGATGTTGATTTTCACATAGAATAACATTTGAATTCAAATAACAACATATTAAAATGATTATTGATGGAAATAATTAATTCAGTATAGATAGGATAAAATTCACTATATTATATTATTTCATGACTTATTCATGATATAATATCAATGTCAGTATAAATTATAAAACAAAATTCATTTCAAAATCTAAACTATATATTATTTAATATAGATATTATAGATTATTTTATTTAAAATAATACCTTCTGCTATTTTGTATATTATATATATATATATACATTATATACATATAATATATTATTAAATTAAATAATAATTTTATTAGTTGGCGTTGAGCATCAATATTTTGAATCCCCGTTTTTTTTTTTCGTTTTTTTTTTTTAATTAAAAGTTTTCTTTGCAACTAACAACTCCTTGTCACATCTATATGAAATTATATATTAAATTTATATATTGTCATTATTATCATAATATACAACAATGATGTACTTGAAGAATAAATACCAGTTTAAACCACAATTAAATATATAGGTCTGTTTGTAAACCCTGCCCTATGCACGGTTTTTTGTGTGTATTTTTAAGTCATAATGCATTTAGTACATCACTTTTCTCTGCTGTATAGTCTTACATACTGTTCCTGGTGTCAAATTTTGATTGAACTCTTTTTGTGAACATTAAAATATTTTTAGAACAAAACAAATACGCTAATATTGAGTGACTGCCATAGCCTCTTCAGTGAGTCTAGTTCACCTCAGGTAGACATGCAGCATGAAATGTAGCCCTGCTTTATTTGATGAAGCTCGAAGAGGTAAAAATATATGCAGATTTTTTATTTTTGAAGAGAAGCTAAAAATAAAATAAAAATAAGTGGAGTCTCGACTCGATGGGCGCATGACAACACCTGCAAACTGCTAGCTTCTTAGAGATACTGTTCATAACGTGCCAAGATATATAGGCATGCAATAGTAACGCTTTAATGGCTTTATAACTACTTATAGTTACTATTTGAAAAATAAATGATCCAGACCCAATTCCCATTAACGATTTATTTTACTTAATTTTCAAGCTTCCTTTAATAAATTTTTTAAAAATATTATACATGCAGTGCTCTTGTTAAGCTTTGTACTGCATTTTTCTCATATGATTAATAAGTAAATTTCTTACATTGTGAAAAAAATATGATATAGTTACTTATACGTCATTGTTAATTCAAAGTGTATTATTGGGATGAAATTACTCTTCATAGTTTGTACTAAAAACCCTGAGTGTCCTGATAATGATACAAATTAAAGTAATTTAAATTTTATTCAAGAATTATTTTTGAATTTGAAATTAAAATAGACAAGTTACAACAATTTAATATTTGAAAAAGAATATACAAAGTGTAATAATTATTGATTTTTGTTCCTGGCTTTTTGACTTAGAACTACAACATGTCAAAAGTCCCACCTCTATGAAGAGAGACACCTATGACAAGTGATTGTGTAATATTCATTTTTGTTTTACCCTTTTTCCAAAATTGAAAAAAAAAAAACTGAAAAAAAGGAAACAAAATTGCATGCTCTATTTATGCAATAAAAAACTCGTCAGCTGTTCATTGTTCAACATTAAAAAATAGTCATGGGTGATTGATTTGTAAATTACGACAATGATTTATAAATCAATAAATAGCATTTATTTTGTAAAATAAATAATAATATTATTATACATAATCTTTATAGTAAAAAGTAGATAACATCAACAAATAAATAATAATGCTTGTCTTGGTCCAGTGTCGGTCACATTGTCAGTCAGGGTCAAGTCAGTATAACACGATAAAGGTTTTTCACACAAGAAATTTGTTATTCTTTTTAAAGCAAAAATATTCTGTGCTAAAACAGAAATAAATGAATTTCTTGAGAGAAATTGAAAATTTCTTCCAATGTAAAATTTTTTGCAATAAACAAATAAATTGTATCGTGTACAAATGGCGTTTGAGGGAGGGCAACTTGTGAACCGCCAATTACGACGAGGTTCTCCAAGCGCACTGGAAGAGGGATATTCTTAATTAACATGAAAATGTCCCTAATTATTTTAGGGGACAATTGGCAATCAGAAAGATTAATTCAATATATTAAATTTATATTTTTTATATAATTGATTATTTTGGTTAAAAATTAGAGCGATGATGTTGCTGTATTAGCAGCCACCAATAAATATATTGGTGGCAAAATAATATTTTAAACAATATATTTTGATTGTCGTCTCTTTGTCAAGTCAGTTTGTAATAATTCGTAATGTCAAGTCTTGTCGTCATAATAAATAAAATAATAAATAATAATAAGTAATAATAAATAATGATAAATTTGCAGTATGAAAATGGCTTAGACTCTCCGTTTAAATGACTGCGTCTAATGTGGGTAGTATGAAGTTTAATAAATAATAACATGAGTGAATGATAGAAATTATGCACTATAATCCTTAAACCTCTCAACGTTGCAACTTTTTTTTTTTAATTAATTAATTTCATCCCAAATGTAAATATGAAATAAATTGATGTTGATGAAATAAATTTTGACTGTTATAAGATCTTTCCCCCTTTCTCGTTGCTTGAATAAAATGTTTTTTTAAAAAAATCTTATTTTAAAAACGACAAATCTGGGAAAACTGGGACAATGATGGCTCTTCACGTTATAAGAATCATGGACCTACTCTTTGTGTAACGTCAACTCGTCAGTCATGTTTTGGAGAGTCACATTTTATAATATATTTTTTTTTAAAGTTATACCCATAATCCATAATGCATGATATCGAGACTTAGATACAAACGAGCCCTATTGTTGAGGCTGCGCGCGGTATGCAAGATTCTGAGCTTCGTAGTTTCTCCTCGAGTACATCTCCTTGCCGTAAGAGCCACCAGCCCCAGCATACGACCCGGCTCCAGCAGCACCGTATGCTGTAACGCCACCGTAGTCATAGGCTGGCCCTGCGGAGTACTCATGGTAGAGGGGCTGCTGTTTGCAGAACTTGAGGACCCCCAACACGCCGGGCAGGAAGATAGCGGCCAGCAGAAGGATCTTTTTGATGGCCAGCACACCCAGCAGAATGGGAATCATCAGCACCTTCAGCTTGAAGAACTTGAGCAGAATCAGCAGAGGCAGCACCAGTGCTAGCTTCTTTTTCTTGCTGCGAGACTCTGAGAACAGAAGAACCACGTTATGGCGTCATTTAATTGTACTTGTTAATATCATGATAGTTGAGACGTTCGAGGCTGATCAAAGCTCTCACATGAGGGTTAATTTTGGAAGGAAGTAAGATGACGTTGTGCACTAATATGGATCCACGAGGGCAATCACCCCTTCAGAAGGCCAAGAAATATATTGCAGGTAGTATAATCCTTTCATCCATCACTCCTGTAGTGGTGCCCCAAACTTAACATTGAAATTGGTATATACAAGGAATACTCCACACGCGCTAAAGAATTGTGTGTCTGGCACAAAAAAAAAAAATATAAATAAGACAAGACTTTATCAGAGTGTAAAGTAGATTCTCCAACGTGATGCGGCTGCCAGCGATAAGGCATGTGTTTCAAGTACAGAGATATATACTAAAAATTCTTATCTACTAAAAGTATTTTTTTTTTTAATTTTTTGCTCTCAACAAATTTAATATGCTTACAAAAAGTT
Organism: Siphlonurus alternatus; assembly: GCA_949825025.1. NCBI lineage: Eukaryota > Metazoa > Arthropoda > Insecta > Ephemeroptera > Siphlonuridae > Siphlonurus > Siphlonurus alternatus. The sequence goes on along the minus strand of OX463788.1, from coordinate 50,290,738 downwards.
CAGACTTGATTATTAAATCTATAGTATCACTACCTTGTCATACCATGTCCAAAAAATAGAACTTTCTTTGATCATCCTTGTCACAGTAATGAAAAATATGAAAAGTCACATGTCATATATATATTTGCCATTGAATTTTGCTATGGCCATGGGAAATACCTGCTTGGAAATTTATATTTACCCTTGAAATTCAAATTTAGTATAAAACATATTTTTCATTAGTGCTCGGTAAAAAATGAAAATAACGAATATTAATTTTATCAACGTACGTACGTAGCCCTTTTGTCCTCATTAATTAACACTTCGTTTCAGCTTTTGTTACGAATTGTTGCTGTATAAAAGTCCACGAGATTGAATATTGAACGATGTGCGGCTCAGTGATGAATTAAATGAAGAAATATGGAGAACAATTTGACTGCTGTTAATGCAAATGAGTACGTGGAATAAGTGGAAATTAAAAGTAGAAAAATATTGCTCTTTGTGCTCAAACAGGCAACGGCAATAATGCGAAAGTAGACGTGACTTAGTTGCCAGGGTAATACGGGCCTGTCGTCGGCAAACTTCTTGTACACTCGGGAGCACAAATACCGCACAACAAAGCTTTACATAGTCTATTATAGTGCCTAAACAATTTCGCTTTGAATTTGATACTTTGAGCAACATTCTGTCACAATCACAAGTCTCTATTACCTTCACTTAAATCATACATACTACACTTCGGGACAACACAAACGTTACCCTTGCTTTTTTTTTTGTGAGTGTTGTCACATTTAAAGGTGGATTGGTGATTTTGAATTTCTGCTGCAGCTTTAGAAAATCAGATTTGGGTAACGCTCGTGCTGTCGGATGCACTTTTGCTCAATTTGCTGACATTTGCATGCATGCAGGATGCAATGGGACTTTTAATTGTTTTCTCGAAGTTGCTCGAAGCCTTCTTTCATTAGGAGGCGAATTTGTACGATGGATAAAAATTAACAGAGCAGATATGCACGCTCACAGTTTAATAATAATTTTATATCACCTCGTCTTAGCACGAATACGCTTGACCTTAATTTAAAGTGATTTACTTTAGACGGGGATTCAATTAATTCAAATATACATTAAGAGTAGAAATTGCCATTAGTAATTGGTTTCCAATCCGGATGAGCACACGCTCTCGTCCTTGGAGGATCTCTATACTTGCCTGCAGCGGTCGAGGGCTTACCGAGCACAGCGACAAGGTCCGACAAGGAGAACTGAGGAAATAAGTGTACGACACCACAACGACCACATATTATTATGCCACCTGGTGTTTGTGTGGATTACAGACTGTTAAATAAATTTTTGTTATATATAGAAGAGCTGGAAGGGTGAGATTGCCGCATACAGTCACCTCTTGCACTGTAATTTTGCGACACTATAATATATTTTCAACCCCCCGCAAACTTTATTTCCCGCGTCTTTACCACTTAACATGCAAGCCGAGTGTAAACACAAATTTCATTTTAACGTTATAGTAGAAGTTACGGCATTCGAGGGAAATGAATAAAATATAATATTGTATTCTTTAAATGAACTTACTAATTTTGGGTGTAAGTAGGTTAATATTCTTTTGACACTTCCTTATAAAATTTAAAAGTAAAAAGGCTAGTAAGAATCGTAACCTAAAATTAACTTACCACTGCTTCGATCTTTTATTTACATTAGAAATTATAAATCGACCTGGGTGTATCTTCTATGAGTGACAAGGCTTTAGTTGCAAGGATACAAGCTTTGTGTCATTAATTGTCATGCATACCGCAGTCGAGGTGCTCTGTTATTGCTACACATGTAAGACACAGAACGCCTTGTCTGCATTCAGGTACTTCTATGTAAATTTTTGTGCGACGCTCGCCAAAGTGTATGTTCGAGATTCGTTTCACGGTTTCAATGCTTTTCTTATTTTAATAATTAGTTTTATATTTAAGACTGATCTGATCACATCATGTTTCAATAATTAATAACACAATGTACATGCTTTTTTTTCTGCATAAAGGAAATATGCTACTCTGATTTCCACATTTGAAATATTTAATTATTTGAAAATAGTTGCCTAACATAAAAAAATATAATAATTAGAGTACGATTATTTAACTTTGTATGTTTGTGTTGCATTTATAAAAAAAAATACACGTAGATTCGTAGATTGTCCATTATAGCATATTATGATTTATACTTCTTTTATAACAAATTAAGATACATTTTTACTATCTTCCCTTCCCTTTTTTTTTTTATTTTTTTTTTTTTATTTTAAAATAGTAATTCGGTGAGGTTGGGAATTATTAGGAGACAAATTATAGATGAACAGCATTTTCATCTTTTTGGGTCAAAATTAACATGATATAAAAGTGCAGCTCGTCAATAGACTCAATACTTTGATGAAGTTGAATTTTGTAACGTGTCCAAAAGATGCTCAACGCCAGGACCATCCTAAATTCCTTGGTAAGTTGAGCATATTTAACAAAGTGAGCTTGCAATCTCTTACGCTACCGTTCTGCCAAGATACCACCAAAAATATTAAACCTTTACAGCTATACTGTATATTATAACCAACTGGATGGTCTAATGGACTTGATGCCAACTTTTTGCTCCGAAGTAATATTCATTATATAAAGGGTATAAAGGGCTATTATATTATAAAGCCAGTGAAAATAACGATAATTGTATGTTACAAACAACATCAACTTGAAAAGCCAAACATGCGACACAGTAATGTAAGCTAGATGAAATTACGCACCTACATTTCTAGTATCCTCTTAATACTTTAATTCTGTCTGAAATATTTCGTAGCAACGCAATATTTCATTTGGCAATGAATCGTATATAGTTATCACCAAGCAAATTTGAACTAAAACTATTGTGAGCTAAACTGCTTGGAGCTACAGGTGTGCGAATGAAAGGAGAGGTGACGCCAAATTTTATCTCTTAATTGAACACTTGCGTAAACACTGGTCATCATAGAGCAATCATTCTTGACCATTAAATTCAATTGCTCTCTAAGTTATTTAATAATTATTACGACTAAAGACTCATTTTCACATTGCACTTTCCCTTTTGTTAACTTTTGTTAAGTTGATTGATGGTTAGGGTTAGTTTTGTTCGAAAGCAATTGCCTCGTGTAAAAATATTGATTATGATAAATGGAAAACTACAGTATGTTATATTTAACAGCAGTTGAGCAGCTGAGAGGTGCAACATTAGATCTGTTCGTGAACCCTGAAAAGTGTTTCATACTTAATTATGACACTTGATGTACTTGAACGTGCAAATTCTATCGGGAGTTTACGAACCGACCTATTGTTTTGTTATCTCTGACGTAAACAGTTCACTGAGAGATAGACTTACCGTCCTCGAGGGCACGTCCCTCCTGAAGCTCGTCCTCTGATATGACGCGTGGCACGAGGCCTTGTTGTGATTCAGGCACGCTCACTGCCACGGCGTAAGTGCGCGCAAATCTCTCCGTCTCACGCAGTCCAAAGCGGTACAGCTGCATCAGTTCGGAGTCACTGCTTCGAGCCGCGGCGTCAAACAACTCAAAAGTCTCTTCTTTCAACGGAGTAGTTGGCAGTCGAACCAAACGTACGCTTTCTATCATACCAAGTTGACTAAATCCACGTGCAGCTGACACGTGTCCTAGAGCCACTTTATGCACATAATTTAATGCTCTATATTTTGCACAAGAAAACACATCCTTTGTTTGACAACCATTATAAGCAGAATCTAAATATGTATCGCCTGTAAGAAGTGATGAATTATCAGTACCACTCGCTGATGTGTGTGCCACCAACAGTAGCACAAGTAAATACGTAAATTTACGATTGTTGTTCATTGTGCTGATCGAATGTAAGTTCACAGGTGAGGATCGCTTTATATATAGAGGTGGTGTCGTCTTCTCCTTCTCCTTCCGCCTCGCCCAAGCAAGCCACCCACCCACTGCCACTACTACCGCCGCGTGCACCGCACAGCTACGTACGGAGGAGGGGAATAGGGTCACGACAAAAAAACAGGGTCACAATACTAAAGCAATGATCAAACAAAAAGCCTATGACTTCACAGCTACTGGAAATAATGGCTCAATCAAATCATACATTTTTTAATCAAACTTATTTTTAGGATGTTTTTTTTTTATTTATTTTTCCTTATAAAATACTGAGAAATTTAAACAAATACATCTTATTTCTTTGGCATAAAAGTATATTTCCGCATTTATTATGTGTTTTTTTCAACTCAAGTGATCTTATATGTATATAATTTTCAAAGTCTGTAGATGAAAATCAATACTTCCAATACTTTGAAGTGTATTAAATATCAATATTTCATATTATACAATTTTCCATATATATATATATAAAAAGTCAACCATGATTGTTAGTGCTAAAGGAAACTAACAAAAGAGACATATTCTCTAGAATAAAATCGAATGAACTCGTCAGTTGAATGATCTGCGATGTCATGTCAATGCATGTATATTTTGTATATTTGTATTATGTGTTGTGTACAACACAGTATTACGTATTACGTGTGGATATAGAAAATAAATAGAATTTTTATTTTAATATTGTTCAAAACGAAATCGTATAGGGACGATAACACTGTAGTATAACATGTTGCAATCAATATATTTTATATTTTTTTCATAGCAAGAAAGTTTTAAAAAAAATTCATTAAAATATTAAAATATATAATAAACCTTGTTATAATACATGCATGTTTTCTCTCTCTCTCTCTCTCTCTCTCTCTCTCTCTCTCTCTCTCTCTCTCTCTCTCTCTCTCTTTCACTCCCCTCTCTCATTTTTATGTCCCTCTCCATTCTACAGTATACTTGCAAGATAATATGTGGAAAAATGTAGAATTCAAATTCAATGTTTTTACTTATATTTATTACATAATATAAAGCACATTTTATTGACTCTACTTCTCCAATAATTTTTATATAACGACGTTTCCTGAACGGATATCCTTGATACACTTGATAGCTGGCATGTTACGTCATGTCAGACGAAATTATATTTGAGTAGCTAAAATACTATGTATAAGAACATTTATGACTTCTCGGACTGCTCCATTGCATGAATGGCTTTGTTGCACTGAAAACAATAAAAGAGCAGCTGTACGAAGTGCATCGTTGCATAATTCTGCATCTGAGTGTAGTTAACTAACCACACATTACGTCCTGTTGCTTGCTCTAATTGATTATCACTTCGACTACACGCCCGGCCAACCGTTCATGACTAAAGTATAAAATAGGTTAATTTAAGTTATTTATTTGAATTAAGTTAAATTTTAAATCCTTTCCTTCTTTTAATTAAGAATATCACTGCACTCATGCCCAGCTTTTATGGGACGTACGTTGTGTTTATATTAAACTCATCGTATGCATGTTCCTAAATTTTAGAAAATTTAATATTTGTTTAATTTATATATAGTAAATTTAATTTCAAAACTTTCTGTTAATACTTTTGGCTATTGAAATTAGTAGAATAATTTAATTGTTTTTCTACCGTGGCAATCTTTAGCACACGATTTGTTTCATGGAATAAAAATACAACAAGAAACAAACAAAACGTTCATTTAAATATAATCATCGTTTTATCGTTTTTTTTTTTTTTTTTAATTATTATTTCGTTCTTTCAGCTAAGATTGTTAAAAAAAAAGTGCTCAAGAAAAACGAGAAAGACGCACAATTTTTGTTCGTTTACTTTATTCCAAGTCTGGGTTATTATTATCTCGTCTCTTTGATACTGTACTTATGTTCTTTCCTGCTCTGATTTTTTTTCCTTTGATCATATTATACGTGAAGGCTTTGCGCTCCTACCCAGCGTCCCCAACAGAAGCTGCGACACTTGAACGATATTTGCAAGTTATCCCAGTGAACACCTGCCGCCGCCACAATTCTCGATAATTACACCTGTTCGAATATAACTCTTGAAATGAGGATGTCCATCAACATTCCTTGACACTCGGGGTTGTAATTCCATTATGCATGTTAATTATATCGTCTTTATTTGATGCTATTTTATTGGAAGAAGTCAAGTGTTTGGGAGTCTTTTCTTAAGCCGGAATTACACGGTACAATTTTTTCAATTATTATCTATACATAACATTTTTTCTTACAAAAAAAAAAAAAAAAAAAAAAAAACAACTGCATTTGTTTGTATGGAGATGAGAGATGAAATTTTCTTCCAGGGAAAAATTTTATACAAAATTGTATCGTGTAATACAAGTTTTGTAATGAATATAAGGTTAAAGCAAATTATACTCCACCATATTGATGCATCATAAATCATAAGTATATAATGAACACGTTCTCACAACAATTATTAACAATTGCAGTTTTTATTATAAATCTTATCAATTGAATAATCACGAGAATTGTAAGGGGTGAGAAAGAAAATTTAGAAAATTTAGTCTCTATTTTGTTGTCAAAGAAATATTAATATTAATAGTATTATTATATGAGTATTATTTGAATACACTCCATCCGTTTTTGCACCTCTTGCTGTGTGAACTCTTGCTGTGTGAATATGCAACAGTAAAAAGTTTTGCATGTGACCATAACTTCAAAAATAATACCACAACGCTCTTGTTTTTATGAGATGTTAGTACAGACTTTTCAGTTAATAACCGCGACGTCCCAAATAAAAAGGCCAACGCTGCAGAGGTGGGCAGAAGGTGCACCGAACACCTTCGTGGCGCCTGCTTGAGTGGTGTCGTTCACAGACATGTCAGGGCCCATACAGATGGACGCATTATATCTCATGACGAAAACGTGCGTGGCGAACACATTACCTGCAGGGACATTATCACAACGGTGTTAACTTTTTATGAACTTTGGGTTGGGTTCATTTAGGCAATTTATTTGAAACATGTGTTCTGTACAGCTTTCATATTGTAATAAAGCAGTACGTGGTATGTGAAAACGATCGATCCGCTAATCCGCTTGCAAGTGCCTAGAAAACACGTTTAATATATTAATAGTATTATATGAAACAATGTTCTAACTCCGTTTTTATTATGTTTTAGATAAGTCTAAATTGTAAACATTAAATGATTTTTTTTTAGTATTATGAATTGTTTATACTGTTTAATTGAGCATAACAGTAATAAAATCATACTTATGACGAAAATAAGATACAGGAAAGTGTTAAAATACATAAACCATCAAATCAATACTCCTGCCTCACTTGCTAGAACTGCAGCTCCAATATTTAAATATATAGACAAAAAGACGTGGAGTTGCAATTTTGGGACATGTAAGAAGAGCACCCAGTCTACCTACCTATATCAAAAGAGTTTTGGTTCACCACGCCTCCATAGACTGTGCGTGGTAACGCCTATATACAAACAAAGCAGGAGTAAAAAATTCATGGTGTCCAGAGGTGCACAGTACAGTAACATTAATACATATATTATATATGACATGTCCACATGTACTGAGATGCAAAAAGAAAATGACGACATGGGAGAATTGTTTGTAAAGTTACTCTGCGTGGTCCTACAACGTTCCGTACACAGTTGTAATAAGAACACAACTTAATGAAATGCAACGTTACCACCTCGTGCTCCCAGGATTTAGCTGAGACATTCGCGAATCTTTGAACCGTGTTTAATGATAAGTGGAAATTGTCATCTGCTTTTATAACATTCCTTTTGATCCTCTTGACGAGTTACTTGAATTTTGGGGTATAACATAGTGTGATAATGTAATTCCGTGTATGATATAATTGGCAATTAAGAAATATTTTTATGATAAGAATACGAGACTAATGAAAAAAAATATCACATAATATATATTCACATAATATAGTATTACAGACGTCCTCTGGTAAACCAGAGAGATATGTTTAAAGCAACAATATTACATGATTTTGTTGGTTTTTCCTGCCTTAAGCCTTTTAAGGCATTGCAGCTAGCTAGCGTACATCAAATTAATAAAGATGTCATGGCCAAGCTCCCCAGGCCGTCCGGACGGTACGTGCTTCGTACAGATAAATGAAAACAAATTATGGCCATAACGTTTTTTTTGTTAAAAAAAAAAGCAAAATAAACAATCATAATCTGTAAATATAAGCACAAATCCAATTAAAAGGAATAGAACTATCGACTAAAACTACAACGAAAGTAGAACATGGTTTAAAAATGTAATAAATAAAATAAAACCTTGCCTTACAGTACTGGCATTTTTTTTTTTAATAAAATAAAGCAAAGCACACAAAATTAATTACATTTTTTAAATTTAAAAGAATAAAATCAAATTAGACAGAATTTATTTGAGTGAGACAAACTTTGAAGCTCTTGAACAATGACTTCAAAGTTGATATTTTTAATGTGTATGCATAATATATATCCTTATTATAAAAGTAAGTGAAACAATTGCTAAATAATAACCAGGCGTAAAACAGGAAAACAAATCGGAAGAGGCTGGGCTGATAAGTACAAGGGGGAAGGCTCAATACCACCCATGTTAAATCAAAAATTGGGGGGGGGGGCACCTTCTCGTACATGCACTGACATGCTTAATATTATACGATTTGTTCAAAATGCTATATACATGGTACGTTTTAAGTTATCAACGCTATCATCATACTGTATAATATCCCTACGTGTCATTTTCTCCACATCCCTAGAAAGCAAATGCATCTTCAACTGTTGAGCAAACTTCCACTTCCTCTTTCACAGGAATGAGAGAGCATGCCTCCCGAACAAACTTCCTTCCCCATACGTCTCACCCAAATAAATAAAAAAATATGTTAAATTTACCGTTTTGCAAACAATTTTTTTTGTTTCAAATTTACCACAAAATTACATCCGCTTGTGTTGGAATATCATTGAAACAAAACAAAAAATGTTTATTTTAAAAATTCTAACAGAGTCACTTAATATAATAAGAATATTATTATATACAAATTGTTAACCGGAAACTTTGAGTGTCATATATTAATACGTATGAGCTTTATTCCCATGAGCATTTTTGTGTAACTGTGACTAAACACGTATCATTTTATGACAGATAATTTGAGTTCCAGAAAAGAAAAACACAATTTTAATTGTTAAATAATAAGCTTGACAATTAATGTATTAATATACACGTACTTTATATGGAACTTTAATATATTTCTAAAACATTTGGCCCAAAGTACACCAAAAAAAAACAGTGAAAAACAAAGTGGTCTTCAAAAATCCATGAAACTTATATATGATGGACATGTCACCTCATCAAAGAATACCCTAATTTTTGTTTTTGAAATTTTGATTTTTTTCCCGGAAATTTGGGTATGTGAAGTTCCGCTTGGTATCCTTGTTTTTTATGCTTACGACGGGCATAACTTTTTTTCTATGGCAGCTATCTACAAATTTCTTATACTTTTTTGATGCCAAGAATATGCTCTTTTTGGGAAAAAATACTGCATTTTTGTGAATATCATTAATTTTTCCGGGTTTTTTTCAAAACAGGGCATTTTCAAAAAAAAAAAAAACTCCACTTTTTTTTTCTTTAAATTCGAGTTTTCAATAAAGGACAATTTTTATTAAAATAAAATGCAAAGTTTACGAGGTACAATTCATAACTTTTTTTTCTATGAATTTTTGAAGTTGACACTCTCGCTCCTCCCTCGAGCGTGCGGCTAATCGCGCGTTTGCCACCCGGCGCGGCCGATGCTGCTGCAGCAGTACATAGTAGTTCCTTTGTTCTTTCAGTGATTTTCATAGATATAGAACCTTGGAGATGCATATACAGTTCATCCAATATAAAATTACGACCGGAAGTGGCAGCATTTTGGCCTTACTAAACACATTGCATTATAATATTGAACTTTCTAATATTATATTTTCTCCCTTTAAATTTTGAGATTAATCAAAATATAAAAAAATAAGATGACGAAAGGAATTGATCCTGACACTTCCGAGAATAATCAACATTCGATAAACTGTACAGTAGAATTAATAAACGGCCGAGAAGCTTTGCTTTTGCCATCAAATTTTACCGACTTTTTACAAGCAGTGTTGTGAAATAATTATTACTCTTCTAGCAAGAGAGAAATTTTACTGGTTTACAATTCATCGATGTAATGTATTAATTAAGTAACAAACTATTAATTTTTTATTCGACATTGATAATCATTATGCAGCACAAATAAATAGGGCAGGTATTATTTTTTTTACAAGATTACAACCCCATGAGCTTGGAGCTCGAGCATGCAGGTTATCGGTATAAAACTATAAAGGATAAAGGAGGGAATGGATGATGACCAAGGCCTGTTACGTGTCCTAGTATTCACTGAGAAGAGACTGAGGGAACCGTGGAAAACGAAAACCTCCAGTCAGAACAAAGACTTCTATTTTTCTTATAATGGATCTACTGATGATGTCCAATGCCTATGGAACCACATATAAATACTCACTGCACTGGATGGAAAGCTATATATTTGAATTTACCCCAGGGAGGGAGTCACGTAATTTTTACTTCAAACGGTCACCTTCAAAGTACTACAACGCTTGATGTAGATTGAAGATACATGTAGGAGTGCAGAATTATAATCCATTATCTCTATTATTTGTGCTGCATAATGATTATCAATGTCGAATAAAAAATTAATAGTTTGTTACTTAATTAATACATTACATCGATGAATTGTAAACCAGTAAAATTTCTCTCTTGCTAGAAGAGTAATAATTATTTCACAACACTGCTTGTAAAAAGTCGGTAAAATTTGATGGCAAAAGCAAAGCTTCTCGGCCGTTTATTAATTCTACTGTACAGTTTATCGAATGTTGATTATTCTCGGAAGTGTCAGGATCAATTCCTTTCGTCATCTTATTTTTTTATATTTTGATTAATCTCAAAATTTAAAGGGAGAAAATATAATATTAGAAAGTTCAATATTATAATGCAATGTGTTTAGTAAGGCCAAAATGCTGCCACTTCCGGTCGTAATTTTATATTGGATGAACTGTATATGCATCTCCAAGGTTCTATATCTATGAAAATCACTGAAAGAACAAAGGAACTACTATGTACTGCTGCAGCAGCATCGGCCGCGCCGGGTGGCAAACGCGCGATTAGCCGCACGCTCGAGGGAGGAGCGAGAGTGTCAACTTCAAAAATTCATAGAAAAAAAAGTTATGAATTGTACCTCGTAAACTTTGCATTTTATTTTAATAAACATTGTCCTTTATTGAAAACTCAAATTTAAAGAAAAAAAAAAGTGGAGTTTTTTTTTTTTTTGAAAATGTCCTGTTTTGAAAAAAACCCGGAAAAATTAATGATATTCACAAAAATGCAGTATTTTTTCCCAAAAAGAGCATATTCTTGGCATCAAAAAAATATAAGAAATTTGTAGATAGCTGCCATAGAAAAAAAGTTATGCCCGCCGTAAGCATAAAAAACAAGGATACCAAGCGGAACTTCACATACCCAAATTTCCGGGAAAAAAATCAAAATTTCAAAAACAAAAATTAGGGTATTCTTTGATGAGGTGACATGTCCATCATATATAAGTTTCATGGATTTTTGAAGACCACTTTGTTTTTCACTGTTTTTTTGGTGTACTTTGGGCCATTTGTAGATTATTAGTTGCTCATAATTTTTATAACCCACACATACAAAATATAATTAGTATACAATTATACAGAAATAAAAAGCGATGCTATAATATAATATGCATCGATTACTTTGCTTTGTTTATATGCCTTTCTGAGGTGATACGTAATCAACATTTCAAATTAAAAAAAAAAGAAAGAAAAAGAAAGAAACGATGAAATATATTCTGAAAATTATCATTTATCATAATGTAAAAATGCAGAATTATCTTTGATTTTGATGTTCAAATTGTTGCTTTTCAATTAAAAGGTTTAAAAAAAAATAACTCATGGGTTTCTTATAAAAATAGCTTCTTAAAATTTCTTCCAATTCAACTTTAGCTCTATATTTATTTATTTATTTATTTATTTATTTATTTATTTATTTATTTATTTATTTATTTATTTATTTATTTATTTATTTATTTATTTATTTATTTATTCATTCATTCATTCATTCATTCATTCATTCATTCATTCATTCATTCATTCATTCATTCATTCATTCATTCATTCATTCATTCATTCATTCATTCATTCATTCATTCATTCATTCATTCATTCATTCATTCATTCATTCATTCATTCATTCATTTGAACAACTGGTTGTACATATACAACATGGTTCCGGTCAGAACTAAATCTAAGAAACAATTAAAAGAAAAAAAACAAAACACAAATTTAAACAATATTTAAAAAGTCACTTGAGAAAAAGCAAACCAATATTAATATTATTAAAGTATAATCATGACATTATACAATTTTCACTAATTTTATTACTAAAATAAGATTTCACTGAATAGAACTCTTTATCCACCAATATCACCTTATAATCACCAATATATTTTACATTGTATGTATATTCCATAAAATTTAGCTCACATGTATGGGTAGAGTATAATATATAAAGATCATATTAATGATGATATTTAGATTCTATCATATAGTACAATATATTATAATAATACATATAAAATATCTATGATTTTATATTGAAGATATTGCTAAGCTACGGTATAACACGACACAATTTATCATATTCTGTTCACCGCATTTTTCCATATAAGAAAAGTACAAAGTGCTTGGAACAAGAAATTCGCCGAGTTCGCTGACATTTGTTTTTTCGACATTTTTTGAGTTTCTTGCATGTAATATTCTTACGTACAAAATCTTACAAGTCACTTGCAAGCAAAGTTAAAGTTATCTTTCGATAAAAAAAGAAAAAAAAAATGTGTGCAATAGATCATATCCAGCTCATCACCGAGTCTCCAAAAGTTTCCCTGCAATTTTTGTGAATTGTGATTTTAAACTTCTGGGTCTAGAAGGTCGTACTCTCAATAATCTACATTTAGTATAATATTTTATTGTTACATTAGAAATTTAAGCAGCATTTCATGCTATATTTGTGACGAATAATAAATATATATTATAAGATGTTACAGTGCTCACATTTCTAACTTCCAGTATTGAGGCAACGACCTTCAGAACACGTTGCACCTCACTCGTCAGATGATTTAGATTTAAATTTTGTCCTAAAATAAATGCTTATTTATAATGTAATGTAATAAATAAATAATCCTCCCTGGCTTACTTGAACGTTTGGACGTCAGCCAATGTATATGGGCTGCAATGCACACGAGTCCCGCGTCAATTACTTCCAACAATCGGAAGGGAGGGGGGGGGGGGGGGTCACCGTCCGTGACAATCGTAACGTATACTTGCATCACGCGCGCTGCACCCACCCGCCGAAACAAAGTGGGTCCACAGAATCATTCGTAAATGGGCTAAAACTATTGCGTTATCAGTCTTTATATGTAAACATGCAATTATATATGTATATGCTCTTCTAAATATTTATCTCTAGACAGCTGCGAACAGCAAATATGGTTCAGATAGTATATAACACTCACTCTAATAATAGTTAATAGTACTGAACAATTATTCCAGGTGCCTATTTACATATACAGTATAACTCTACTTGGCTGATAAACGTCGAGAAAGGTGTAAATGACACCTTATAGAATCCTTAGAATAATCCTTGCGTGATTCCTTATATGAACGTGGCAACATAGGTTAAATATTTGTGACGTTCCTTTGAAATGTGTTAGAAATAAGTTTGCAGTAAAGTTATTTCAAGTTTAAATTGTGATAGTTCGTAAAGTATCAAATAATCAGCACGGCGGAGCAAAAGTTTTGCTTGGTGCCATGGAGGCAAAACTTTAAAGCTATATATATATATATATATATATATATATATATATATATTACAATGCACAGATGATATAACCAATTGTAATATACAGAGAGTGTGGTGTATTTACTGTATAATTAATAATAACATTGTTGTACTGTACAAGGAGAGCAAGCCAATACTCAAATAGTTAAATTTGAAATTCTAATTTGACTATACTTGGCATATAATTATACTTGACAGAATAAACAGCGTTAATTAAGATTATGAGTCCCAATGTAAAGTTTGACATCCCACGTTGTGTAGTTGGGTCTTATTTCTGTATTTAAGTCAGTCAAGAGTCAGCAACTGAGATGCAATTAATAATAACAATTTAGCAACAATTATTATCAAGATTATTTCAATATTTAAACAGAGGAACCGAGGTAAATTTCAACATTTTTAGATTTAAGTAGCCAATTAATAATTTTTAATTTATTGCCTCAATTTTGCAGCAAATATTTTTATATAATATATCTTAGCTTTCAAGTCAAAACGTCTAGTTGAACGAATCCCAACAAGAGTTGACGACGTAGTGATATAATAGCTGCTAAATTAAGACAGTTTTCATTGTTTAAGTTTTGCACAGTGAATAACGCATTGTATATTTAACTATTTATGATCTAAATTATAAGTTTAACCCAAGTCAAACAGAGTTCTTAACTTGATGCAACTGGTATTGAGTAAATATTTAGACAAAGCTGAAACAAACGTTACCGAAAAATAAACAATTAAAAATAAAAAATAAAAAGAAGCATAAATTTGATTTGTATACTTAAAAAATTTATAACGTAAATACAGTGGTTAAACAGGACAAATCAGCAACATAAGCAATGGAGTATCAACCTCATTTTTTTTATTGCAGAAATGGATAGAGGGTGAAAAGTTACGCTACCATGACCTTTTTCAGATTTTTTTGAGACCGGAAAGTATTTTTAAAAAATTATTGAAAGTTCTTTTGTGACGTCACGAAGCGGCAAGTCCTATCTTTTTCTTAAGGAGTGGCGTCTCGTGACGTCACGAAAGGGACTTTCAATAATTTTTTAAAAATAGTTCCCGGTCTCAAAAAAATCTGAAAAAAATCAGGATAGCATAACTTTGCACCCTCTATCCATTTCTGCATAAAAAAAATTGCTCAAGGTCGATACTCCATTAAATTATTTAATTTATTACAACTTTACTAGTATTGACAAGAATAATTTGCTACCAATATTTTTTAAGTATAATTAATGTAATAAATATCAATTTAAAGTTAAATGCAACTATAATTCCATAAGAACAGGTTTGAAAAAAAAAAAAAAGCATTTTCTATACGATCCACTGCACTTTATAATAGTATATGAGCTACATAACTATAAAACAGCTTATATCACTTGTTGGCAAAATTTTACAAAGTCTAGGGTTGAAAATATTAAAATGTATTATTGTAGGATAAATAATATATAACATACACATCGCGGATGCGAAACAACCAGCTCGTGTCGACTAGCGGCCACCAGCCTATATAAGGGGGCATTCACAAAGTCTTAAGGCCACATTTAAGGCTCGATAATTTAAAGCTTGATTTTAGACGTGTTTTTTAGACCCAAAATTTCTGGTCTTAAATTATTGAGCCTTAAATGTGGCCTTAAGGCTTTGTGAATGCCCCTTATTTAATAACGTCTACAACGCCTGTGGCCTCTCCATGATCTATAACGTGTATAATTTTAAAATTTAAAACTACAAATTCTCTGTTTTTCTATTATATTGCAGTAATTATTCATAATGAAATAAGAAAAAAATATTTAAATATAATTAAAATAAAAAATAATTCAGTAAAATTCTTAATAATTTTATTATCCTTGTTTTCACTTAATTTTATAATTAATATAAATAGTTTATGAATATGTATCATCTCCCCCCCCCCCGACTTAAGGCTGGAGCTGTATTTCTGATGGAATGATCACTGAGTTGAGCTGTGGCGGCATTTGTGCGAACCATGAGTCATGCACCATCGTATATGCGTCGCACTCCACTGCCTGAATGATTATTATAGTCTCCAGTGTTCATTCATATGCACGTATACCGTACGATATACTATAGGCTTGCTAGCTACAAAGCCACAGCAAAGTTTATATATGCGGGCACCGCGAAGATTCAGTGGTCAACCATAATTGCATGCACATAGTTGTACAAACCACTTAACTTCAGGTGGGCACGACAATTAACATATCGTCATACTTTCCCTCGCCTTCTTTTTAAGGTCACTGTGCTAGCTGTTTTTTTCTGGGATGGTTTATTCAAAGTAAAGCATTATATATTTATACTATATATGTATATTATAAGTTTGTAAGAACCATCTCTATAAAGTAAAAACATAACCATTACATTGTGACTGTATGTATAAAGGTAGAGAAAATATAAAGCACAAAATTTAATTTAAAAACAAACTTCCGTAAACTGTTAAAAGCAATTTAAGTTTCAAAACTTAATTTAAGCCTTCCAAAGGTATATAGTTGTAGGTGTTCAAGTTAATAATATAATAATAATCATTGAGGTTTTAATAAGACTTAGCAAAATAATGTTAAATTATAACGATAATAGTGAACATCTTATTGTTTGTTTGTTTTTCTAATTATTTAAAGTAATAACAATTATTAAATATGTTTTGTTTGTAGTAAAAAAATTGAATAAAATGAATTAAATGATAAAATTTGTCATATTTGAAATTCATTACAATTGACTGAGGTGATGGTTTCATCTTTCAGGCAAAATAAAATCTGAATACAATAAAAATAAATAGATAAATAAATAAATAGCTGTATCTCAAAGTAGTAATTTCGATCGGTAGCAGCGTTACGGGTGTAAAGTGACAAAGCGAGCAAGCGCTAGCTCTTGAATAATTATGTGAACACACTTAGCAGGTGGGATGTAGCCACAAGGAAATAAGCCTGCGGTCTTAAAAGCTTAAGCAATTGCTTGAGGCTTGCTTCGACTCAACTTCCATTAATAAAACACTAGGCCCGACTTCCGGACTTAAGGTGGTGCCATTTCGCGGTCTTGGACACGTTCAAGGGGCGCTGCTGCTCTACTGCTGGAAAGACACATTTATGTAATAAGATATATTTTCAATTCGTCTCAGCTGCGCCAGGCTAAAGCTGTCATTACACGATACAATTGCTATATTTATTGCATACAGTTTTACTTTACAGGAAAAGTTAAACTCCTCTTGTATATAAGCGACTTATGCATTTTTTTTTTTTTTTACGTGACATTCTTTAACAATTCTTAACAATTTCTTGCAAGATTTTTCAAGTTACTTGCAAAAGGATCGATGATATATTTTTTTAAAGTATGCAATAAACAGAAAATTGCAGCAACTAGCAACTCACGAAATTACAAAATTTGACTCTATTTTTTTAAAGATGAGGCTGCGATCGCCGCATTTAATTGAAAATGCTGTGATGTTGCTATAATTGATTTTCATGAACATTTTAAGCTCACGTTGAATTGAAACAACTCATACACCACAGATGATAATCTGCCGCATCAATTCATGTGCATATAGTTTGTTACATAATTAGTAATGTCTAAATTCATTTTATATATCACTAAAGCAGTTTAATTAAAAATTTCAATATTCATAAATATCCTCCCAGATTCTACATTGGAACAACACGACACAGGCAATTCCGTATCATGTGTATGAACTTGCCATTAATCACATTAACAATTTAAACACACTCTACCTGTGACAACATAAAATAGTCCTTTTTACTTTTTTTTGTTATGTGACAATACAGCAGGCGTTCGTACTAACATCACTGCTATATCACATTACATCATGCTGGCTAGATACTTGTAGCCTATATAGCTCGATGGTGTTCGCACAACTACTTCCACATAAGCTCAAAACTTTTAATATCAATTATTTTGAAAATACCTGGATTTATATGCCGAATATAAAAATTTCCGATGCGGCCATGTTCCAGTATAGCTGGATGGAAAATTTTTATTTGAATGGAGTGTACTGCATCTTGGGGCAGTACAAACGTTACCCCGGGCTTCTTATTAGACCCTGATACAAATCTACAAAATATTGGTGAAATTGAGCTATTTTTGTTTAATGCGTGCTTAATAAATCTACCAAATCTACCACAATTTCAAATTTTTATCTTTTATTGTCTTTGTATTGGAGCTGCAACTCGCTGCAACTCCAGCAAATCTGCAAGGATAACGTAACGATCGAACTGTTGCGAAGTGCAATGCATGCTATATTTAGTATTATATAAACTTAAAATAAAACTAGTAAATAAATTTCCTTTGATGAAACGAGTAGCAGCGTGTAAAGCATGCTAATAATTATAATTCATACAATGTATTAATTCAATCTTCTCCCCCCTATTTGCATGATCTGATTGGTTGCTCTTCTATGAAATATTTTTATATTAAGATCATTTTAATGAACTGTCGTCCAACTTACTTTTTACAATATATAATATATATTTTTTTTAACTATAACTAACTCAGTTTACTTACCATAATTAAAGACGTTGCTCGTCATGCAGCCAATAATAATTTTTAAAAATACTCAAACGACAGTCACAACAGTGAATAAATGAAAAGTAAGAATATATGACTTTTAATTTTTTTCATATTGAAATAAAGTACAAACAAGCGAGTAAAATTGATTTAAATGCATATTGTTCGTCCACAATAAGAGTGTGAAAATGATGACCGACATTAATTTTCTTGTAAGTGAAGTGACATAAACCTATATTTCACGGTCTCTCAGTTCGTCCCAGCAGACGCTTGTGGTCTCCATATTGGTTCCTATAACGGCTTCTTCTGAGCCGCCACCTCGACTGTTTGGACGACATAGGCGATGCCTGGCATGCATGTAAGCAGTGAATCAGTGGAAACAATTTAACGGCGGGTGATTTGCACAACATGTACCACTCTACATAAATATTATGTTGTTACTCCGTGAGGCACAACTAATGGTAGCAAATTGTTATAGCATCAAATATTGTAATAGTTCGTCACACTTATGAATCGTCTCATTTGGTATAATCACAATACAAAATAATAATTCACTATGACCTTCTAGAAGTTGTAGGGTCTTATGCATATTCTTTTTGAAGGAAAACATATCAGCTTCACTGAGATAGTCATGGGGGGATTCGGTATATTAATATAGACCTAGACTGGATAACGAACTAAGAAAATATTAAAGCCACGACCTCTTTGCGGCCCAGCATTTGCCGAGCTACGACTGAGGGAAGTGAGGGAACCGTGGAAAATCTCAGTCAGGATAAACACTTTTATTTAATATGATATATATTGTGTGTGTATGTTATTATAACTTTATTGATTTATCATTGAACCAAAGCAATTAATTTGAAAGCCATGAAAACTACACCCCAAAAGCGAGATTGCGGAGACTCCTGCTGGGACTTAATTGGAAGGAAGCAATGTAATTTTTCCTGAACGGGCCTCATTCGTATATAGTCGTATACGGATGATCTAACGAGACGCTTCATCTATAATGCACTGTGACACGCTCTACCTCATGGATATATACAGTGAGGCGACTGAATACAGTGACAGAGCTTGTAGATGACCTACAGGATAAAATTCGCATTCACCGCGCCCAGATAGCATTCGCACATGGAAAAGACGGTCCTGCGTAGGCTACAGTTCCGTTGTAATTTGTGCCTACGAACGAGAGTAACCAATACCGAGACACATAAGAAAATGTCCTTAATCCTGAGGGTATGAGGTGACAATGTTACATTTCATTCCGCTGTTATAAATTCTTATCAGCTTTGCTTGTACAGTACGTGTGAGACTAATTAAACAGAGCAATTTTACCAACAATGCCAACGTGCGTAAAAATCCAATTCTCCCATTGACTGTGCAACCGGTTATTCCAATTATTATTATTATTATTATTTTATATGTATACAGAATATTATATACATAAAAAAATCGTCTCGCAATTTTCTTCTTGCATCTCGATCGGTGGGTTTGCATATGATACGTACGAAGACGGGACTGCAGGGCTTCTCACGATATTTTTACCAAGATAACTACAAAATAAAGTGTAGATTTATACAAAGGCATTTCTATCGTTATTTTAAATTAATTTATTTTTTTACAAAAACTGTTAAAAATTTGGAAACGTACTATTTATTTTTTGTTTAAATGCATTGTATTAAATTTATAATTAGTGGAATTAATAAAGGATGAATTTCAATATAGAAAATAAATGGGATTAAAATTAATTAAATTAATATTTTGAAGATTTTTTTAAGCACTTTATTTCTTCAGATTCAAGGTATAATTTTAAGTATTACTATAATAATTTTCTTACGGGTGACGTGCCAAGGAAAATGTAGAAAAATTGCGTACACGCCTCTATGGGCTGCTTAACGACGCCCACAAACAGAGCAGGAGTAAAGATGGTGCATGATGTCACGAGGTGCAGTGCATAAAAGCATTCCATTTCAGTCAATATTAATAACTGCGTATGAAAAATCCCTTTTAGTCATACTCCACTAACTCCACAGTACCTCATGTTACATTATTAATAATAATAATAATAATAATAATAATAATAATAATAATAATATTGATTTCATGAAGTTGAATATTTAAAATGAAGCAATTTAGCTCCTCAAAGGAAGAAGAAATTTATTTTTTCAATAATATTTACATTATCGTGCACTTTGATGGAGCACTGTATACAATATATTTATGACAAAGATACGTTGCTTGCAAGTTTGCTTTTTATACTTATATTAGCTTGTCAATTGTTACAAAACATGAAAGGAAATTAAATTATTTTTTAAACATGTATACAGAAAATACACTGCACAGAGTGCACGCTAACTTTACTATAATCGCTTGAAATATATTGTATGTTATACTCTTCATTTGCAGTTTAATATATGTTGCAAATTCAGGCTCTAAAACAGCGATTTCTCTCAGTCAGAATGCTGGGGCGCGTAATTAACAGGCCGTGGTCACCATTCTTTCCCCATCTTATCCCTGCTATATATTATATACCCATTACCCCGCAGCGAGCTGTAAGCTCTTAGGGGTCATGCAATGTATTTGTCCTACAGCAAAAACTGAATTTGTCCACTGTCACTCTCTCAGACAAGTTCTAACACACAGCTGTATTTGTTTCATTTATCTGGACAAACATAGTCGATTAGGTTTCTTGATCTTGGATTATATAACATATATAATATTATATATCAATGAATGCTTAAATTGGACTATTACATGTAAATGCTTTATTTAAAAGGTTAAATTCAGCTAATTTTATGTTATATTCAATTAGAAATTTTGTGTCTCATGAAACCTTGCTAACTGCATGCAATACTATGCACATTTTTATTCACATTTAGCATTATGGTATAATGAATTGGGGATGCAGACCTGAGCTATTAAATCGATGTTTTGTATTGTATTAGAACAATATTAAGGCTCTCAAAGGGACAGTCTAGTGTTTCATATTTTAAGGCCATAATAATATTATGTTAACTGTCCCTTACGTTTATATCTTAAATTGTGCCTCTTTCAAAAATAATCGTCCAAGTTCTTGTATTCAGAATGATCATTTTCATAAAATGTATTGTAACACGTCGAAATAAAAAATAATAACTAGAAGCATCATTAAACTTTTAAATCATGATATAATAATTATTAATTATGTTTTTTTTTTATAAAATCGTAAATCATATAGGTTTGAATATGAATATATGTACAGTTAGTTCTTTTATGTTAAAAATTGAAAAACATGCGTTAGAATCTATAAAACCTATGTACTCCAATTTTTAACTTAATGAACTGTACTTTTCTTTTTTGTGTGATAATTATTCAAGTTAAATCCTTGCTCATTATGTTAAAGTGTATGTTTACATATGTGATATGTATTAATAATAGCTAAAATATGATGTGAACGTACGTATGTTTGTCCTGTACAACAAAGTAAAATAAAATATTACACGGTATTCATCTATATATATAATTTATACTGCATTGAATATGTATTTTTTTAACGATGTCGATTCTTCTACAAGCTGCTTGTAGTGAGTGGGTTATATATCTGTGATCTTGTATTGCACGAGGTGATAATGAGGGTATTCAATACCTTAATTGCTTTGCAAGGGGTGCGACGTAATTGACTCTATTCATTTCCTTTGCCCCCTGCCATGCATGTCAATCAATCAAGCTGGATAAGCGCACTACAGAACCAACTACGCTAAATTTAAAATAAAAAAAATGTACACATGGCACTGAGGAGTTTCCGTAAAATTGTTTATTTCACAAAGTTCTTTTAAATTGTCATTGCATGTGTGTGCGTGTACCGACGGAGGACTTAAATCGATCTATACACAGCCTTATGGGTGACGTCATAAACGAAGTTTGACATCAAGCTAGGTTATATTAGTGATAAGAAGAAATATAGCGAGTAGCGACTGACCTTCACTCAACAAATTCAATTTTTTACACATCGTTGCCGATACGATGTAAACAAGACACTTTCAAGTCCCCCGTCGGTATACATATATGTTATAAATAAATATTAAATAATATATCACTTTGTATTACTTTTAAATTATAATATTATATAGACACGAGTGCAGGCAATTTGTGGATGGCTGAGGTAATAATTAATGCTGCTTACTTACCCCGTAATAGTGTCACCTTAATGGATATATGTATACATACGCGTGAATACGCGTGTATCATCAAAACCATGTAAAGATTTTATTGCATGACGTCGAGAACCGCGTGTATATTTTGTTAACTCCTAGCTAAAACCAAACTGTACTACGTACCGCAGCTTTTTTATTCAATTTACCTGACAGCTATATAGCTAGGTACTGCATGCAAGTCAATTGAAGTCATAATTAATTAAGACGGGACTGATTGTTAAAATACGAATAAATTTTGTATATACCCGCTCCATGCAATTTATGTGAACTAAAACTTTTTTTTTTTCTTAAAAATGACACTTTACATAGACTATATTACAATACAACCCAAGAGTTTGGAAAAATCATAAACGGGGAACGTCAGTTTTTAGAAAATTTTAGGCAAGATGGCAAAGATGACAAAAATTTGTTTTTACAAGATTAATTTTTAGAGTATTAGCAATTAAATTGTGACAAAATAGACACAGATTTCAGATTTTCACATATTAAAAAAATGAAATTAACAATTTGTTTGCTTAGGATTAAATATACAATGAATAATCATATGCAGCTTATAAAATTACAATAGAACACATTTAACAGTTAGTTTTACATAATATTAACATATGGAGATTATATCCTTATCAATTTAATAAGAAATCAATTGATGCTGTTATATTTTTAATTTATCTGTATAATTCAAATCCATATAGGAATAAGTTAAGTTTGCTTGAAAAAAGTATTAATTATATGTTTTTTTGCCAAACTATTTGAGAAGTATAGAACTATAGATGACACTTTATTAAATTGTTTAAGAAAAGATTTAAAAATGTACTAATAGACAAAAAATTTTACTCTAAATTTTTAAGCAATAAAATGTCTTAGAATGTCTTAAATATAAATCTATAGTTGTCTTATTATTATATACATTTTTTTATTTAACTTTTTATATTTATGATGAGTTTGGTATTAAATGATTTTTTTTTATTATTATTTTATTTTGTTGTATGTTTTTTGTGTTATTTTTGTTTATTGAAGTTTATGTTGACGTGAACCATGTTGTCTTGTACAAACAGTTGTTTGTAATAAAAAATCTAATAAATTCATTACATATAATTTTAACTTAATTAACTCAGTTAACTATATAGCTGTCTCAAAATATGTTCATGAAACGTTCATACATGTCCACTCGGTTTCAAAACATTAAATGCCCCAAACTTCGACTTGTGATAATAATATATCTTAATTGCCATAACTTGGGAATTATTTAATGAATTGACATCACAAGTGAAGATTCATTACATGTATATTTATATGTACACTCGAAATTAACAAGCTGTTTGCTTTTTATTTCATTGATTTCTTTTCTCAATACACATGGCGAATGTTGATTACTTAAAATAGCTACTTTTATAGTTAAATGGGCTATTCACTACGAGCAAATCAAGCAATATATAAGTCAATATATATATTCAATTTAAGTCGATATTAGCTAAACTCTATTTTGCAGATTTGCTCCATTTTGAAAAACATTGTTTAATTTTTGTATTTTGGTTTTTTCGAGTATTATTCAATAGTGGATAATACTCGAAAATAGTGGGAGACCATAACTTATACATGCTAGACGGCTCATGGAGAGCCAAACTAAAAAATCAATTAAAAAAAAATTGGTTCGAATAATTGTTTTGTAATTTCTTCTGTGGCTTTTAGGTACTAAAATCTGTCTCTCAATAAAATTTCAGAATATTTGTGAATTTGCTAAGGTTTACATGTTAATCAAATGGAACTAAGAAAACAGCTGGTCCGTGTTTCCTTACCCTTCAATCTTAAATGAGCATAAAAGTTAAAAAAAAATTGAACATATTTTTCCTCCTTCACCTGATAATTAATTTTGTATCAATAAAAATAGGCGTGAATAGCAGAAGCAAAAATTCATAATATCAGGGAAAAGAGAAAAATTATATCTTATTTTGTTGAATCTTTTATGCTGCTACAAATTTTTGTTCTATATTATGTAAGTTGCAATAATCGGATGGCGAAATAGCACTAAACAAACTCCTTATAATTTAATATCACGCTATCCAGTCAGAAGTAGAATTACAAAAAAATCTTGAATTATGTAAGTTATTGTGGAAGGAAAGAGGAAAGAAGAATAAAAGAGAGTTCATTATGGTTAGTTTATGTTTATCTTGTAATTTAGAAATAACAATCTCAATTTATGACACACAACTTGTCAGTCATAGATTAAATAATTTGAGCAATATAGTTTAGGCTACTCTAACTTTGCCAACATGTCTTTTTTATCTTAAAGGTACAGAAATTAATCAATAAAAAAAAAACTTTCACACCTTCTCAAAACAATCATCACATCATCAAAGCCCAAGAGGCATATATATTATTTCTAATTGAAAGGAAAATATTCAAAATATCAATACCCAGTTATTCCCTGAGAACAAAATAAAACAAAAATTAATAAATGAAATTTGTAAGGCAATTTTGAATGTCCACAACATTTTGCAGATTTGATATCAACAATTAATGAATGGTAATTAAAAGATCACAAATAAAATTAGACAAAACGCAACTATATAAAAAAAAATACAATCATTCACTCCCTCATAAGTATAAAAATACCCCACAAGACAACAATATTGCCTGCTCAATGAGGCAATGTAACGACACCACCATGTTAAGGTAATGTGTTTGGTTAATATACATGAATTGAACATTACCCCTTTCTTATTGGGGCTATTATAACTTCACTCAACACATGAGACTGGGTTTCAAATAAACGATTTTTAATTATTTGAATACAATCCCAAATTAAACTTAAGAAAATTGATATTGTACACTGCAAAATTTCTCCCAGAGTAGACTTGCTGCATTACAATATTGTTTTCTTATGAACACTCGGATTATGATAGTACCTTTGCCGTGACCACTATCAATAAAATGAATTTAGTTCAAAATAACAATAATTATAATAATAATACATGGCACTGTGGCCATATTCAGTAAAATTTATAATGTTTAATTAATTTGGTACATTTCATTTTATGAGATTTTCTCCAATTTCTATCATTTATTTCAAACCCTTAACAGAAGTTGAAACTACACAATTAGAAGTAGCCTAATATTAAAATTATTATTTACTTTATTTTTGATAATAAAATATTTTTTGCGACAACTAATTATTATAGCCATGGCAAAAAAATAAAAGCTTCTTCAAGTTTTTTTTTTTTTTTTTTTCACTTTATCACATGAAGTAACAAGAAGACAGCTAAAATTGCTAATAAAAGTAATGGCAAACATAACAAAAATACATTTTGCTATGAACCATAGTTTAAATATATTTATTATACAATATAATGTAAAAAAAAAACAAAGTTCTATGGATTGCATGAGTATCGCATTTGTTGCATTAGTCTGCCAAAATGTTAAATTTTAAATAGTAAATACACATCATTCTGATTATTTACATATATAGTTCTAAAGCTAGCTGTTAAAATATTTATTTAATCAACGGATAATACTCACTATAAGTGGAGGTCCATCACACTCTCGGAATTGAACAATGTTAGTTAAATCCATATACACGAGCAGTTTTAGATTTTGTGTATATGAATCTGAATTCAGTTCCGTAAGTTACAAACACTATAGCAACATACATAAATAGGTACTGTGTGTAAAAATTGTGAGGAATACAAAAATATATAATCCTCGATGGACGAGTACACATTATTATTTATTTATCAACAGTAAAAACTTATTTATTTAATCAATAATATAATTAACTTTAAAATAAGTAGAACAGGTGACTTAATTTTGAAGTGCTAACTTGCTATTAATAACCTAGCTGCAAAGGATAATTCAGCTGTCATTTATGTTTGTTTCTGCATGCATTATATATATGTACACCAACAGCAATTCCTCAGTATCACATTAATTAAGTATGATTTTAAGCAACAGACAACCTGTATGACAGTATTTCTTTGCAATTATGAATACAGAGCTCTATTTAATTAAATATAGTTTTTTCCCCTCTATTTTCTCAATTGAATTTAGGCAAGCACTTGCTAATGGGGAATTCTCCTACATTTATTTTATTTTTTTTCCAGATGCTCTATGCCTTGAAATTAAATGTCCCAAAACAAAAAAGTTTCAATCTTCAAAATTGGAGACAAGGGAATTTTTTAAAAATCTTCCTTCTTTTGAATTTAGCGCCAAAACGTGACGTAGAAACTGCCTAGCAGGCGAAATTTTCCTGCAATAAATTTATATTTTCGATTATCACTCTTAAAATAAACTGATATTGGAGACAAAACTATTGATACTAGGGTAGAAAACCCCGCTGATTTCGATTGTGTTACTAAAATTTATAGCCAATCACTCCTTGACGCTCAAATTATGATATCAGGCAGTTGTTGTGTGTTAACTAGGGAGTTTCTACGTCACAATTTTCAGGTTTGCGCGCAGTTGCATACTTTGCCCCTATTCTAATAATCCCTTCAGAGTCCCCAAATTTGAGTTTAAAAAGTTGAAACTTATGTCAAACTTATTGTTAATATGTACTCTATCATAATATAGTAGTTAAATTAAAATTTGAGTTGTAAGAGAATTCCCCATTAAATTTAAAATTCTTTAAATAACAAATAGCAACACAGCATGTATCACCTCAATTTTGAAGGCATTAAAAAAAAACTTAAAACTGACAGAAAATATGATACTTGAGGTTTTCTATTCACACTAGCAATAATAATGAATAACAAAATCAACCTGTTTATCGCTAGGAAATTAATACAGTATAAGTTAGCAGGTAATGTTATATTATACTGAATCCTTCCTTGTAAGATAACAAATACTTAAAATATTTAGCTATAATTAATATTTATAACTTTGTGTCTACGTTAACCTAAGGAAACTCAACCATCACGGTTAGGATATGAATTTAATCATGTATGAAGGGAAACAAGTAGGAGAGCGCCAAGTTTATAAGCTTGAGAGGTTTGTAGAATGCAAGCCTTGTTGCTGCAAAGAGCAGTTTATATGTGCAGAGCGTTATCAATATCAACAAGTTATGCTATGCATATTCCCCCTCATTGTGACGACAATACTGCTCATCCTTTGTCCGTCACCTCATTTATATCAAGAAAAATAGCATAACTTCACATATAACAAAACAAATTAAGAAACCATTAATGAATACCTATTAGGAATCATTATTTCAAAATTTAAAGTCACTTTGTATTCTATATTAGCTGCTGTGGTTTCAGCCATGTTCAGAGACTCTGGGCAGAGTGCCTACTCAACGGTGCACACAAGAGACCGCAGTTTGTCTGCAATGGGCTCCACTGCACTCTCGCTGTCATACTCAGCCTGCAGGTAGTACAGCTTCACACGGTCATGTGAGTGGCACTCCAGAACCTCCCACTTCTCCAGCAGACGTAATGCATTCCGGATTGGATCCATGGACCGGCTTTCATCTGGAACATCACAGGTCTCATTAAGGCTTAACCTGAGATATTCGGACGAAAAAAGTCGTATCGACAGATGTTCTTGAAATTAATTTGGTAGACTTACAACAATTGTCCAAATACTACTGATTTTTTTAAGATTTTTTTAACCGTTGGTTTAATTATAATTAATTTATTCAAATGTGCATTTTGTATCCTTTCAATGTTAAATTTTTCAATCAACATTGCACAAAAACGGATCGAGAATTTTTTTAGAATTTTACATGGATTAAAAGCTAATTTTTTGGACTATTTTTCTGAATTGTTTTCATATATTTCGAACCGTGGCGATGATCGTTTCTGATATGTCCAAGAAACTTGGCAACGCTCTTAAGGACTGTAGGTACCACCCCCTCCTAATCTTTTATTCACATTACTATTGTAAC
Source organism: Siphlonurus alternatus (assembly GCA_949825025.1). NCBI lineage: Eukaryota > Metazoa > Arthropoda > Insecta > Ephemeroptera > Siphlonuridae > Siphlonurus > Siphlonurus alternatus. The sequence goes on along the minus strand of OX463788.1, from coordinate 50,262,324 downwards.
AGTGTTGTCAGATTTGCAGGTGTAGCCACGCCTCTTGACCTTGACAGACAAATTCTCAGGTTATACCATAAACTGAATGGATGAGGGAGGGGGCAATCAAACTCTTGTGTTTGCATGGAATTGATCATTCATAAATTAGAAATATATATATATATATATATATATATATATATATATATACATACATACATACATACATACATACATACATACATACATACATACATACATACATACATACATACATACATACATACATACATACATACATACATACATACATACATACATACATACATACATACATACATACATACATACATACATACATACATACATACATACATACATACATACATACATACATACATACATACATACATACATACATACATACATACATACATACATACATACATACATACATACATACATACATACATACATACATACATACATACATACATACATACATACATACATACATACATACATACATACATACATACATACATACATACATACATACATACATACATACATACATACATACATACATACATACATACATACATACATACATACATACATACATACATACATACATACATACATACATACATACATACATACATACATACATACATACATACATACATACATACATACATACATACATACATACATACATACATACATACATACATACATACATACATACATACATACATACATACATACATACATACATACATACATACATACATACATACATACATACATACATACATACATACATACATACATACATACATACATACATACATACATACATACATACATACATACATACATACATACATACATACATACATACATACATACATACATACATACATACATACATACATACATACATACATACATACATACATACATACATACATACATACATACATACATACATACATACATACATACATACATACATACATACATACATACATACATACATACATACATACATACATACATACATACATACATACATACATACATACATACATACATACATACATACATACATACATACATACATACATACATACATACATACATACATACATACATACATACATACATACATACATACATACATACATACATACATACATACATACATACATACATACATACATACATACATACATACATACATACATACATACATACATACATACATACATACATACATACATACATACATACATACATACATACATACATACATACATACATACATACATACATACATACATACATACATACATACATACATACATACATACATACATACATACATACATACATACATACATACATACATACATACATACATACATACATACATACATACATACATACATACATACATACATACATACATACATACATACATACATACATACATACATACATACATACATACATACATACATACATACATACATACATACATACATACATACATACATACATACATACATACATACATACATACATACATACATACATACATACATACATACATACATACATACATACATACATACATACATACATACATACATACATACATACATACATACATACATACATACATACATACATACATACATACATACATACATACATACATACATACATACATACATACATACATACATACATACATACATACATACATACATACATACATACATACATACATACATACATACATACATACATACATACATACATACATACATACATACATACATACATACATACATACATACATACATACATACATACATACATACATACATACATACATACATACATACATACATACATACATACATACATACATACATACATACATACATACATACATACATACATACATACATACATACATACATACATACATACATACATACATACATACATACATACATACATACATACATACATACATACATACATACATACATACATACATACATACATACATACATACATACATACATACATACATACATACATACATACATACATACATACATACATACATACATACATACATACATACATACATACATACATACATACATACATACATACATACATACATACATACATACATACATACATACATACATACATACATACATACATACATACATACATACATACATACATACATACATACATACATACATACATACATACATACATACATACATACATACATACATACATACATACATACATACATACATACATACATACATACATACATACATACATACATACATACATACATACATACATACATACATACATACATACATACATACATACATACATACATACATACATACATACATACATACATACATACATACATACATACATACATACATACATACATACATACATACATACATACATAACATGACGCCATATTCCTTCACGGGGTAAGCCAGCAGCATTATTACCTCGTCCGTCTACAAATTGCCCTCCAAAGCACTCGATTCTTGCATACACCACTTGCTTCAGAAATACTCATAACACTCTTTTGCCTCCTGCACTCTCTATTACACTGTGTACTTTTAACACTTCTGTTCTTCAAACATTCTGCAATCACATCCAACCAAACCTTTTTAGGTCTACCTAATCCTTTCATGCCTTGTACACACCTGTTTTGCAATTTGTTCATCACCCATTCTCTCAACATGTCCAAACCAACGTAGTGTACTTCGTTCATACTTGTCAATTACGCTTTCTTTCACTCCACACTCATTCATCACCCATGTGTTTCTCACTCTATCCATCCTAGTTTTACCACACATATTCCTTAAAAAACTCATATCAACAGCATTCAACTTACTTCTATGCTTTGTTTGACACACCCATACTTCAGATCCATACATCAAAGTTGGTATTAGGACAGAGTTATACACAGCTAGACAACAGCTCAGTGCGACACAACCCTGTCATACTACCCACAATCCTCCTGCCAGCACTTACTCTCCTATCAATCTCTCCATCTACACTTCCGTCCTCTCGAAACAATCTTCCCAAATATACAAATTCTTTCATACGTTCCAGCTGTTCTCCTTTTAGGTCAATTCCTTTTGCCTTGTTGCTATCTGTACTACCAAACACCATTACTTTTGTCTTGCTCACATTGATTTTCAAATCCATACGACTAGTACTCACTTCCAAACGGTTTAACCTTCTTTGCAAGTCATCTTCGCTATCAGCTAACACCAATGCATCATCCGCATACAACAGCAACCATAACATTATTGTACCCACACTAATTCCATTTTCACCTATACCAGCCAATCTTACACACTTATCCATAAACACATTAAGGTTTAGGCCGAACAGCTGTTCGACGTAATCCCCTTTGATTAACATGTAAACCTTAGCAAATTGACAAAAATTCTGAAATTTTTTTGAGAGGCAGATATTAGTGCCTAAAATAAAAAGCCATAGAAAAAATTTCAAAACAATTTAACAAGCCGACTTTTTTTAATTATTTTTTTTTTAATTTTCAGCATTGGGCTTTCCCATGGAGAGCCAAACTAAAAAATTAATTTAAAAAAATCGGCTCGTTAAATGTGTTTGAAACTATTTCTATGGCTTTTAGGCACTAATATCTACCTCTCAAAACAATTTCAGAATTTTTGTCAATTTGCTAAGGTTTACATGTTAATCAAAGGGGATTACGTCGAACAGCTGTTCGACGTTATCTCTACCTTAAACAGCCATGGCGACATCACACAACCCTGTCTCACTCCTCGCTTCACTTCAAACCATTCGCTCAAACCACCATTCACCCTCACACACGCTTTACTACCTTCATACATAGATTTTACTGCATTCAGCAATTCATCATTTACACCATATATATATATATACGGCCTTGTCGCGCTGAATGCACCGGTTCTCATTAGATCACCGAAGTTAAGCAACGTCGAGCGTGGTTAGTACTTGGAGGGGTGACGTTGTAAAAAATGACACTGCTGCCATCTACTGGCACGTGCTGTATATACGGCGGCACAATTGATCACGGTGCTGCCATCTCTCGGAATATTTTCGAAGGACAGTGATCTCCCCTGTAAGTTTAAATACTGCAGGCTTCACAGATCTGGTAGTAGGAGCCCAGAAGAGTGCAGGAAAGGGTTCTGGGAGCCTGGTAAAAGCCCCAGCATGGTCGCAAGATAACTCTTACACACAAGGTTAAATACCTGGCCACACCCGAAAGGGTAAAATGGCATCAAGGATATTAACTTTTATATATATATATATATATATATATATATATATTATATATATATATATATATATATATATATATATATATATATATATATATATATATATATATATATAAACTATAGTTTATTTAGACCTTATTCATTCATAGTCTATGTAATAGTCTCTCTAATGTTTGCATGTAAATTGATGCAAGACTGAGTTGACTTAGCAGCAGCCTCTCTTTCTTTCTGACAGAAGACAATCCAAGAACTCAGGGAGTGGGGGCAGGGGCTGGTGCTCACCATAGAGGGCAAAGCCTCGTCTCAGCTGTGCATCGGTCTCTGCCATCACGTCTTGAACGAGGTTGCGCTCAGTACTCTCATTGCCCACCAAGCGCACCAGACTTGCTCCACTAGCCGCATACGCCTCCAGTAGAGGTCGCAGCGTGCTCACCAAGAATCGTAGCTTGTCACGGTACTCAGCATCATCATTTACCTGTAAAATACCTTCAATCAGTACCATAATTATGTGGGAGGCAACATCATTGTGTAGCCAATCAAAAGCATTAGTCTCTAAAACACCAGTACCAGTATTAAATCTGTAATGACCATGATGTAGAAACAGAAACATATTTCTGTGCTCAACTGAATTAATTACACGATTGACGCAGTTAGTAGGGGGAAAGATTTAATGATAATTCAAACTAACATACAAGACTTTGAGGATAAGCAGGTTGCAATGTACACAAATAATATGCAAGAACTGAATATTGACTATTGATTTCATATCCAACTTTAAACCGGAGATGAATAAAATACACCTGGTAAGAGTAGGTTATTTTATTTTATTTCAAGATCATTTGAATCTCTCACTTTTTAACCACTTTTCTGCATTGTACAAAAATACTTCAGTTCTAATATAAAATTAAGCATGGCAAAATAATATGAAAAATATATTTTTTAATTTATTTGTTCTCATTTTCTTTTTGGAAAATAACATTTTAGCCCAATATATGAGATTATCTGCCAATATTAACATTCATAAATGTATATAATATATGATGATTCTGATAATAATACAGTAAATTGTCATGTATGACAAAATGAAGGCTGGGTTTAGGGTTTCAGGCATGTACTTTTGCTACCAAGAAAATACTCGGTACCTAATCCCCAACCCGCACCTGTGGGTATCTGTCAGTAATGTGGACATGGACTTGACACAATCTGAAGAAGTGATACCCATTGATCCCTGTGAGATAAAGGGCGATAAGACTGGGAAAATGCTGCCAGCCAACGCACCACATAGATCACTTGAGGCGGCACGTAGTCACTCTCCTCATCATCCAGGTCGTCAAGGTGCCTGCGCCGACGCTGCTGCCATTCATCACCGTCCTGATTCTGTCGTGCCTCAAACTCAACGTCCTCCTGTGACATAAATAGCCTACATGTAACAAAAAATTGGCATCTTTACATACTGTAGACTCACTTATTAAAGTTACATGTAATATGTACATAAAATATAAAAATAAATAAATATCCTTGACGCCGTTATTACCCTTTCGGGTGTGGCCAGGCCGATATTTTAGCCTTTCCAGTAGGAGTTATCTTGCGACTGAGCTGGGGCTTACCAGGCTCCCAGAACCCATACATAAAATATATATTATATAATTTATATATATATATATATATATATATATATATATATATATATATATATATATATATATATATATATATATAAATAGGTGAAGCGAGGAGTGAGACAGGGTTGTGTGATGTCGCCATGGCTGTTTAATGTGTTTATGGATAAGTGTGTAAGATTGGCTGGTATAGGTGAAAATGGAATTAGTGTGGGTACGATAATGCTATGGTTGCTGTTGTATGCGGATGATGCATTGGTGTTAGCTGATAGCGAAGATGACTTGCAAAGAAGGTTAAACCGTTTGGAAGTGAGTACTAGTCGTATGGATTTGACAATCAATGTGAGCAAGATAAAAGTAATGGTGTTTGGTAGTACAGATAGCAACGAGGCAAAAGGAATTAACCTAAAAGGAGAACAGCTGGAACGTATGAAAGAATTTGTATATTTGGGAAGATTGTTTCGAGAGGACGGAAGTGTAGATGGAGAGATTGATAGGAGAGTAAGTGCTGGCAGGAGGATTGTGGGTAGTATGGCAGGGTTGTGTCGCACTGAGCTGTTGAGGCCCTATATCCAATCCTGTTAGGACCAAATTTAACGCTTCCAGGAGGCATGGCAGCTTTTTATATAAAATGTTAAAAATAGTTCCTGGCCTTAAAATGATTTGAAAAAAAAATCAGAGCAGCACAGTTTGGTAACCTCCAGTCATTTTTGCATTAAGAAATTCATGTAGGCTGTCCATTGCAGAATTTCTTACTTTTCAATTACTGAAGCAATATATATAATTTAAAGAAGTGCTATAGAATAAACTTAATAAACCACAGTATAATATATTTTCTTCAGTGTACACACACTTATTACTCCCAATTATGCCAGATATGCCAGACATGTTAATTTTAATTACATACAGTACATGTAGTTTATCGTTTGTACCACTTATATAAACTTCATAAATCCAGCTTAATGATGTAAGCCATGAACACATTTTAAAATTTACAAATACTTTTAAATAGCCGACGTAACAGCAAGTATACTATGAAAGAAAATTAAGAGTTTCTTTTTGAAATGGCTCAATCCAAATTATTTTAGTAAATTAGAATCTTATAATGATAGTGTGGACTTACCTGAAGACGTAGGTAGGAGCGGACGTAGAAACTATCGATTGTGTCCAGCATCACCTGCTCCAGGTTCTGACAAGGCTTGCTCAGCACAAACTCAAACTGGAGCACGCTGCACACCTCGAGGCTGCGTGCCAGCAGCACTTGCTGGTTCACCAAGCACTCCCCCTTGGCTGGAAGGGTGCTCTTGGGCAGGAGGGAGCACAGTGCTGTTGCTGCACAAGCAATAATTTTTAGTTAAATTTGGCCAATAGCCGACCGCAACATTTGCAAAAATAATTTTACTAATCTTACTTGGTGTATTTTCTCAAATGAAATGTTAATATGTGTATTTCTTTGTATGTTAATGCATGTATACATTGTTCATAATATATAATAATATATACTATGAATATATAAGAGGAAAAATCCAGAATTGTATTCACAAACTACGTACAGTATGTGATACAATTCATTGTTATAATATTTATTTATTTTATTTATTTAAACGTCTGTACATGGCGAGAGTTAAGGTAGAGATAACGCCGAACAGCTGATCGACGTAATGCCCTTTGATTAACATGTAAACCTTAGCAAATTGACAAAATTTCTGAAATTTTTTTGAGAGGCAGATATTAGTGCCTTAAAGTCATAGAAAAAATTTCAAAACGATTTAACGAGCCGATTTTTTTTAATTAATTTTTTTAATTTTCAGCATAGGGCTTTCCCATGGAGAGCCAAACTAAAAAATTAATTTAAAAAAATCGGCTCGTTAAATGTTTTTGAAACTTTTGCTATGGCTTTTAGGCACTAATATCTGCCTCTCAAAAAAAATTCAGAATTTTTGTCAATTTGCTAAGGTTTACATGTTAATCAAAGGGGATTACGTCGAACAGCTGTTCGACGTTATCTCTACCTTAAGGTAAGAATGACTTTTTGTTTCTAACGTATAGTTTACAGTATTACATATTAGATGAAAGAATGATACAAAATTGATTTTAAGATAATATGAAATTTAAAGTCAAAATAGGCAACTATAATGTTATTTGGAACTAAGGCAGTTCATTGAATTCAGTAGAATACTTTTTCCGATTAAAATGTGGGAAATAAAAATCTGGGTATAAATTATAAAACGTACTGCATGACTCATGGCTGTTATTTCTTACCGACAATGGCCTCGAGGCAGTAGAGGGTCATGACACTGTTGGAGTAGTAAGAGAGCTCAATCACGTTGGGTACCATGGTCACCGGCTTGATGAGGATGGTATCCCCAGAAGCAGTGGTGATTCGTTCTCGCCTCACCAGTCCTGGGCCTAGAATGCTCAGCTGCAGACACAAACCATACAACTTAATTGCATTCATTATTAAATAAAAGAGTCTAGAAAAGCAAAGTAACATAAATAAAAACAAAATTTGGTAACATGGTTTTAAAGAAATATAAGAAAGTGACTTTTAGAACCAATATAACGTAATGTACATAGAATATAGAAGGCCCATTCTTGATCAATAAGCTCTCACTTACATATTATAATAGATATTGTAAACTTGCAGTTACAATTCAAATTTAAAGAATCACAAAGTTTCCTATTTTCGATGAATGTTCTATCATAGCACACTTATAACCTCTTTTACCAATGTAACAATTTTTAAAAACAAATTGTTTAGTATAGTACTCCTGTGTATTGTGTATTACAATGGGGAATTCTCCTACATTTATTTTAATTTTTTTTCAGATGCTCTATGCCTTGAAATTAAATGTCCCAAAACAAAAAAGTTTCGATCTTCAAAATTGGGGACAAGAGAATTTTTTAAAAATCTTCCTTCTTTTGAATTTAGCGCCAAAACGTGACGTAGAAACTGCCTAGCAGGCGAAATTTTCCTGCAATAAATTTATATTTTCGATTATCACTCTTAAAATAAACTGATATTGGAGACAAAACTATTGATACTAGGGTAGAAAAACCCGCTGATTTCGATCGTGTTACTATAATTTATAGCCAATCACTCCTTGACGCTCAAATTATGATATCAGGCAGTTGTTGTGTGTTAACTAGAGAGTTTCTACGTCACAATTTTCAGGTTTGCGCGCGGGTTGCATACTTTGCCCCTATTCTAATAATCTCTTCAGAGTCCCCAAATTTGAGTTTAAAAAGTTGAAACTTAAGTCAAACTTATTTTTAATATGTACCCTATCTTAATATAGTAGTTAAATTAAAATTTGAGTTGTAAGAGAATTCCCCATTTGTTTTTGTTAATTGAATTAGTGTTTTTGACACTTCCCATTAATGGTGTAAATAATGCTGCTATTAAAGAGGAATATTTCATTATTTCCTTATGCTTGTCTAACATCTGTAGTAAGGGCTACTCACTGCATGGTTGATCACGTCTACAGAGTCTCCTGAGAAACCAGTCTCCTTGTTGGCAGTTCGGACGTCCAGCCGTAGAACATCCAAGGCCTTGGCTAGTTCGTCCAGTGTGGTGCCGCCACGGAACTTGTTGAGCAGCAGAAAGGCTACCGCATTGGTTGACATTATTGCCATTGCCTGGCAGCAGTCTGCACAACAAGAGCACAAGTTGGTTGCAGTTATGTGGGTTTCCACAGTTTAAAGTTGTTCTTATAAAGAAAAAGAGATAAAGAATTTGAGTTATGAATATCATATTTAAGTTTTAAGTCCATAAATGCATGCTATAAAGGTTTGCCACAGAATCCTCATGGTTTGAGTTACTATTATCATTTACCTAGATAATTAAAAAAAAAAAAAAAAAACAATAAAAATAAAAAAAAAATGAAGAAATATTTATGATTCTACTAGTAAGGTAAAACCCAGAAACAAGTTTGTTTTACTTTTAGTTGGGCAAGTTTGTTTTTAAACTTCTATCATCACTTAAAGGAAGAGGTACTGTAGCAGAAGTGACAGCTTCCTTATTTTTATCACGAAAGACAACCCCAACAGTATCTTTAAACATGGTTTACCTTTCAACATTTTCTTCTGCTATAAAGGTAGGTAATAACTGTAGGCCAAAAGAGCAGCAATAACACTCAGAATAGAGTATTGACATCAAAAATTTTTATTGCAGAAATGGATAGAGCGTGCAAAGTTATGCTACCCTGATTTTTTTCAGATTTTTTTGAGCCCGGGAACTATTTTTAAAAAATTATTGAAAGTCCTTTTTATGACGTCACGCGGCGGCAAGTCCTATCTTTTTCTTAAGGAGCGGCGTCTTGTGACGTCACAAAAAAAAAATACAATAATTTTTTAAAAATAGTTCCCGGGCTCTAAAAAATCTGAAAAAAATCAGGGTAGCATAATTTTGCAAGCTCTATCCATTTCTGCAATAAAAAAAAAATTGAGGTCAATACTCCATACCATAAAATTTGAAGGGGGGGGGGAAATACACAATTGTTATATTTTCTCTATTTATGGAGTGATATAGTGATATTACAGTATATTTTGTGGCAATCTCCTGTAAAACTCCAGGATCAAGACCTCACCATGCAAATTGGTGAGTAAATTTCAGTATTTCTTTCTTTACACTACTGTATTATATATTTAAAATTACGTAATTATCACGGCAACTTTGGAAATTTCTCTTGAATTTAAGCTATCCACAGAGTAAGATGATGGGGTAAGCGCAAACTATAATTATTACATAAGGTTCGGATATATATAACTATGCTTGAAGTGGAAAATACTTCAGTTCTATAGCTATGGGTTTGCCGAAACCTAAAGACACTATTGATTCCATGGTTTTGAGCTCACCATAGACAACATGCCGGGCAATGTTCTCAACAATGTTTCGCTGCTCCTCCACCACGACATCTGTACCATACAGGGAGACACTTGAGGGAGGTCGATGCAGCTCTGCCTTGGACGCCAACTTGGCCACCTCATTGCTGTTGGGCATTGCTCGGCCGTTGCCCAACGACAAAGTTCTCATCAGCTTTAGCCCATTACATTCGATGGAGGAGGAGTCTGGAGTGACTGAGTTACCTCTGCTCTTCACCATGGTGCTCTGATATGACTGAACAAGCTCCTGTAGACAAACCACCAGTATTACAAATGGGCAAGCAAATCTAATATTGGAGTAAAAACTAGGACACAAAGAAATAAACAAAAAAATCTATGTTTGTGTGCCAATTAAGTGTTAAAATAAAATCATGTTTGAGTCAACGTTCCTTTATACAGGCTAAGCCACCGATAAGACCAATGTTAAAGGGTTTAGCCAATCACGTTCAAGTATTTTTGGCCACATCGTGCCGCGAAACTTTGAATGCGCCCATCATGCAATGCTATTTTTGAAATTTCGCGGTACAATAAGGCCTGAAAATTTAATGAAATTGACGCACGAAATGCGTGCGTGTCTTAACCTGTATAAAGGAACCTTGGTTTGAGTGTGAGTTACATTAAAAGAGCGCCATCAGACACACAAACACACAGCAGCAGCACATACTCTGAGGCAGAAGGGCTGGCTGAAGTCCACTCTCATCATGCCATAGCTCGAGTTCAGAACCTTCCAGATGGCCTTGGTGGCGCTGCTGAAGCTCTCCATCACCTTGGGTTGGCCAAGCTGCTCGCAGATGAAGTTACCATCCACAAGCTTCTCGTAGTTGATGCTGACCGGCACCAGCAGGGCGTCCTCGATCACCCCATCCATGTATGAGTCAACAATGACGCTCAGCAGACCACCTGTATAAACCAGCAAATAATGCACTCAGTAACAGCACTGCAATTCCAAACTGCTACTCTCGTCTCTAGATTTGGGACTCTTCCACATTAAAAAAAAAACTATTATACTTTTTTCATGTTCAAAAGAGTAATCAAATCACACAGCATTACATATAACCTCCTAGGGGTGAACACGGGCAACTCTGATCCGGCCCTTGAAACAGTTCCTGCAGCAGGAATCCTGGCTCAAGGGAATGAGTACATTGACGTTGTGGGTTAGCGGCTAAATTAAACTGGAAGTCAGGAAAAATTGCCTTGGACATCGACGACCGAGGTAATAATGCTGCTGGCTTATCCCGCAAGGAATGTCATGTTAAGAATGAATGAATGAATGTTTTTTTTTTTTTTTTTTTTAAATCAGTTGCTTCAAATTTGCCTTGAAAGTTATAGAAAAATGAACAAAAAATAAATAAATAAATAAATTAATTAAAAAAAAAAGTAAAGCAGAATCACACCACTCACACCTTCATGTACACCTCATCATACCTCGTCAAACAAGGCCTATATGGGACCAATGCAATTTATTATTTTGACTATTGGGAGTTGAGTGACTCTTCTCAATATTTGCTTGAAAACAAATCAGATACTAAAAATTCCAGAAATACACTAAATTGATCTTCATTGAGATTTTTAGGCATGAATATTTTAATTGGGTTGTACTTATCAATAGTTCCATGCACTATATAAGGAAATATATTCAGAACTTGTATTGGTGACTCACCTTTGGGCATGCATGCCTTGCCAGTGCGAGTGCGTCCACCTTCAATGAAGAATTCAACGTTGTGTCCGGCCCTCAGGTTTTCCACCATGTAAGTATGCAGCACTGATCGGTACACAAGGTCACGCCGTCCCGTGGCAGGGTCCATTTTGCGCTTGATGTAGAATGCCCCAAGTCCTCGCAGCAGCCAGCTGGAACATACACATAGGTCACACACATACTCCAGCACATGAAAAAATACGAAATGAATGCAAGCAATATCTATTAATGCATTTAAAATTGATTTAAATATACATATATCAAAATCTTCAAGTTTATTTTCGTAATGTAGAATAATAATTGGCATAATTAACAAGATTTATTAAGAATCAAGTTGAAAAATATAATTATGTAATAATAGTAACTGTTCATTATTGGTCCAGGCACTTTCCTTCATTACAGCATTTTATTGACTGTAAAAAAGGACACTTGTGTTTAAAATTAAAAGTTTTAAAAGTTACTCCGATTTTCAGCCGTGATTTTTTTTTTTTTTTTTTTATTGAAAAATTTAAAGTTCGTCCTCTCCACCTGAAGGTTTTAAAGCCCTATCCTTTTATTAAACGCCTGGGAGTGCCCACACCATGGTATAAATAGTTCCTCCATGGCCCACACTTTCAATAAATACAGCATTTAAAAATAATTTTCGGGCTCAAAATAATAGGAAAATAACCAGAGATCATTTAGTTCAATTCAATCATTTCGGTAAAAAAAAAAAAAAAAAACAACATCATGTAGGTTGTCCATATAGTTACATTGTAAGGCTTGCAGAAATAGAGAAAATTTACTGTAAGGAAAAATCATAAGTAAAATTGCATCATGTAAAGATGCTTTGTAAAGAAAACAGCTTTAAAATTAAAGCTGGAGAAGCTAGAACACTGACCCGAACACTGGGATCTTGAGGTTGTCCCCAGCGGCCACAAGCGGTGCCTTGATCCTGTTGTTGAGCAGGATGAAGGACATGAGAATGTAGTCCAGGTGGCTGCGGTGCAGTGGCAAAAAGATGAGAGGCAGGCCCGAACGGCTAGCCTGCCGCAGCATGGCCACCTGCTCACGGCGCACCACTACACTCGTCAGGAACACTGGTAACAGCTTGTACAGCACCCACGATGTAATCCTGAAAATGCACTTAATTAGTCCTGCAAGTGTCCTATTAGCAATAAATTTTAAGTTTAATGCTTTCATTTTAAAGTAATCAAGTAGAGGATCTTTAACTCAAAATTATTTATCAAGTAGAGGATGAGGGAGAGATATAAATCGTATCACTGGACCAACAATGATGTTTTCTGGAATAAACAGAATTGCAGACCCTGTGCTTTTTAGGAAGTTTAGCAAAAGCAGCTGGTGTGACAAAAGTAAGATGTATCATATTATAAAGTTATTATTAAGTATAATATTATTTCACCATATATGCAATTTTGGGAGAAGGGGAGGGCAATATCTCTTATTCTTTCAAAAACTGGGTGTAATCACTAAATCACATTCCCCTCTCCCCTCCCTTTTTGCTTTCGTTGATGAATATTCCACTGCTTCTTACACACCTGAGCAGCAGGTCTGACAGAGTGGAGCGCATGTTTTGCAGCACTTGGACTGCCCGCTGCTGGTGCTTTCGCAGAAGTGAGGCCAGCACGGCGTCACACACACTCTCTGCATCTACTTCTTCGTGGTCACTGCAACTACCACTTGAGGGGGTACTGCTCTTCTCCTCGCTACTGCCAGAGGTTAACTCCCTCGCCTCATATTTAGCTGCACGCTCCACTGCCAGTTTGACTCGCTCGTCTCGCAGAACCTGTGGTAAGAAATGCCAGTTATCATCATAACCCACAGCAGCAATGTTTAGAATTCTTTAATTTTCAGGACTAGCTTACTGATGAAATCAAAGAAAATAATTTTTCAAAAGATTTAGCAGAAAAGTTTATTTTTTACCAATGAAACAATTAATTTTCATTAACTTTATATTGCTGAATTTATTTATGGGTGGGGGGGGGATGGGGGGGGCTGAAGGGGGAGAATACCTGAAGTTATCATGAGCATATAATATTTAAATTAAAATTATTTAAATTTAACTGCATATGATTATGAAAAGTAATTTTATTAACTAATTAAATGTTAATTTTATTTTGACTTGACCTACAGCAAGTTTGCCCCCATGTCCCATCCCATATATACTGTATTCTTAGAATGGACCTAAAATTAAGCTACAGTAATAAAAAAATGTTGGCACAATTATTAATTCATTAACTTGATCTTCACCATTTCTACAAAATATGTATTTTTAATCAATAGTGTTTTAAATTAACTGTTAATTGTTTGAATTACGACAGGCAACTGAATTGACTCTCTGATTTACAAAACTGGAAGTTGCTTAATAGAGATTCTAAACCAGGCTTAAATTGCTTCAAGTGAAGCCAAAAATCAAGATAATTTGAGGCCTTTATTGTCAACTTACCGAAGCATAGATTTGTGGGTAAGGGAACTTGGGCAAGTTCCAGCAGTGTGTGAAGTGCCTGAACTGCGAGCTGAAGAAGCCGCCAGACTCTCGCACCAGCAGCACGTTGTGAATTTCCAGGCCAGGAAGTGCCCGCTCCACCAACGCAGACTCCTGTCAATCACAACATATCTTCTCGTTAGTACAGTGACACTCCACTGTCAATCAAATATGACTTGATTTTAACTCCTGGCACACTTTTAGTGTCACAATAATATTAAAATCAAGAAATTATCCGATTGATGTGTTTAAAAAATTAAAATTTGCACACATTTTTCAATTTTTTAATTTTTTTACACTAAAATTTTAAATTTAACTAATTAAATTAATTTAATTAAATTTTATTTAATTTTTTTAAATTTTGAATGTTGTGTCTTTAGCCATCATATTTTAATACCAATACATTTAACATATTTATACATAATATATATCTAATACTCTTGACGGTTCTGATATATTGTGGTGTTAAATATAAACTACTAGAGTAAGTGCAAAAAAGTATTGTGAATATTGAATAGAAGTATATTGTATACATAATTTTACTCATTTTTTTATTCTTCAAATATATAGGGCAGGAAGCAATGCTCTCTTTATTATACTGTATATTTTATATATAATATAATATATACATCAATAACTTGTATTGCATCATCTAATTTCATCATCTTTTTATTAGTTAGTTGTTGTTGTTCTGATTATAGACTATACCTTTTTACTTACACATTCTAAAATAGTGTTTATGTTTATGTTCTACACAGATTAAATTATTTTTAAAAAAACTAGTGGCTGCATTGATAATTTATAAAGCTAAACAAACAATTATGTTCATTTATTAGCATAATATATGTAAATTGTATATATATATATAGAGATATTATTATATGTATTACATATAATATTAAATATAATAAAATTATATAATTAATTATAATTATATCCTCTAGTACTAGTAGTAGTAATCTGTATTTCAACTTACAACAGAAAAATAAAAATGCATACAAAATAGTTAATATAAAACGTTAATTGTTTGGTTAAAAATCTTATTAAAAAAATATACAGTGCTATATTGACCATGACCTCTATTCCATCTGATATCACAGAACTACATCATCAAAATAAAAAATAGTAGAAAAAAAAAAAATAATAATAAAAGCTAGGAATTGGAAAGTACCATTTTTGTGCGGTCTGTGCTTCAAGCCATTGATATACAGACCAGCAAGCAATACCTCAATGACTGGATGGTGGTGAGTGTGACACTGCACCATCACTTGCCAGATGCAATGTTTTCAGAATAATAAAATAAGCTATATATAGTCAAACAATAAATTTACTCCATAGGCCTTGACTGCAGTGATAAACTATAATTGTTTATATATGAATACTAAAAAATCCCTCTGTATATACAACTATATTACATTTAGTATACAAATTGTTTTGCTAAAGAAATAAAAAAGCAGTAAATATCCTGAGAACCATGCAACCAGCGTACCGCGACACTACTATTATATATATATATAATATTATATATATACTAATATTGAATTTGCAGTACATATACCACTAACATCATGTAAATAATAATAATAATAATAATAATAATAATAATAATAATAATAATAATAATAATAATAATAAATTAATAATTTCCAAAGAAACAAATGACTTTTTAAATTAAATACAGAATAATTTTTTATTTCGCAAACGATTAAGGTATAACCTGAGAATTTGTCTGTCAAGGTCAAGAGGCGTGGCTATAGTGGCAACACTGTTTGCATTGGAATACGCATAAATTTTTTGGAGGGGGTGGTGACATCAGTCCTTGAGAACGTTGCCACATTTCTCATCAAATATAGGAAACGATCATCGCCACGGTTCAAAATATACGAAAACAATTCAGAAAAATAGTCTAAAAAATTAGGTTTTATTAAAAAAAAAAAGTAAAAGAATCTGTTGTATAGTTTTTTTGCAATGCTAATTAACAAATTTAACATTGGAAGGATACAAAATTCTCATTTAAATAAATTAATTATAATTAAAGCAACGGTTAAAAAATTCCGAAAAAATTCAGAGCTAATTTGACGATTGTTGTGAGTCCACCAAATTAATTTGAAGAAAATCTGTTGTAGCGAATTTTTCGTCCAAATTTCTCAGGTTAAGCCTTAAAGGTCTGTTCGTAAATACACAATCAGAAATAATCGATGATTATTGATGATCCTTATGTTCCATACATGTACAGAAGTTTCATCAATAATAATCGATTAATATCTGTTTTGTTAACTCGCTCCGTTTTATCGATGATATATTTTTATTATTTTATTGTTGTCTCAATAAAAAAAATGTAAATATTGTTACTGTGAGTTATGCTAAATTATTATTTGTTTACAAAAAAATAATATTTAATTAATTTAATTATTACTTAAGAAACGATCCGAAACTTTAGCAACTTTCTATCATAAAAGAGAAATATAAAAACGACGATTACATATGAGAATTTTGTTCGTCGCGTTCTCATCTTGCCGTACGCGTTATGTAAGTGACGTGATACCCCGCAGGGTCAAGCTACCACACCACTCGTATATATCGGCTGAAGGGCCGCCGATGCATGATCAGTCATGTAAAGGACCTTTACACTGCGGTGCAGCACAAGCAAAATAAAAAGCAAGTACTCACTTGAAATACAAGTTAAGTTTAAAAATAGAATCGAACAGCTGTTTTGAGTCTATTAATTAATTAATTAATCGGGCAAAGGTTGCGAGGCATAAGCCATTCATCAGCGGCGCTAACTTCAGCTGGCTATAAGAAGGGTAAAGTGCACCACGCACCACCCTTAGGCGGTCTTCTTGGCTCCCACCGAAACTTAAGGAAATAAGTGAAATGAAATTTAAATATTATACTCCACGACATGAAAGTTTGAGTGAGCAGCTGCATATTTAAAATTTTCAATATGTGTATCATGGCATTTAATAATATATATAACATATTGACAGTAAAATTACGAAATTGAATCTGAGGGAGGGGGGAAGACAATATAGTTTTCATAAAACCTCCGAAATATATATATTAATTACTTTAGCACGAGCTCAAATGTTGACAAACAATGACAACGATGCAATGGTTATTTTTATTTCGTGACAATTGGGTGCAACGCACGTTAGTGCAGGTTGTGTTAGCATAAATATCGCATATTGCAACAGCCAGGATGACCTGATACAGCCTTCCGTGTTGCTTGAGATCGCAGTCGCAAGTATCTTACACATGTCAAGGGACCACACAGATTTAAACGCTATAAGCAAGCGTTCACAAATTAACATGAACACCCAAACGAAAACATCATATATATAAACAGCACGATGAAGCGCTATTTGAATGTATAATTTATTTTAATGTTAAATCCATGAAGGAATATTTTATTGCCTTGAAAAGTCAACATTTCAAAGTAAAATTATTATTGTTCAGGCAAAAGCAATTAATGAATTAACGATTATATTATAAATTTACATAAAAAAGAAAAAAAAAAGTACACCAACTTGCCTTATGAATTTTCCCCCCTCTTGCAATTCTCTGCAATCTCCAGTCTAAAAAAGGAGCCGCATGATCGCCCGTAAAGGCACACATATTCAATACTTTTAAGATAACATGTGATTTGAAAGCATAAGAATTTGGCGTGTACGCCTGCCGATGTAGCTCCTAAAGAGAGCAAATAAAAGTGACGTACTCAAGTGTGCGCGGTATAAATAGTCGTCGCCCGCCCGCTGTCCCACGTGAACAAAGCCAGCAAGAAGTTCGGCGGACGTCCTAGTGCCATCTGCAGGACGAGTGGCCAACTGGTTCAACCAGAGGCGAGGCGCACGTCACCCTCGTGACGTGCTTAATAGTACCTCCACATGTATGCATACCGGTTCTATCAACCTCGAGAGGGATGCAGCCAACGTTAACGTTTTCTCTATCTGATTTGCTGAACGTTCGTGCTGTCTCGATCGAGGTGTATATTATACACATGATTGAAAAGGATAATATTTAATTATAATTATGCAATGCAGTATGCATACACGTACGTGAAGAGTCATGACACGATCGTGAATCAAAAATATAAATCGCGAAGAAGAGTATGCATACTTTACTTAATATACCAGCATAACGCATAATTATAATAGAGGTATTGTGCAGTATAATATTAATAAGCTCTATTATTTCAAGAACAAAAGGTTTTAATTGCAGTCTGTATATGGTTCTACTTATGCACATAATTAATATTATACAGAAATATATCATAAGTTTTATTTAGAAAATATTACTTAATTAAAGCTTTTAAAGCAGTATAAAGGTGGATTCACATGGCAATTTTTATCATGCGACGCGAATAATGCCGCACTTGCTGTAACATCCATTGGTGGCCATATTTGGCGACTAAAAGAAAAATGGCATCGTAATTAAAGCGATTCCTGGCGAATTTGCCACCGCATAGGATTTCACAGCTTTTATGTCAAAATCGCGTCGCATCGCCGTTGTCGCCATCTGAATCCGCCTTAAAAGCTTACAAGAAGTACCAAATTTAATGTCCAACTGACAACTGGGCCTCAAGTAAGCTCCGAATGACACCTATATATCTAGTATCTATCTGCATGTACGCACCCTACTGGCCGGCGTGCACTTGTTGCAACACAGAGCGACGGGCGGCCGGGCCGCTTTGTACTTCATGCCCACCATAGGGGCTGACTTGGCGCGGAAGAGTTGTCGTTCACGATACTAAAAACAAAAACAAAATAGAAATTATTAAACGCTGCATCACAAATTGATGAATAAAGTAAACATTCACGTGAGAACTACTCAACTCTCAGTATGAAGAATAAATGACTAATAATGCTGAGCTACAGTCTTTCAAATCTTTGCCCCTGTCATGCAATCATCTCCGGCGTAGTACGTACGGTAGATTCCCGTGATCTGTATTTTTCCGACCCATGTTGCCAACAAAATACAAAAAATTGTTCTTTCACTAGAAAAATACAGTAGCTGAAAATAAAGAAAACACTCGATGCTTGTTGCATCATAATTGCTAAATTATTGAAACTTCTTTACAATATTTTATTTGTCCAAACTTGTGTGAAAATCTTCATAAAATATGGACATATTTCTACCCACTAGCTCCATGAATAATTTTTCATGTTGGCTAAGCTGCCATTTTTACCAGCTGATGTAGATGATTGACAGGTCATCCAGAGCGGTCTCCTTGGATTTTCGACAGTCATCTGAACCATAGCCCTCTGGTGGAAGGCCAAGACCTGACCGCGCCCACTTTTCAATAGCCGTCCTACTGAGCAGCAGGTTTGCGTGTAATCAAATGGGAGAGGACTTCACTTTGGTCGCGGTTTACGACAATTGCGCTGTGTGCTACAGTTTTGAAAATGAAACTAGTTTAACTCTAATATAGTCTAATCTTGCGTAACAACCTTCTTTTTCACGCAAAACCAATATTAATACACTCCAATTAATATTTTATGAACCCGACTTCTGTTACATCTGCGCATGCGCGAAGCCGCGAAGGAAAAAGTCAGTTTACTGGCGATGACGTCATATAAACATTGCAAACCTTTCTTCATAGCGAGTGACTTTCACTTTACTTAATTGCAATTTCTTTACTTTGTATATCAAGTAAAGTTATAACTACATCGAAAATAATATATGAAAGTTGATGCAAGTACTTTTTTGCATTTTCAATATTCCGTGACGTCATGATACATTTCCAAGGCTAGGAAGATATAACTAAGTTCCCGCCCTGACTTTACCGTAATATTTCTCAGGTAGTATAATATTTATCAACTAAATAAAATAATCAGCACGCAGGAGACTACATTAAAGTAGTATCGCACTACAAGATACCTTCAATAATATCAGGTAAATATTATTAAAAAAATATTTCCTCCCCATTACTTTGCGTGTTATTTTTTAAATTTCAGACGGCTAATATCTTGACAGTTGACGATCGCCCCTGCTGGTCTTGGCCTTCCACCAGAGGGCTATGTCTGAACTGATATTAGTCGTCCGGAATTTTAAAACTAAATGGGTCCTCCATGTAAGAAAATATTTATTTTAAAATATTTACCTGGAGATATGAAGGTATATTAAATTGTATTCTGATGTTAATAAATTATTTTTTTCTACATGCCGTTATTTTTATTTATTTGATAAATATCATACTTTTCGAGAAAAACTAAAGGCGGGAACTGAGTTATATCTTGTAAGTCTGGTAATGTCGTATATGACGTCACAGAATATCAACACCACAAATAAACAGAAAATCAGCCTTCATAAATATTTTGGTTATAAGAATTAAGTTGATTTAATGTTAAAATAATGTAAAAATTTACAATGAAGTAGAGTCAAATTCCAGTCATGCAAAAAATATGTAAATTTAAGTCTATATTACGTCATTGCTTTAGAAACTGGCTTACAGTAAAACAAGCCTTTGATTACGCCCGAGATCAGACTAGACGTCGCCAAGGCGTAGTAATCTTCATTTTTTAAAAATGTCCCACAACAAGGTTATTTTAAACTATTGAATTTTTTAAAAATATTACATGCTTCTATAATATATATAACTATTAGAAAAAATTATAAAAAAGTAAGTTTAATTTGATTTCAAAATCGCGTCGCCACCACTTCGACCAGTTTGCACCTCTTCCAGACAAAAGCCTGGGGCCAGTGGGGCCGCATGGAGCCGCTGTTGTGACGTTGTGACAAAACGTCGACACCAAAAATGCTAAAAATTTGAAAAAAAGTGGTGAAATTAAAAAAAAATAAGCACCCTTACGCATTTAAAAGTAACATTCTGGATTTATTATAGCTTCTGGAGGCGTATATAGACGTATATTCCGATCTGTCTTTTATTTTAAAACGAACGCCTTTTTTCAGCTCAGCTGATCGGTTTAGTTCGATTCGCGGTTCGATTTAATTAATCGATTTCGAGCTCCTGTGACGTCACAATAACAAAAATCATGGCAGCGTGCCTTTTCTGTTTTGTTTTTAAAGTTCGCTAAATTAATGAACATTAAACCATGATGTCAGTACTAATAACAGGTTAAAAGTCTATTAGATACTTGGGATGGCCGCTAGGCAAGCGGATTGCCGCGCCCACGGTCGTGGCGTTCTCATAAACCGGCAAACTAAACTAGGGATGTGATGTTTTTTTCTAATCGAGCGCCTATCGTTAAAAAATGAAGGTCGTAACGCAAAACGGTACTATTTTCTATTCAAAATGTCTTCCATGCGTAAACTAAGGTTTGTGATACTGTAGACTTCTTTCATACTAGTCGTCCGGTTTATAAAAGTTATATTTAAACGTATTAATATTAGTTTTGCGAGAGAATACAAGTTGTTTAGCAAAAATAGACTATATGAGAATCAACTTACTTTAATTTCAAATCTTTAGACACCGTAAAATCGTCATAATCCGGGCGCAAAGTGAGGGCTCTCACCCGTAAGAATGTAAGAATACATGTAAACCGGCCGCTCTGTCGGACGACTAATAAAAAGAGTGGTGGGGGAAAGAGATGGCCTGTAGGAGACCGCTCTGCCCCATGTCATCCTTAGAGACCGCTCTGGGTCATCCATGAACTATTTTTGATGGGTAAACAGGGTAAACTAAAAGGTTTGAAAGACTGTATCTGCTATTTCAGGCGAGCGCAATTATATTTATGAGCTGGAAATCGGATCATTATAAAATAAAGCTCACTGTGGCGCTCACCTGAAATAGCAGATAGCTCATTATTGCAATGAGATCATTTGGTAGGCAGATAGCTCATTATTCCGGACGAGGGAGGATATATAATAAAGGAATTTCCACGTCATTATACAGTTAATCATTACAGTTTCATCTTTTCCGTTTTTTTGATGCAATTATATAATCAGAATTATCACGTGGCAGTTCGGCCTTCAAGGTTACACGTACCTGTTGCTCATTTCCGCGGTAAAAATCTCGCAATTGGGCGCGTTTCGCATAGCCAAATGCTCTCAGGCCAATAGCTGAGGGTCTGGGTTCGAGGCTCTGGTACGTGCTGCCCCCCACAACAAGAGGGTCAGTCCCGGTCTCCGAGGGTGTGGTAAAGTGCGGCGAGCATTTGCGCTCCCAGCTGCTGTAGACGTGTTGCAATGTAGCCAGAACGTCCGCCATCGGGAACAACCTGCAACAACACACGGGGATTGTTGTTAGTTGTTTTTATTATTACACGACAGCTGAGGAGCATTATTATATATTATGTTGTATCAAAGTAAGACATCGATTATAAATATTGTTTCAAACTTTTTCTATAATAAAATTATAAACTAAACGTCGCTGTGACAAGGTAATAAAGGCTGCCAAAAGAGTATAAGTATATAATTATATATATATATTATATACATATATATATAATATATATAAACTAACAATTCTTGCAAGCGATCGAAACACTTTCATTGCATTAACCAATGCTATATGATGTGATAGCGGTGGTTACATTTGCAGTCCAACTTGTGTAGCCACCAGAGCTTTCTTTCTCTGAGGTCAAGGTGAAAGCGATTGGGAGAGCTTGGGCTGCCAGTCTCTCTAGCTAGCTAGCTACTGACGTTTCCTCCGGAACAGCTCAAAACGCAATTTGCGGCAGGGGGCGGGCTTCGAACATAGCATGCACAACCTTGCGAAGATGACAGGACTTTCAACCGATCTGCCCTGACGGGGGACCTATATATCTACTGTTAGTAATTAAATAATGTTCAAACATTCAGAATTTATTATTTTCGCCATAATAACTTTTCAATTTACCGAAAAAATGAATCACATTTTTTTTTTCCAAACAAATTAAGCATAGCAACTCTAAAGTTGCTGCCAATAATCCTATGGGCAATTACTCGGTAATTGCGAGCGCGAGCGAGGTTGCATGGCGGGCTAGTTGTTGGCGTCCCATCCGGTGATTCCGGTGGTTGGCGACTTGCCATTTTATCATGTACAATGACAAGTACTGGCAATGAAAAAATGTTCACAGTCATCTGATTTTACTTTGTTATATAACCATTATAAGAAGAGTATATAACAGCGGAGGATGTTTAGGATATTTGCGTAATTCGGATGTAATTAAGTGCAAAGGAGTATACCACACGCACAACTGCGAAATTTTCGTCGAGTTCATTTAAATTCATGTCTATTAATAAAATAACCAATTTAGTCTTCTAAACCGGTCTGTTTTTTTATATTTTTACCATATTTTTTAAGATGTTATACCTATATATTTTAGTAGAATGAGAGAGAAAATAAATGTAAATTGCTTGGTATGAAATCATACCTACTACAATTAGCATGAAAATGGCAGGTCGCACACTTTATGGAGTGGGTAATATTCCAACCCATACGCGTTATTGTACAGCAGTAACAGCAACCAACAGTCATGCAAGTATATACAGTGGCTGCATGTATAGCCATGACGTGTACCATCAATATCATCGACAGTACGATTGTATTGGCAGAATTGCATAAGCAATTACAACGACACATTGTGTGCTCTAAACGTAATCTTGGCACCACAATGTGATATTTATAAGCATGCATAAACTAAGTATACATCTAAGTTACACAACTTATCGTGCATTACAAAAACATTCTTGTGCTCTACAAACTGTAAAAAAGTAAACAAGTGCATGGAGAATATTAAATGAAAAATAAGTTTCATCATTGTCTTGCATCAAAACATAATTTACCATACTTTAATGCAAAAAAATGTAATGGAATTTAACAAGTATTATCTATATTATCAAATATTAATTATTAAAGAATAATTATATTAAGTATTAATCTTTGTTTTTCTTACCGAAAAAAAATGAGTTCAATTATTGCAAATATATATAATATATATATATATATAATATATATATATATATATATATATATATATATATATATATATATATATATATATATATATATATATATATCATCAAAACATTTTTCTATGTAGAGAAAAACAAAAATTATAAATAAATAATAATAAAAAAATCTGGTCACTTTGAAAGAATTCAGCTAATGGTAAGTATCCATCAGAAAAGTTATATTGTCGCCATGTTCGTTTGCTAATTTTGACTCCTGCTACAACCACCGCGCATCGGCGCGCAACCCTTCTGCGCACGTTTTTTCGGCTCGAAGTCAAAACACTACTACCGCGAAATTCTTTAGATGCTCTTTAATTAAACTGACCCAAGGCAAATAATAAAATTTTTATAGCAGCAAATGTAAAAGGTTAGTGCCAATAAGTAATTTTAAATTTGTAAACATAACTTATTTAGAAGGTTAACAATAATAAGCGATCGAAAAATTGCTCCGTATAGGATCTTACGTGCGCCCAATCTTTTTTTGTAAGTAAATGGGAGGACAAAGGATTGGTGATGTCATCATGGATGCTGACCATTCATCGTTTCGTCCGAGAGTAATAAACTAATACAGTAATAATAAGTAATAAACAAATAACATTTTTGTATGTAATATATATATATTTTTTTTAGTATAATTATAGAATACGATATGATGCTACAAAAAGGACGGCTATAAAAAATTGAACATTAAGTTTGTAACCGCATTGAAAGTTTAAAGCAATATTTTTGCATTGCAGATTTTCACGCGTGTTTACTCTAGTGTGCTGTTTTTTATTTATTTATTACTTTTTTTTTCAGCCACAGGCCTGGGAGGCACAAAAAATGAGCAGTCGGTCGCACGTTTGCCAACGAGAGTATCAAGGTCGCAGCTCCGCGGAACCTGCTCTGGCGGAGTAAAAAAGTCAATCTTGGTGGCTCAGTTTTTACCATTCTATTACCGTATTATAAAGTTATACAGTAGTTCTCAAATAAGATTTTGCTTGTAAAAGAAAAGTGCATACAAAACTGCAACTTCGATTTACTCCCATGTTTAAAATATAAGCACCTGTCTAGTCGGTTTATTATCAGTATCATACATGATACATGATATGATAGTGCAATAATAATGGCAGCTATAATAAATTCTTATCTCCCGAACTTTTATACCAGTGTTGGAATCAATTTCACGTACGTCACGTCTGACTCCCCCCCCCCCCTTCCCTCCTCCACCCGTCTCAAACTTGTGATTTTAATTTTTTAAATCCAGTGTCCTTTTAGAAAAGAAAAGTACTTGCAGCACTAGTCTTTTTTCCAGAAAATCAAAATAAATCATTTGAACCGTCTTAAATTCATAAATTGTATTACTATTTTTTATATTTTTTTAGACGATCGTAATCCTCCCCCCCCCCTTCTTCATCCCGATGGTACTGGAAGAGCAAAGACCAAAACAATCGAACTGACTATGTGATAATACTGTATATACACATGGCACACACACACTTCGGAAGAGTAGTAACTTTCTGTCCTGTTTGAGTTTTTTACGGGCAATGGCTGCTTGGTCCGAAGACCCGAAGTCAATACATCAATAAATTTCAATTCTGTTCTCTTTGTGGGCATTTGATGCAGTTTATGGAAGAGTAATAAACGTTAACGTTTTTGATAACAAGATTGGTCTTCTTACGTCTCCCAAAATTGTAAAACGGCACCTCTTTGTCTCTTGTGGAGTTGCAGCTCCACAAATCGAAATTCAGGGGTACAGTTTGTGTTGTTCTGCTGAGTTGTACGGATACGTTAATGATAGATTCTATTAATATTAAATAATTCTTTACAATGATAGGACCCTATTTACAATTCAAACACATAACATTAGAGCAAAAATTAGGTTAAATGAGAGATCCTTTCTTTATGTTAAATATTGACAGCTCTGCTTTTTCAATCTGAGTTTCATTATACAAAAGATGTTTTAAGTTAAATAGAAGTGGTCCATGCCGCGCGGTGGAAGAGAAGAGCTTTGAACATCAAGCACAGTGAGTACGTATCACGCTTAGTGCAGCTGCTTCTTATTACTGCACACGGACATTGGTCCCCATGGTCAGGCGACCAGCACAACATACGACTTTGCTTATCGGAACAACAAAATAGGGGGAAAAAAAAATACATATAAATAATTTTATCATGTGCTTTAATATTATGACCTCGTTGTATGCATGTGTAATATGTCTCTGCATCAGCAGCATCTTGCTTGCCTTAACATTGCGCCACACTACTATACAGTAGTGCATAACATTACTAAAATTGGACTTAAATTCACGAAGGAAGATAACCAGGTTTCTCTCTAGCACGTCAGTCTAATTCAAAATATTCAAATGACATGCACTAAACAAGGTTATAATGATAAACCTCCTGCGTGAACTCCTTCGTGAATCACGACGCACAATAAGGGCTATAAAAGGGCTTGCTTTAATTGTGAATCATATGTAAGAAGATTACATTATGTGCATCGATGTGCACGTGATTGTTGGTGCAAAGGAAAGGATAAATCACGTATTAATTACTTGTGTTAATCGCAGATCAGTAGCGTCGGGTCAAAGGGCTTGCCTGCCAGCTGTATGATGTGCTTCTCATCACTCAGTCATTGCTAAAGAACAAAATCCAACTTGCCAGATGGTGCGGCAAATGACTTAAAATAAAGAAAAATCTCTTGTCTCATCAGCTGCTGATGTTGAACTCCGTAATTAACTTTGTTAACGAAATAATTTAATTAATGGAGCATGCACTTGCTAGTCAACTTAATAACAAAACTTAAAACTGCTGCAAGGAACAACGACACGGCCTCGCATGGGAAACAAAATACGGCCAGCCAGCTTAATATATTCTTTGTATTTCACATGACATTCGACTGTTTGTAACTAAGCCGCTATAGAGTTTATTTGTCGCAGTTGCATCAATTAATTAAATTTTATAGAAGGTTACGGGAAAAACTGCATATATAAATATAGAAAGGCTTGAAATAATCTTGGAAAACTAAAATTAGCAATTTCAAGACTTTCAAGTTTCAGCATACAGGTTACACTCCAACGGTTGGTAGTTCTCAAACTAAATCTGGCATTCACCCTGGTTCAGGTTCTGCGAGAAAAAGTCAATAATTTTATTATAGTCCTCACGTTAATTATTTACAGTGTGTCACTTCTTGTAAATATCACGCTTTGATCACACTATTAATATACTTCTCTTAAATATTAAAGCTCTCTATAATTAAACTTTATGAAATAAACTCACTGGTACATGTATATTGGGTGGACTGGGTAAGTGCTCTTCCAAAATAACAAATCTGCATCTCTTTGTATATCTTGGAGCTGCAGTTGCAGCAAGTCCATAGGTGTGACGTTCAAGCTGTAGACAGGGACGGAGTGGGGCCAGGAAAGGCCGGGCCGTAGCCCACAACCTTTAGGATGAGAGGAGTAAGCTAGGTGATTGGATGACGAGGTTCCTAGGATAGGAAAGAAGGAAATTCCCGGCAATCTTGCACTCATATATGTGTGTTGTTTTGACGTTGGATTTGCTATAGACTGTATATAATGTTCACAGCTCGACGCTATACATAATCCTATAATAAACTACGAGCTCCCCTGACCCGACTTCATTCGATAATTCCTTCACACGCAATACACTTTAACCAAAGACAATGACGACGAAGGATATCCAAGCCAATAATAGCAAGCCTGATTAACATCTTATCAATTATTCGGCGCAAATTAGCATTGATAATACGAATCAATAACCTTAATAGTTAACCCTTTTCTTACGAGTTCAAATATAAATAAAAACAATATCCAGCACAGCGTTTAGGGGATCAAAAATTGCCAAAACCAGTAACGAACAAAGACGAACATTTTCTAGGATTGGAGTAAAATAATAACAAAATAAATTATTACAATCAACTGTCAACATGATTTTAATGCATAGAGAATGGAGAATAAAAAATTGTTATGTTTTTTTTTTTTTTTTTTTGTTAAGTTTTCAGACTATTGATTGTTAATTTATTATTATATCCCACCCAGAGGTAAATTATTGCTCTTGGGTTCCCCTGACTTAAGACCATTGCACTTCCGGTTCATTGACAAAAGCTGTAGCGTTCATCCAGGTTGAGGTTTACACGTTTCCCTCAGTCGCAGGCAAATGCAGGGATGGATTGCAAGGTCGTGGCCGCCCACGTTCCCGATGAGCCCGCGAAACGCTCAGGATAGGGTTTCGGAAGGTTCGAGGTTTCAGTTTTAAAGAGTAATTAGTAAGTAGAAGTACCCAATTGTTGTTTGATAAAAATAAAAATAATAATAAAAAATTAAAAATTGCGTGCTTTGCTTGTCACCATTTAAAATATTTAAATAGTATTATTCCCTCGATGTAAATTATTTGGGGCATACAAGAATTGCAATCGGTTGTCCACTGTCTGATTTGCATGGACCTGGCCATCCCCAATGTACGATACCGACGCAAAAAGAAAAACTGTCGTGTTGCTTTATAAATTATGCTGACAACGGTGTAATGAACGTTGCATGTTTATATCACTCGTCGACGAACAGTTCATTATATCGATGCCCATGAAATGACATTATCCATATAAGGTCTATATTTAGATATTTTTTTGCTTGCCCTGCTTCGGTGCATGATCAATTTGTTTGGGTGCTGCAGTATGAGGAAGGTAGACTATGTGCAATCATGTATATACTTAGGCTACCATTTCAGATTAACCTCTCCTGCAGCAATATGGCCTGCAGTTAAATCATTATGGAACTAATCTGACTAATGACACAACAACAACTTGCGAGTGTGGAGTGAGCCGAGTGTATCACGTCCCCACTTCTCATCGTGCATTACAGAATCTGCACTTCTCCATTTCAACATTACGCAAGCGCGAAATGTTATAATAAGCTTAGCTGGAGCCATACACGGTAAGAAATTCATTACATTAAATTAACGTATTAAAATGAGCAAGAAATTAGTACTTGACGTCTTGTTCACCTTCAACTTCACCTTCAATGCAGTGCCGGGTAGCTGCGACATTACTTGAAGGTAATGTTTTGTCCCACCACAAGTTGACCTGTGGGCCTGCAGAGTTTATATTCCAATTTCTTGGTGAATAGGTTCTTATGCATATTATTTGGACCTAAAAAGGAATTCATGTTTTTTTTCCAAGTAGCTTAAAATTAAAAATACATCCAAATTAACTAGCACTTCATTATGGTTTCTCTGCATATTTTGGTTCAACGTTTATATTTCAGTATATTGCTCAAATTTATTGATACGTATTTATTGCGCGCGCGCTACAATAAAACTTCAGTAAATCAAATCTATTATCTTCTATCTATTCTGGCGACTGCATGTGCAGTGACGTAGTTTTGAAGACTAAGGAAACTGTTGCTACATTCGACGATTCTGATACACACGCGTGTATATTAAACAATAATATGGAGGACTGAAGACCACTCCTATCGTACGACAGTCACTGACGCTTTGCGACCTGTCATGACTTGAATGACCTCTGTGATAGGTCGCACCCTCCCAGCTGTAAAGATAACCGCGCTATTGAGCGGACTAGGCTGCATGCCTGCTGTCGGAATGGTGCTTCATCACTCGCAAACAATCCTCTTAAATATTCATTCATATCTTAGCAGTATTCTGCATTCAAATTTGAAAATTGATATGTTATCTTGTGTAGTTTACGTGCGGTTTAGAAAATAAATATATAAAAAAAAAAACTGTAAAAAAAAATAGGCTAAATATTATGTTGTATAATTGTGGCATACAAAGTTGAGACGAATAATTTTAATATGGGGGGTGTAAAGTCACTGATGGTATATAGGTATAACACAGCTAGAGCTGCCCATACAATGCAACCCGCTTGACCAGACCGCGTCTGTTCAGCAGCATGCAGCAGGACTCCATGACAGGTCACCACGGTTCCAGCTGCATGTGATTGCTGCGAACAATAGCCAGCCACCACCGAGCAGAGCGATCACCAAGCCTCTTTGTAACATCAATCAGCGCAGACGCGAGTACTTGAATGAAATATTATCAATGGGCAACACTAGGATATTGTATAAATTTATATAACACAAAGAATTGGAAAATTATAAAAAAAGAAATAGACTACTTCCGTCTTCCGTTAAGTAATAGTAATCTTCATTTTTAATATGAAGCGAGAGGATTGGAAAGTATTTACATACAATCGACAGTCGAAGTATATATTAATATCGTTTATATTATATACTCAAGTGGTTTTACATTAATTAAGCAAATCTGAGAGTAAATTGATCAGTTGAAATTGATCAGATTAACAACTTGTTACAACTGAAATATAATTAAATTATTTATTTGTTAATATGAATACTATAATTATATATTTTAATTTGTCTTTAAACAGTTTAACCAATTTTTTAATTTGCTTTGTTTGAAAATTCCGAGGCTTTGGTTGGTAAATTTAGTAAATTGGTTCAATCGGATAATATTTAATTTTAAGAAAATCATCTTTTTGACAAGGAAATACAATCAACGGCCAGTGATGGACTGATTAATTAAATAAATATATTTTTTTTATATTTTTGGACATAAGGTCGATCAAGTGCAGAAAGTGTACGCACTGGTAAGAGTTTACGAACAGAGCTAATATCTGTTATACTTAGGGGTTAGAAGCTATTTTGTCCTGCGTCGACAGACCAAGGGTGGACCTTTGGGAGTGCACAATATATCATGCGATATTTATTACTTTTAGTGCAGTGTGCTGTGTGCTAAGATGGCTAACGTGACATGTCTTGAAGCTGTAACTTGACAATATTTATCCTGTTTAGGACACTTACTCCGGGACTCTGAACGTTATTATTCCCCTGCTCAGATGTGGGCGTTGCCACACAATAGTCACAGTCTAACAAGTTTAAACATTCTTTCAAATTGGGCTCTTCTACAGTATAAACTCCTCTATATTGATTACAAATTTGACTCTTTTGTACTGTACATTGGAGCTGCAGTGCCTGCAAATTAGCAGGCAGGATTAACGTTCCTACTGCCTACAGATGTACCACAGGTTGCCATTAAAGGTCCTCGTAATAACACTGATAACATATATCAACTTGCTTCAAGTTGATATTTCATTGTATATACACTGAAAAAATAATATTTTTTTATAATGGCTGTAGATGCAATTACAATCTGTACCTGCGCTTATCTATACAGTATACTCTATAATATAGGTATATGAACTTTTATCTGGAAGTTCAACGATTGACATACTTAGGTCAAGCGATTTCTCACTCTTCTTTGTATAAAAACTGTGTCCAGTTGCGTGCATATATCTTGACAGTATTAATATATAATATATATATATAACACTTTGTGAAGAGTAAAAACAAGGAATAATAGTTGGATATTGTATGCGATTGCACACGATAATGTATTATATAGAAGAGTGGTGATCACTTTTGACCTGACATTATTTTTACTTTCAGATATAAATCAATTAATTAATTAATTAATTACAATAGCGCCAGCAGCCACTGTATGCAAATATGATCATATGATTATACTCAGTGTATAGAAGTATCAACAGGTGTTGTCATCCCACCTTCAGCAATAGATAGTATTTCTTTGGATAATGTCATTAACGCATCAATCTATGTATGGAAATTGCTATAGTCTTTTATATATCATGCATATACACAGCCTAAGACGTTCGTTGTAGTTGTTGTCATGGATCGGTTTACATTAACTGACGTATTTCGTTACAAGAAATAGCTGCTGCACTCGTGCCAATATCTTACTATACTGTTAATAAAGCACTGCACAAGCCTCTATGTCTCTATGACCCTCTCGTGCACATGCTCTGATGATAACCACGTACGGCAGATAACACGACAAGAGAACACGCACTTGCAAATCAACGCACGTGTATCGACAGCAAAACATTTTTTTTAATTATAATACAAACTCAAAGGTGATTTAAATACATATTTTCATATTACAATATTTATAATCTTAATTTGATATATATAAAAAAATAAAAATTAAGATAACAAATACTATTTCTATTGGCTAATGATGAGTGAATATTTCAAAAACAAGATATTCGGTGTCAATAATTTGCCAACATTGCTAAACTTTGTTATCTATTACTGATGTTATATGAATTAATATAATGTGATTTCGACCTAGTCATTCACCCCTCATCTTCGCGCGAGGCTGTGATGGTGTGGTATATCTGCTGATGTGGGGGGGCAAAGGCTACAGATAAACGACGACCACGCGTGCAACTGGGTTCTATGGAGCACCCATCGCCTCCCTACCTTGCCGGCCGAGCACCAGCAATTTCTCCATGGCACAAACTAGAAACTCTCCTACTTGCACTCAATAACCTCTTATGACTTAAGAAAGAAAAAGTGACGAATGAGCAAAGCTAAATTGTACTACTTGTACGGAGAAGTTAAAATTTATAACAATTTATGAAGCCATTATTTATACCAACATTACAATCTTTTGACTGGAACAAATTTTTTCAATGGAAAAATTTTTGCTTTCTTTATTTCTGATTTTTTACTGTATATATATATATATATATATATATATATATATATATATATATATATATATATATATATATATATATATATATCTATAGAAGAACGTCATGCCAAATTAATAAAATAAAAAATTATAATGTTTATTTTTTAACTGAGTAATTTTGAGTTAACTGACGACGCACTGAGGTTAGTGAGGTAAGACGAGTCGCGATGACCGCCGCTTGCCCTCCAGCTAGCATGTGCGAAGCGATACCGTACGTGCCAATCACTATATATATAATATACGTAGTTAAAGGTGCTTGCTGCATGCAATACTGCGTAAACAGACACCGGCGTTATACGAGGTTCTTATCCAAACCTGTTGCAGCATCACGCTCTTCATATCGACAACAAGTCTCGATATCAATAAGTAATAAATATTTACCTGAACTGTCAACAAAAGAAAGTTACGTACAGTAGAAAACAATGCGCATTTTTTTTTTTTTTTTTTTTTACATAAAACGTAGTGTTTTTTTTTTTTTTTATTTAACATCATGCGCGTTTATATTTTATAATTATATTTTTAGGTTGTTGATTCAGAAAAAAAAAAAAACAAAAAAAAAAAACACTTCACAGCTTATAACAATTAAGATTCGATAACACCAAAGCCCCATACCAAAATTTTAAATACTAGTTTCAGGGAATGTTACTATATATAGTCGAATGTAACATACTGTATAATGAAGTACCGACTTCATTTTTTTATTGCAGAAATGGATAGAGGGTGCAAAGTTATGCTACCCTGATTTTTTTCAGATTTTTTACAGCCCTGGAAGTATTTTTAAAAAAATTATTGAAATTCCTTTTCGTGACGTCACAAGGCGCCGCTCCTTAAGAAAAAGATAGGACTTGCCGCCGCGTGACGTAACAAAAAGGACTTTCAATAATTTTTTTAAAAATACTTCCAGGGCTGTAAAAAAACTGAAAAAAATCAGGGTAGCATAACTTTGCAAACCTCTATCCATTTCTGTAATAAAAAAATTTGAGGTCGATACTTCATTAGACATGATGGCAATAATAATTAACGAAAAAGGAGTTAAACTTGAAACATAAAGGAAGGAGGGATAATCGAATATAAAATTAATTAAATTCTACGAAACACACTGAAGTGTGATCAGTGGCAGATCAACGGCGGGAGAAGGGGGGTTGTCATACATCCTCAAAGGACACAACCTATATAAAAGGGGAGGAGGTATATATAAACATCCATTACAACCCCTTTCTCTCTTATTCGGGTCTGAGAAAAATCATTGCGGTATAGACTTCTCCCCCTTCTCCTCGCTTTCCCGAAGAGGGCTGGATTCGCCCTTGAGTGACAGTAAATCAATTCAAAAACGCACTGGAATAACAAGACAGCATCTAGGTCCAGACTTTATGTATATATAGAGGATGCTTCTACATTCTAAATTAATTGCATGTGCTAACTTGACGAAAACATCTAATTACACTTTAACAAATGTAAAAATTAAACCCAGAAGTAAAAGTACATATTCACATATTTTAACAATGATTTTTCAAATTTCATGGCACCGATAAATTATTTTCTGCTTATGCCTACTTTCAATGGGATCTTATGTGAGACTCTATACAATTCAATTTTTTTTATCAAATGTTTCAAACACTTATATCAAATTTAAACGCACTGTTATAATATATAGATTTCAATGTATCACATGCAAGTTTATATATATATGTATAAATATAATATAAATATATATATATATATTAAAATAAATAAAAATAAATAAGAAATGAACTTCTCATACAAGTAAAACAATTAGGAATTAAAAAATAAAACAATTCATTGCAGGCATTGCAGTTGCTCAATAATTATTGGTTACTTAACCCTCGGTTTATAATTAGTAAAGTAAAAGGTATGCAGTACAGAAAAAGCTATAAATCAGCTCATATTATAAGAAGAGAAAGCATTTTTATCGCAATTAATGTTACTATGTTAAATTTGATTTGTGTGAAAAAAACATAGAAAAATTGTTTCGATTAAGTTTGCCTTATGAAAAGCACGTGTATATATAAATATTATAAAAAAATATATTATAATCAATGAGTGGGTGTACCTGTTAGAGGACCCGAAGAGCCAGTAGAGGAGGGCCCCAAACATAAGCAGTTCCACAAAGCCCGTCATATTGGAAATTAGCACCAGCATGGCCCCTCCGTTGGTGTCGAGAAGAGAGCAGACAGCACCCGCT
Organism: Siphlonurus alternatus; assembly: GCA_949825025.1. NCBI lineage: Eukaryota > Metazoa > Arthropoda > Insecta > Ephemeroptera > Siphlonuridae > Siphlonurus > Siphlonurus alternatus. The sequence goes on along the minus strand of OX463788.1, from coordinate 50,226,614 downwards.
CGCGGCCACCTATCACCGCTAACTAACTCAACAGTGGGCAATTCGCCGTAGTAGTAGCAGCAGCAGCGGCGGCGCAGATACTTTCTTATTCTAGTACATGTAATTTCTTTGTAACTCGGGATGAAACGCCAGCGAGTAGTGGTGTGTTATACCCGTGTAATATCTGCTGCCACATGGGCTGCCTGAGCAAGACTGTTAGTGAGCCGCGAGTGTCCCCCCTATATCTATCACCGAGAGGCGGCGGTGCTCTATCAAGCACTCATCATCAAGCCGCGAAACAACTTCACTTCAAATTTCAAACTATTGTCGAGGTCATCGTTCGCGGTCGGTACCCACACATATACATACAGTGTCGCGACGTAGTGGCCGAGTCGCGAACCGCCGCGAGTCAGCTGAGAGAACGGTGGGGCGGGCCTTGGCCTCTTGGGGCGGTGGTACCAAACATATCGTAGATCACTGGTCCACAGATGCTGCACCAATGACACTACTCGACGTACTTGACGTGTCACGGACGTGCGTGACCTACCCCGTAAACCTTTGTGTTGCATTGTTTGCAATGATGAGTATATGAACGCGTCATATTATAAGGCAATTGTTCATAATGCGCACTTTCAGCTCTCGGGGACTAATTAAGAGCTCTTTTAATTTGTATAGTACAAAACATGAAAATTGGTAGGTATAACCTGCTAGAATAAGACTATTGAAGGTAGCAGTGCTATTCAATAAAATATATAAAATTCACAGCATAATAAATATATTATAATAATAAATTTATCATTACATAATCTCAAAACTATGTAAAGCTAAATATTACAATTTCTCAGTGATGTACACCGCACAGAGTTGTTTGCTGTTTTTGTTTACGAGGGAAAATAGCACAGCAGGTATAGTTTTGATTGTTCTATAATGATAGGATTTTTTTAATAATTAATATTATAGCTATTGTTTATTGGCGTATTTTTAGAATTTTTTAAACCTGATTTGTTTTATTTAAAATAAAGTGAAAAAAAAATCAATACATAATTTGTTTATATATTATACTGGTCTATGCATTCTGGTCCTTCATTGGGCAGCCTAACTTACAGGGGCATGACGTCAGCGCAATCAGCTCTATATTTAATTATGTAGGCGCTGTATAATATGTGAGCGTCGCCACTCCGTCTATGTCGGCGCGATAAACTTTTAAATTTGTTGAGATGGCTACATACTCGCAGCTCATCTTCACCCCCTCGGGCTTCTCTCAAAACAAGGAGCTATTGCTCCAAAAAAATCGTATGGGTATCGTTTGAGCTGTCCCGAGGTGTATAATATATATACGACAGAACGACAACACTGACACCGTTACAGTGAAGCATAAATAAGACTTCTGTTCACACGTTGACCATCATATTATACAAATTATAAATAATTGATGAACTTACTAAAAAGCACGGATAATTAAGCCTAAAGAGAAAAAAAATACATAATATATGTAACTGCTGCATGGGTTGCAAGCAGCAAGATACTTGGTTGCTATGGCGATAAGACTGACCTCCTGATCGACACTGCCACGCACCTTATCTAGTAATTATCAATAAAATTAAAAAATCTATCACTGCAGCAGCGGCAGTCAGGTGGTAACAGGCTTGCTTGCAAAGGTTGCCCCAGTGATAGAACTCTGACCCGAGCAACATCACTAAACCGCGTGACAGATCGCAGCGTGTTACTGCAAGCAATTACACTTGTAACAGTTCATTTAACTTACCCAGATTTTACCAGTTTACATCGAGTTTATATCTTATCTAAAAACATAATTAATTAATAACAAAATCTAATTATAACATTATCTTAAAAAAATATAATGTGAATAAACAATAAAGTTGTCCGTAGATACTATATTATTTAGCAGTTAAAAAAGTCTGCTAATTTATAATTTTATATTTACTTGAATTATTTTATGGTATATATAAATAACATAGAAGCGAGTCAAATATCCTATAACTATATTTATTATACAGTATAATAGAAAAAGCGGCTTTACTCATTACTGTCTGCCTAATAATTCTTTGTGATTTAAGATGCCCATTAATTAATTATTCCAGCCATATATCAGCTCTCCAAAATTAAGGGGACGATGTATAAAGGATATATCTCCTATAACGTTTGCCATGCTTCTTTTCTTTCTTTCTTTCTTTCTTTTTTCTTTTCTTTTTTTTTTTTTTCAAATCCTCTGTGTGTGTAATAAAATTATAGTTATGATATTATGATGTATAATCAATAAATTTTGAATAATAATAAGAGAAATAATTATTTGTGTTGTTGTTTTCAAACAAGAAATACGTAAGAGAAATTTATCTCCGTTCTTCTCTTACATATTGCATGCAAGCTGCTGGTGTCATCATGACAATTAAGCTTGTGACTTTCACTGCTCAACAAAATGTTTTTCAATTACGTCATTCATAATGAGTGAAATGAATATTATTGATATAATATACGGTTGAAGTGTAAAGTACAATTTTTATTGTTTTCTGACGATTCTTTCTATGACGCGAGAAGAAGTGTAAAGATCGGTATAAATGAAGAATGTAGCCGCAATATAATATATCCTTAACTGTTTGTGTTTGTTTAATAATTAATAATTTGTTTGTGTAATTTAATAATTTTCATTGGTAAAGGAGGTGTCACCATGACGTCAAACTACCAAGAAAAGATTGGGCGCACGTATAAGATCCTATATACGGAACAATTTTTCGATCGTGAATTGTTAACTCCTACATAAGTATACAAGTTAAAATGACATATCAGTACTAACCTTTTATGTTTGCTGGGATAACAATATTTAGCAGCCTAATTTCAGTTTATTTTATGAGAGTCTAAAAAAATTCGCGGTAGTAGTTTTTTAACTTCAGAGCGAGAAAACGTGCACAGAAATGTTGCGCAGTAGTTGTGCAGGAAGTCAAGTCATAATAATAATAACAATAAATCTTATTATTTGAGAGCATAATTAATAACTTCGTAAACAACAATGTCCAATATGTGTTTGTTAAATATGCCAGCAGTCCAGCAGTGATGTAGGATTATACTTAATTAATATACTTATATAGCATTAAAAACGTGGTTAGAATTAGCGCAGTCATATAGTCATATTATGTCATATATTAATAATTTATATCATTAATAATCCACTTAATTAAAGCTACATGGGTATAATAGCAAAAATATAGCAAGCAAAGCACCAATAATTAATTAATTAGTTGCTAAATACGTACGTAAGTGGCACAGCTATTTCATTTTTTAGTACAATTGAGAAGTTAAAAAATAAAATAAAATATAACAAATAATAAGAATCTAAGGTGCGAATTACGCACGGCGACCCATCCTTTGACCCAGTGGTCCGACAGTTCTAATGAAGGGTAAGTTTAATAATTCATCATATGGAAAAAATCACCTCACACCAGTACACGACACAACAAATGTTCGAGATTTTGTGCAGCAGAGAATTTGAATTCAATGAAAAATAATATCATATATGGAAAAAATCACCTCACACCAGTACACGACACAAAAAATGTTCGAGATTTTGTGCAGCAGAGAATTGGAATTCAATGAAAAATATAATGGTCGATCTGTTCGTATAAAACACACAATTATTAAATGATAACTTATTAGCTAGATTACCCTTACGTTCCCTCCCAGTCTCAGTCCAGTGTTGGCCCAATGCTGAGACTGTTGGACCAGTACTGTGCCAACACTCTATAAAAGTGCCGGTCCAACACATTTTTGACACCCTGTGTTTACTGGGCTGTATTATACATAAGATCCTTCTGATCATTGATTATTTAATAATTATTGTTTATTTACGTCTATTTACAAACAGACCTCATCACCTGATCGTATAACATAGGACTGCATCCTGTCAGTTTAGGCTGCACAAACCACAAACCCCATCAACAATCGAGCAACTTTAATTAGATCTTACTTTTTTTTTCAAATTTTTATTCACTTTTGAAATATGGCATCATTTGTTGGGGATATTCTCCTGATTTTAATAGACTGTTTAAACTACAGAAAAAAGTAATACGTCTCATGTATTTTGTAAAGAGGAGCTATTCTTGTATAAATCTATTTAAAAATAATGAAATTTTGACACTGCCAAGTATTCTTATCTTTGAAAGTGTAAGCTATGTTAAAAAGAATATGGATGTTTTTAAACAGCATGAAGTAAATCATGGTCATAATACAAGAAACTTAAAACATGTGATAGCACCCAAATGGTGCAGACTTAATATGTACAAGAACGGTCCGTTTCTTAGCTGCCTCCGATTATATAATAAGTTACCAAGTAAGATTAAATGTATTGGAAATGTGAAATTATTTCAAACAGCTGTGAAAAAAATGTTAATTGACAAGTGCTTTTATAGTGTGCAGAAATACTTGGACTATGACTTTAATGATATCATTGTTAATTGATTTTTTGTTTTTAATGTTATATAATAGTGTAATTGTCTTTTTACAGCTTAGCTAGTTACTATTGACTTGTCCTAAAAACCTAAACATATATCATGTATTGATATTATGATTGTAGGAGAAATGGAATTAATAAAAATATTTTGAATTTGAATTTTGAATTTGAATTTCTGCCTGCAAATTTTATTTGAAATCTACGCAGAGCATTGAAGAAGACAAACAATTAATGCAGAACAAATCCTGCAGTTCATACACGCAACTTCTAACTGTGTTAGTTGAATTTTTCAAGAGGAAATCTTGAGGCACGAATTGGTCAAGACCAGAGCGGTCTGGGACCGCTTTGTTAAATTTTGAAAGTTTTACCCAGCCAGTTACGATGGTAACCAATGCCCAATGCAGTCTCCATGATTTAAACGAGCGTGGCATTCCATTTTTCGCCAAGTAAATATGCAAAGAAACGTTTTAAATTTTTAATTAGAAGAGACAGCTGCTCTGAAATTCAGTGTTTATTTTTATTTCATTTTATAATTATACTGGCTTAAATACTTGTTAGAACCAGTATCACTTTGAACATGCTGAAAGGGTTGTTGGTCGCGTGTAAGAAATGTTTTTAGAGCACGTACTGGTTAATGGTAATGAAATGTCAGAATTGTTATTTGTAATCATTTTGATTTTACACCTTGAACCTTTGATATAATTATATTATTATGTTCATGACTATCAGAATCTTGTGACTATTGCAATCCTTTTCAAGCATGTACTTTAATTTTTATACAACAAAGTCCTGGTTCAGCTGCATTCATTCGACTTTTGTAATAGGCGCGCGCAAGGATTTTCTATACTGTAGAAACGAGAAAATCTTTGCGCGCGCCGCACTGCTAGAAAAAGTGCATGGCAGGGCGAAACAAATACTGTAAAATGATGACCTGTCTATCACACGGTCGGATTGCGTAGTGGTTGCATGCTCGTCTCGCAATCCGACTTTTAAGGTTCGAATCTCGGTACCAGCAAATCTTTTTACCAACAAAATAAAATATTTTACAAGTTTTTATAGCCTCTAGTAAGTTAAATTAATTTGTTTTCGTCTCTAATATATATGTATACATGATTTTTTAACTTTGTTTTTTGTTTATTTGGTACATTGTTAATTTTAAAGAAAATTCAAAAATTATTACCTAATAATTCCAAATTATCTATTAATGTTACATGCGAAATAATTATTTAATATTATTTAAATATTGACCAAATTAATGTGAGTGTAAAAATTACAAGTGATTATGTTTTTAGTCGTAAGTCGTAAGTTTCGGGAGCTGCATGGGTTGTTTGTGAAACTTTGAAATTTTGTACCCTGATAGCCAAATACGTACTTTAATTTATTTGTGCGATTAAATATGGTGATGAAGTGAAGATTTTTTTTTAAAAAAGAGTCAACCCTAGTAGGGATCGCAAAAAAAAAAAAAAAAAAATCTCTATTATGGAATTTTAATTTTAAATAAAAACTATTATGCAAGACTTTTATTCAATTTGAACCAAATTTTTATTTGAGGAGTAAATTGACTTTTTAGTTTCATGCTTGCTAGCTTGCTGTTTTTCAAATTTTCCTGGAAGTAGGGCTCTAACACATTCTATAATTAATTTAAGAAGAAGCTTTAGAGCTTTTTATTTATATCAGCTCATATTCAAAACTGCGATTTATTGGAGGAAATATTCTACCTTTATTTTTAAATGAGAACCGATTAAAAATAATAATAATAATAAAATTGAAAAGCTGCATCTAGAATAAAAAAATGAGGAATTCTCTTACAACTCAAATTTTAATTTAACTACTATATTATGATAGGGTACATATTAACAATAAGTTTGACTTAAGTTTCAACTTTTTTAACTCAAATTTGGGGACTCTGAAGGGATTATTAGAATAGGGGCAAAGTATGCAACCCGCGCGCAAATCTGAAAATTGTGACGTAGAAACTCCCTGGTTAGCACACAACAACTGCCTGATATCATAGTTTAAGCGTCAAGGAGTCATTGGCTATAAATTTTAGTAACACGACCGAAATCAGCAGGTTTTTCTACCCTAGTATCAATAGTTTTGTCTCTAATTAATATCAGTTTACTTTAAGAGTGTTAATCGAAAATATAAATTTATTGCAGGAAAATTTCGCCTGCTAGGCAGTTTCTACGTCATGTTTTGGCGCTAAATTCAAAAGGAGGAAGATTTTTAAAAAATTCCCATGCCTCCAATTTTGAAAATTGAAACTTTTTTGTTTTAGGACATTTAGTTTCAAGGCACAGAGCATCTGAAAAAAAATTAAAATAAATGTAGGAGAATTCCCCATTGCAATGTCATGGACGAAGATAATTTTAATATTTTTTGTTTTGGAGCCGAACCTTCAGCGATTTGTGTGTAGCTCCTATATTTTCTTATTTTCACTATATAATTAATTATCTATACTAACTATTACGATTTTTTTTTTTTTTTTTTTTTTTTTTTTCAATTCTTGTATTGGTGGGTGTACAATTCCCATATTACACGACACAACTTTGTAGCTTTGGTATTGTTTGTTTACTGATTTGCTAGTAAGAATAAGAAAAACATATTTTTTATAAAATTATAAGTAAAATTGCAAGCAACATTGCCATGCGCGAAAAGAAGGTTCATCACAAAAAATCGATTCTTTCTGATTGTGTATTTACGAACAGACCTAATATCGGCAATTCTCTCACTCCATTTATTTTTTTAACATTGGCCTTATGGAGGCAGCCACCCCCGATTTCTTTTTTTCCTGGATCCGCGCCTGATCATTGCAGAACTAGTGTTCGAAAATAAAACTCACAAATATTAGTGGAAAACAAAAATACAATTAATTGGGTGGGTGTGCATCATGACATTTGAAGTATAAGTTTCCATTAAAAAAATGTTATCAGTAACATTCCGCAGCACGCTGACAAGTGCATAATGATGCTCATATAAGCAGCCCAGACGACCTTGACCACGGGTTCAAGTTTTGGTGATAAATGATAACATCATTACGCGCATACAAGGTTAGTTAAAGGTCGGACTTCAGCTGCAGATGGTTAATTAATGCTGCACTTGCACACAATGTATACATTGTCAGCAGCATTTCGGGGGTGCAATGCACTTGCTATCAGTCCGCACTATTTGACAAGTAATATACAATAAAATTAGTGACACTAATGATTAGTTGTCATTGAAAAATTACAAGATCAATCTGCTGTATCACAGAACATGCAGCACAAAGAGAAAGGGTATCTTCAAAGTGTATCAAAATAATAGAATACTAAAGTCCAATCTGTTAGTGAGATAATAACTCTGCATCTTATCATTAAAAGGCACAGCAGCACTTTTTTTACAGCTATGAATAGCTGCATGCCTGATATGAGTGACAGCTCGAGCAAAGTGCACCACCTTGTCACTTGTTACGTATAGCTCGGTGGGCCGGGTGCAACTGCATGCACGTACTCTTGCTGCTAATTAACTCACTATATATATAGTGGCAGCGTATGTGACCAGCAGCATGCACCTTATTGCCACCAAATGATGACACCATATAATACTGTATATATTAATTTATGCGACAGGCAGATGCTAAACATGACAAATAAACTTTGTGTTGAAGCTAGTTTTACTATCTGTACCTATACATAGTTAACCTTAACCGCTAGCAAATTATAGTTGCCTTATCCCCTCCTCCCCTGCAAATTGGTCGTGGTGAAAGGAAAAATTAATGTGAGTGAGTGTGCGGGTTAACTTGTCTCCCAAATGGTGAAAAAGATTTTTTTTTTTCTATTTCCTTGTTACGCCGCTGGCCAGGAAGAGATTTAGGGGTTAGCTGAAGGCGTTGACAGCACCGAGTCAAAATCCCCGCAAAATACGAGTACAGTATACAGAATCGTGGAATACAGATGCAATAGATCAGCAGAAATCCACACTTATGCTTTTCTTGTTTTTTAAAACTAAAAATGTATGTGCTATTGCAGTACGATATTCAGGTGGATAAGAGGGTGGATGATGGACCCGTCGCTTAACGCTGAGGGGATCTGGGATCCACTCCCTGGAATTTGGTAACTATTTTACGTGATATTGAAAATTGATGTTCAATTCACAAATATCTATACAATGAAGTTTGCAATAAAAAGACAACCTGAGTGTTTTTTTTTTTTTTTTTCGAAGTGAAAAGAGGGTGCCAAATTATGATATTCAATTTTTTCAGATTTTTTTGAGCCCTGCAACTCTTTTTTTAAAAAAATATATTGAAAGTGCGGCCACGCCCCCTGGACTAACTTGCATATCTTCCAATATTTTTTAAAAAATAGTTCCGTCCGGGACGCAAAGAAAATCTGAAAAAATTCATAGAATTTGGTATCCTGGTATTCATTTTTTTAATAACAAAATTGAATTCCATGTAGGTTGTTCATTACATTTTCTTCATGTCATTGCTGAATATAATTATAATTATTTTTTACGAAAGTAATAATTCTCAGTTAGAGTGCAGCTCAAAGTCCAAATCTCATTCTGATTAAGAACCAATCGATTCGATACTAGATTATAATTTTATCTCCACATTATTGAGTACAGTACTAGCTGTCTGCATGCTCTCATAGTATATTATAATGTAATGGAGTTATCTCATGTTTTTGCATTATATTAATATGTAATTAAAGTGTACGGTATTGTTATTTAAAATAAGAGCCGAACTAGATAACTGCCATTAGTTTGTTTGTAAATGCGCAATCAAAAGTATGATACAAGAATCAAAAGTAAAAAAATGTAATAGTCATGTGACTTGCTATACTGTACTATAATAAATAGACATTGTAAATTTTAAAATATTGCAATTAAACTGATGCTCCATTGCAGATTAGTAGATTACAATAACATTAATTGCGACTTATTACAATTAATATAATATCATTTATCATTTTATTTATGTACTCATAAAAAGGGAAATATAATAAAATAAAATAAATAAAATCATGTACTAAAATATTTGTATATAGATGCACATGCAGGTATAGACATTTTCCTAAATAATAAGCCCGCATGGCGATTAAATTTAATATAAGGGTTAATGTCATTGTAGATGGTAAATCACCATGAAATATTTAGCAAAAATACCGTCATTATTGGGTGGGTATATGGCATATATAAAACGGAAGACTAGCTGCAGAGACTTTTAGTCAAAAACAAATTGGAAGCAAAGTATATAACTTAAAAATTGATTTTCTACTTGATTAGGTCACTAATAATAAAATTTATCCTTTATTTTTATCTCTAAAATTATTTAAATCGGAATTAAAATATTAACGATATCCGCCAATGCCGCCAATGGTGAAATTAATCCTTAATTGAATTGCAGTACCGGTACATGACGCATATTTTATATTATAAAATAGATTCAAGTATTAAATTATTTTCATTTAAGAATGAATTTAGATTAAACATGGCATTAATTGCAGTGTATAAGTATAGCACTTCAGGATTATTTCCTTACTTTTCCTAAAAAGCAGCATGAGAGCTGAAGGGTCAATTATTTATGTTTATATTACATATATTAATACATATTATAATATTATACTATAGTTACATACATTATATTCTACATTCTATACTTATTTATATACTTAAATTATAGTTATAAAGGAATTTAATTTATAGGTTCCTATGTATATACTGTATAATATATATATATATCAGGGGCGGCTCGTACTATAGTACTGCGGTACTGCAGCCCCCCCAGAAATTTTGGGAACAAACACACAATTAGAAATATCAAATAATCCTATAATTTTTCTGAACTTTCCAGCAAATTTTTATCAGTTCTAACATTTAAAATCATGAAATTTTTGCCGCTGCCGCGTAAATTTATTCCCTCAGCGCTGCCCAGCGGAAGGTACTGCCACTACTAGCAGTAGCCCAAAGCAGTGTTCCCACCCTCATTCTCCTCCTCTTCAACTCCCACTCAAGCCGTGTGATTTTGGAGCGATCGGGGACTGTGCGATCGGCAGTACCCGCAAGCTCATTGGTTCAACAGAACCAATGAGCTTGTGGTATTTGACATGCGGGAATAATTTTGAACAACACTTCGAAGACCTTTCCTGTAATATGGTTTCATTGAGCAGATTAATAAAATTTTAATTACATTAATCAGTGAATATACTAACAAAGATTGACTAAATATATTGAAGCACCTGAGGAATGAAGACCAGCACTTTTATTTTACTTTAATAAAAATATGACTGTCCCAAAAGAACCAACACTTTTGTCTTTTGAAAATTAAGTGGTGTATGCATGTAAACAATCGTGAGATCTCACGTTCGAACAACGACAACAACAGGTTTCTTACTAACCACGCAGTTAGCGCCAGTCTAACTCGATGGCACTAAACGTCGATCGAATTAATTAAGTGAGAAATCTGGATAACTTAATTCGTTCGTGAATCGCGCCCATGTATTTTATTATAAATTATAAGTTTACCAGGAATTGTAACAAGTCGATATACATGGGAGCTATTTATTTATTAATTATTCACTACAGCATTTTATACCATTAATGTGAAAATTCAAACATAAAAATAAAACAATAAAACAAAAACAAGTTGTAAAATTGTACGAGTATACAAAATATAAGAAAACGTCGTTAACTATACTGCTCCAGGATGAGAAAAATATATAGCTTATTTTCCCGGGTTTGCGTGTACTGGCAGTACATTATTTAGCAGCAAATATGCGATAGTAATCAAAGAAATATTGCATGGCTAAAAAAAAAATAAAACAATAATAAAAAAATTGGGATCTTTGATCTGTTATACCGCTCGAGAGGGATTCTAGGAATTTTCGGTATAAGACATTTCGGTGTAAGGAATGTTCGGTGTAAGCGTTCGGTGTATATTGACAACATGTACTGAATATTGATATATATAGCATAAGTTCTTCTAGTTCTTCTAATTCTGACCTCAAATAGAAAAAGTATTAATAAATTGAAAAACAATTACATTATTTTATATTTAACAGTTTTATTAACGTTGCACCAAATTTTCTTTACGCTGAAAATTCCATGCACCGAATCTTCCTTTCACCAAGATCTCTTTACACCGAAAGTTCCGTACACCGAACGCTTACACCGAACATTCCTTACACCGAAATGTCTTACACCGAAAATGCCGGATACCTGATAGGCGAAGTAGAGGAGAACATTTTATTATTTTTTTTTTCGTAATTTTCATGACTGAGATTTTTTTAGCATTAGGTCAGCTGATCCGTGTTATCTCTACCTTAACAGGATTACGATTATTTTTTTCTCAATTAAATAAATACTAATAATATTGAAATAATGTTTAATAATGCAATTTTTTCTTATATAAATTTCATTTTTTATTTTTTTATTAAATTTTGTCTTTAAAAATTTATATTAGATTCTGGTTGTTGCCTAATTTTGTACATATTGTATATACCATGATCGATTTATTTGATGTTCATTATATACATTGCGTAAAAATTATACCAGACATTCAGGTTTCATATTAACAATGCAGTTTGAATGCAGTTTGATTGACACTATTATTTAAAAAAAAAGGGCTTAAAACAATATTTATTTTTATATAAATATATGTTTCTTACCACGTGAAAGGACTTATGAATTAAAAAAAATAATTAAAAATTGGATATTATATTAAGTTTGAAATATTCAATCACGATTTCAAAAGGGCTCGCATAAGTGCATGTCATAACAAATTATAAATAAAATGCATGCATTTTTTTATTTTAGATAATTTCTGCTTCGTTGTTGAGAGCATTATTATATGATTTTGTCATAATTTTACCCTAAAAAAGGGGCGTGTCCTTAAAAAAAATCGCGCCTGCGGCGGGCCATTGGGGGGCTCCGCCCCCCAAACCCCCCCCCATGGTGTTCTGCGGGTCCCATGTCAGGCAGCACCCCCACGGAAAAGGGGCACGAGCCGCCCCTGATATATATATATATATATATATATATATATATATATATATATATATATATATATATACCTGTACAGAGTATAGAGGCTTAATTAGTATATATGCATACATAGGTAAAAATCAACCAACTATAGATCCAAAATCTCAAATATATATAATGGCTAAAATGGCTTAATTAATTAATGGATATCGACTTTAATTTTCTTTTATTGCAGAAATGGATAGAGGGTGCAAAGTTATGCTACCCTGATTTTTGTCAGATTTTTTACAGCCCTGGAAGTATTTTTAAAAAATTATTGAAAGTCCTTTTCAATAATTTGAAAATTATTGAAAAGGACTTTCCGCCGCTCCTTAAGAAAAAGATTGGACTTGCCGCCTCGTGACGTCACAAAAAGGACTTTCAATAATTTTTAAAAAATAGTTCCCGGCCTGTAAAAAATCTGAAAAATCAGGGTATAGCATAACTTAATTTGCATCCTCTATCAATTTCTGCAATAAAAATATTTGAGGTCGATACTCCATTGTATATATATCCGCGTATGCATATATACCATCTCCCAGGAAATCATGCAGGATGGATGGACCTCATCTACTCTGCCTTAAATAAGGGACATGGGACAATGCAATCATGTACATGCTTAAAAAGTTTCTGTGAGATATGTTATCAATGCGAGAAATGAGTAAATTTCCGTTTTCAGAACATTCCCCAAATTTATAAAAATTAATTAAATATATATAGAGAGCCGCAGAGGCAACATCACACTGAGTACATACGGCTGGGCGGGAGGAAGGGGGAGTGAGTTATTAAATAGGTGGATTCAGATGGCGATTTTTACCATGCGACGCGACGCGAATAATGCGCACTTGCTGTAACATCAATTGGCGGCCATATTGGGCGATTAAAAGAAAAAGAGCATCGTAATTAACGCGATTACCGGCGAATTCGCCTCCGAATAGAATTTCACAGCTTTTACGTTAAAATCGCGCCGCGTCGTCGTTGCCGCAACGGCGACGTGGCGCGATTTTAACGTAAAAGCTGTGAAATCCTATGCGGCGGCGAATTCGCAGGTAATCGCGTTAATTACGATGCTCTTTTTCTTTTAATCGCCCAATATGGCCGCCAATGGATGTTACAGCAAGTGCGCATTATTCGCGTCGCGTCGCATGGTAAAAATCGCCATGTGAATCCGCCTTAATTACATGGAGAAAAAGCAGCCAGTGTTGCCAAAAGCGATGAATGTGACGTCACGTTCCTCCGGTCACGCTATTCATGGGGCGCTTACCAGTGATGCAACGCTTCGCGAAGCTTCGCGCGAAATTTCGCTAGTTTCGCGAATATTCGCGAAGTTTCGCAAGCCAAGTTTCGCGAAAGTTTCGCGCGAAACTTCGCGAAGTTGATATATTTGAATTTCCCGCTCTACTTTTTCGAATCGTATTTAATGAATACGCCGTTTTTCTTCCTAATTTTACTTTAATGACAGGTTTAATTGCATAAATGAATTAAAAAGAGTTCAATTTAATTTATTATATATAAAAGAATTTATTTATTTTTTATTAATTTTAAAAATTACTTTTAATTATTTTTAAAATCATTGAACACATTCGAGGTTAGACAGGTCATGAAAGGGGCCATTTTATCTTGTTTTCTTAATTTTTTTATGAATATATGAAAAATCGCATTGCGACAGTCATTTTTTAAATTTCGCGAAATTTTCGCGAAGTTTCGCGAATATTCGCGCGAAAGTTTCGCGAAAGTTTCGCACACCATGTTTCGCGCGAAGTTTTGCATCTCTGGCGCTTACCCTGGGGCACTCGCCACCGTGCGGCATGTATTCATACTCAGTTGATGGGTAACGTTTGATTAAAAAATACTTATTTTTAGGGTCCCCCCTCCCTGTCCCTTTAAATAATAATTAAAATAATTAAATTTTATTTTAGCTTTTCTTTGCAATATATTTATCCAATATATAGTACGTTGATGATGGGTTTGGTCTTTTTAGAGTATATGCATATTATGTAAAGATTGGCATCTATCACAGTATGCATATTCCTAAAAGAATTTTGTGGCACTACAAAATATAGTATATATGCATACAGTATGTTATACAATCACCTATATAATATACAGATAGCTACAATGTGATTAGATTTTGATCCTGATTATACAGGAGTTATAAAATTACATACAATTTTAAACAGCACAGCAGAGTAATATTACATAACAAAATTATATTCGTAATTAATTAAGATAAAATGAGCCTGCGGGCTTATGCATAAATAATATACATAATCCAGGCATCCAACTCACATTTTATTACATCAGAAAATAATTCGTATAATAATAGTACTTATAAACTTCACTCACCTGTTATAATTAGCTGCAGTGACTAGTTAACATTAACACTGTAAAATAACAAATACTATAGCTATGGATAATTGTAGAACTTATATTATTTACATTTGTGATTTGTCACGTGTTTAAAATCTAAAATTTAAGCATCAGCTGGCTGGCTGTACAGTACAAGGCAATAGAAAATGAAATACGTGTATGTTGCAAATGCAAATTTAATTTTGTTCCTACGATAGCAATTCATAGCTATTTATTAAAATTATTTATCAACTTTGGGTTTTAATTTTTGTTTGAAGCTCATAGAGGAAAATTTTATTGGTTGCAAGTGTACGCACCTACGGCACGGATTAAATTACATTACGTCATCAATGTCATGGTGTCATCACGATAAACTCAACTTGTTATGTATTTTTCTCGACAGAGGTCACGTCAACTGCAACTATCACTACATCTTTTGGCAAAACTAAGAACTAGCTAAGTTTTTGCGGTATTTCCTTGACCAACTTTAAATGCATTTGTGTCACCATGGCACAGAGACCCTCATAGGCTGATCGAGAGAGACTAACATTTACTATATTAGTATTATTACGTCACATAACGGTCTTTAATACGTATCCGTTGACGACGGATAAGCTATTATTATGACTCAATGGACTTAATTAATTTAGTACTTATAATTAATTGCTATCTAAAATTTCTAATATTTTTATTCGTAAATCTCTTAATTTCTTCTCGCGGTCTTCTTCTCAATTAAGCTTTTGTTGCTCATTTGGGTGATAGATATATTAGCTAAATTATTTTTTTAAATAAATAATTTACCAATAATTATGATCTATACTGAACGTATAATTAATTAAGCGTAGAATATATAATATATTATGATATATTATAGCGAGGAGGATAATCTGGACAATATATGCCATATTTATAGAGCAATTACTGGTACTGTCATACATAGTATAATTACACAGTATATTAATTTATATTATTAATAGGTCTGTTCGTAAATACACAATCAGAAAGAATCGATTTTTATTGATGAACCTTAATATGTTTCATGTCATGTACAGAATTATTAATTAAGGTTCATCTATAAAAATGTAATCCTTGTGATTGTGTATTTACGAACAGACCTATAATAATATAATAGACAACACTCGATATAAAACAATATAGTGTTTTTTATCCTCACTGGTATTTATTGTGATGATTGTGGAACATGTGGTGTATCATATAATAACTTTATAATGGTGGTATTATATGTGTACATACTCATTATACATGCAAGAAGAGGCACATCAAGTGCGTATAATTTGATTTTATTTTCTCTAAGTAATATAGCTCCATTTCTCTAAGACCATGGAGCATAAAAATATGCAGTTGAGGACTGCCATCGAGTGCTGTGAAGACACAAAATAAATGTAGTTGAATTTAATAGTTAAACAAAGGTATGCCTTAAAAGTGCTGCTATTTTTTTATGATATTATTAATTATAAATTTCCAAGTCATTTTAAAAAAGAGCTTATTAAGAACAGTGAAATGCATATTTATAATACAAGAAGCTGCAATAATTATTTTTGAAAATATGTTAACAAACATGGATCAGAAGGATCAATTTATAGCTGTGGTAAAAAATTGTTTAATGAATTGCCGATGAATATAAAAACATGTCCTAATAAAAAAAATGTTTAATTAAAAGACTATAATATGTATAGAATTTGTAAAAGAAAATTTTTTATATAGCAGGTAAATGTATTAGGAAGATTATAATTATATATAATAAGTCAGTATTATATTTTATTTTTATAGCAATAATTGGTAACTATAAAATATAATTATTAAGATTTTTTTTGTATCTTAAAAATATGTACTGTATAGGCATAAAATTTTATGAACTATCATAAATTTTATGAACCAACTGTTTTATATTGTTTAATTAAAACAATATATAAACTATATTTGTATTGAATAGTGAAAGCTAAATAAAGATTTTTTCATTTCAAAAAGACGTTTTGAATGACGTTCAACCAGGAGTTGCATATATATATATCTCTATGTGCTTCTTGTAAAATCTTAGAGACGGATGCATAAAAATTACAATTTATTACTTAAAAGGAGAAATAGGAAGAGCAGAAGTCGCAATTTTGATGAAACTTTGTGGAGAAGTAGGTATTATAGGTCTTGCTTATATAGTGATGATACGTATATATACTGGACTCCCAAACTTGATTCCATGATTCACGATTCACATATACTATGGGTTTTGGCCTATACTAATATACAGGTATAGGGATATCCATGGTAAATTAGTATACCAGTAAAAGGCTGATGCATAGTGGGTATTTATATCTAATTTGATGAAGAGGTAAGCTGCAGCAAGTTATTGAAGTAGAAAAAAACAACATTTTCGAAAATTTTGCTTTTTGACCCCTTCTGTGCACACGACATATTACATATTATACACATATTCCTATTATATTTCAGTCAATATTTTTTTAATGACGTGTCCAATACAGAAGTTTTGAAGTTGCTCTTTTTGAGTACACCGTGTCTGTATGGTAACACATGTAATATATTATTCTGATATATTATGAGTTGTTGCATGCTATTTTATGTTTACATGAGGTCCACGAGGACCTCATGTAAACATTGCATCCCAGCTAGCTAAAATAACGTAAATATAATCCTTGCAGGCTATCATTTATTTGTTCTGGTCTCGCACAACAAGCTGCAACCACGTACTGTCAGTTTATACTCGCCACACTCGCTATACGCAGCATACTGTGCCATTTCTCCATCAAGTCGTAAATTATTTTGCATCTATCACCATGAGTGTTTTTGCTCCTCTCGGTGTTTTTCCCGTCAAAGCACTAAGACATTGTCTAATAAATAGATGTGCTCCATCAATATATATAATATATATAATATATATATATATATATATATATATATATATATATATATATATATATATATAATTATATATATATATATATGGAGTAGACGGGAAAGAAATTGTTGGGGATTCTTTTCATTCAGGGTGGGGATCAGATATATATAGTACATAAGTTATTTAGTTATCGGTGTGAAGGAGACCATATATTTTTCACATACCCGATACCCCATACCACGACTAATTGCATTTTGAATGGGGAGTGGGGGGGGGGAGGGAGCACGGTTTTGAGTGCATCATCACTGATTTAAACTTTCCTGTTAATAATTTATATATTTATTATATAACAGGAAAGTCATCCGAGATTATCCAAGTTTCTTTTTCTCCCATTTATTATCTTCATTTATACGAAAAATAATATGAAAATTTCTAGAGGGATGCCTCAAAAGTAAAAGTGATTACATTGTATTATAATGGAGTATCGACCTCATTTTTTTTTTTTTTTTTTAATTGCAGAAATGTACATGCAGAGGGTGCAAAGTTATGCTACCCTGATTTTTTTTCAGATTTTTTTCAGCCCTGGAAGTATTTGTAAAAAATTATTGAAAGTCCTTTTTGTGACGTCACGAGGCGTCTGTTTTCTTAAGAAAAGGATAGGACTTGCCGCCGCGTGACGTCACAAAAAGTACTTTCAATATTTTTTTAAAATACTTCCAGGGCTGTAAAAAAACTGAAAAAATCAGAGTAGCATATAACTTTGCACCCTCTATTCATTTCTGCAATGAAAAAAATGGAGGTCGATATTCCATTATTAAAAAATATTATAATTTATTTTATTTATTACCCTTTATTATATCTCCTCAAAATTTAAAATAATAAAAATCTTGTATATTTATATAGGTAAGGAAAACTTTAAGTATTATAGTCCTAAAAAATTTAAAATTGAATCTTTTATTCAAAGTATATATTAGGTGGGGTAATAATTGAAAAATATTTTTCTGGTGCATATATTATTTTAAATATAATTATTTTTTATAATATGTCAATCATCGTATTATTTTAGAGTGTGTGGCACTTGGAACTCTCTCCCTGCTGGTATAAGGTCGTTGCAGGGTCGGAGTTTCTATAAAAGTGTTCGTGAGCACTTCCTGTAAATTTTACTATGATTGATTATGCATGTAAATATGTTATTATATTTTATTGTTTTTGTTTTCTGTTTTTTTTTTTTTTTTTTTCTTTTTTGACAAGTATGTTATTATGATTGTTGTTGGGTGCCCATGTTAAACCCCTAGTTTTTCATAATCTTTATTGGATTCTCTTGGGTTTCCTACCTTTGTTCAACTTTTTTGTATCTTGTTCGAAGGAAAATATAATAAATAAATAAATAAATAAATAAATAAATAAATAAATAAATAAATAAATAAATAAATAAATAAATAAATAAATAAATAAATAAATAAATAAATAAATAAATAAATAAATAAATAAATAAAAATGCCATTTCAAGCATGTGAACAAGGAACTAATTTGTGTTTTGTAATTTTATCTCTTTATTTTCCCAGAAAACAAACGTGTAATTCATTTACTTTCTTTAAAAAAAAAAAAAAAAAAACGGAAACGGAAACGGAAACGGAAAGAAAAAAACAAGAAAACATTACAACTCCTAATTGTTAAATCTTGAGACAAAATATTTTTAATTTGTTCGCCCGTCAGCCAGTTGGCAGGGGTACATAGCAACGTGATGAACTGACTAAAATTAAACGTGCGCTCACAACTCATTCACAATATTGTGCAGAGAAAAAATTCAAATTGCGAATACCTGTAACATTATTTTGCAACCCGCTCCGCTTTGAAGCTAGACGAGTTGCCTAACCTCGTGGCGTTAGGATTTGGCTCGGACTTTTACCTCGTTATCTCGTTATTAAAAACAACAGATAAAATAAAACAGAAAATTCATTCGTTTCAATACTATTTATACTAAAAATAAAAGTAAAGTTCAGATTGGAAGTGGTTTAATATTAATTTAAAATGTTGAAGTATTAATCGGGAAAATTTTAAGCGGTAAGAAAATCTCTGTGTTACTGAAATGCAGGAAACTCTTTTTATATGTACTATGCATGCGTATCAGCTTACATATTTTATAAATAGTTATACAAATAATTAATAATTGTTTGGGTTATTAATTGTTTGGATTCCCAGCCTTTACACAATTGAGACAGAAGAAAAAAATTACAGTAATTGATATCCCGAGTGAAAATAGCTTTGTGTATATTCAAATTCAAATTTTTATTTCGATCATAGGCTGTACAGCATGGATCACGTCAATTATTACATTAAATATGTAACATACTTAATTCTAATTAAAATTAGCCTAAATTTAATAAATTCAAACACATATACCCAAACAATATTTAAAATATATATGATCTATAAAATTAATACAATAATTAAAA
This sequence comes from Siphlonurus alternatus, assembly GCA_949825025.1. Lineage (NCBI taxonomy): Eukaryota > Metazoa > Arthropoda > Insecta > Ephemeroptera > Siphlonuridae > Siphlonurus > Siphlonurus alternatus. The sequence continues at coordinate 50,206,495 of OX463788.1, read as the reverse complement.
TTGTGTCCTTTTAAACATCACATTAGCACCATAATATATTTAACACACAACTTTTAAATTCAATTAAAAGTCTATACATCATGACAAAATAATTGGTTATTTTAACAATTTACTACTGTCGCCGTCATAAGTCGGTGCACTCCGACTTTGGAGTGTTGTAGCTAAGAGTTCAATTGGCGTAGACGATATTAAAAAATACTGGCACACGCAAAATCTTATTTTCTGTAAGAAAATGTTAATTTTATATTTTTGGAGCAAAAATTAAAATTTTGGCGAATTTTTTTATAACGCAAGGTCGGGTAAAATCAACGTTTTTTCCGAGTACCTCGGGTTTAAAAATTCACAGAAAATCAGGAAATTAAGTTATAACAACGAAATTTTTAAAATCAATTGGCCAAATTATCCTTAATGCAATGATGTAAGTTTAATTTTCATAAATTAAGCAGTTAATTTTTAATTAATTAAGAACTAAGAAATCGATCTCCTCCCTGGAAAAACATTTTTCCGGAAAATCAAGTACGCCATCCTAAGGGTACTAATATTAATCAACTTTTGTGGGAAGCACATTTTTCATTTAAGTCTTTGTTAAGTTTTAATTAATTTTATTCCCTATTAGCGGGTGTTTGATGACGTCATCAAACTACTTAATTTATGAAAATTAAACTTACATCATTGCATTAAGGACAATTTGGTCAATTGATTTTAAAAATTTCGTTGTTATAACTTTATTTCCTGATTTTCTGTGAATTTTTAAACCCGAGGTACTCGGAAAAAACGTTGACTTTACCCGACCTTGCGTTATAAAAAAATTCGCCAAAATTTTAATTTTTGCTCCAAAAATATAAAATTAACATTTTCTTACAGAAAATAAGATTCTGCGTGTGCCAGTATTTTTTAATATTGTCTACACCAATTGAACTCTCAGCTACAACACTCCAAAGTCGGAGTGCACCGACTTATGACGGCGACAGTAGTAGTAAATTAGTTATTTAAAAAGCACTTTTGCATAAATTGTCATATATTCACATAAATTATTTCTTCTTTTCACAGTACAATAAGTTTCTTGATGCACTTACTCTTCTTGTATGAATTATTATGAAAATTATTTTCATCAGTTAAAGATAAGATTTTAATATGAAAATTTAACCACAATCACATGTTTGATTGTTTGATGTTATTTTTCCCTTTTTTTTTTTTTTCTTTTTCACTGTATCACATTATCTTGATGATCTTAATGGATGATAAGTTTTACATTAATATATTGGTTTTCTCACTATAGTAATTATTATGCTGTGTCAGCTACGTTCCAGTTTGCTACATCTCCATCTGTTATTTTTGTGTCCTCTGAATAAAATTCTTTAATATTGTAATACTCTTTTTTTATTAAGATAGTTTTCAGTTTATTTTTGAATACATTATCACTACTTTCATCTCGCAATGATTGTGGTATAAAATCGTGAAATTTATGCGTTTGGTAATATGGCCGGATTATTTTTATAAAAAGCAGATTGGTGTTTTTTTACTACTACCTTCGATTTATTTCTTGTATTGTATGGAGAAATGTCGGAAACTTGATCGTATGACTCAGCATGTAGTCTTTTATACATTGCACATTTGTAAATATAAATACACGGTAAAGTTAACATGTTCAGTTCCCTAAAATATGTTCTACATGAATCATATTTTTTAAACCCTTTTATTGTTTTAAGAGCCCTTTTTTGAAGAATAAACAGTCTATTTAACATAACATTATCACTACCCCACATTATTATACAGTAGCTTAAATGAGAATATATGTTTGCATAATATACAGACAGTAATGTAGGATCTGACACTATTCTTTTTAATGAATACAACAAGAAATTGCCTCTTTTTATTTTTTTTTGAAATTTCTTTTAAATGTACATCCCAATTTAGTGTATTATTAATATTCAACCCAAGAAATTTGGTATCACTTGCTTCTTGGATAATATCCCCATCTAGTTTAACTGTAATATTTATTGTTTCTTTACTTGTTGGTAATTGAAATCTGAGGAATGCTGTTTTATCTACATTTAACAATAGTCTGTTGCATTTACACCAATTTACAAGTTGTTGTACAGTATTATTTGCTCTCAGTTCTAAATCTTTTACTGTTTTTGCTGAGATCCTTGCATTTGTATCATCAGCGAATTGTGATATCTCATCAGCATCAATGAGGTGTGATGCCAAATCATTTGTGGTAAAGTTGTATATACGGGGGCCCAATTTGGAACCCTGAGGGACCCCAAGGGTTACAGGTAGAAGGTCGGATTTGTATTCATGATTGACATTTCCATTTAGTTCTGATTTTATTTCAACATATTGATATCTATCACTAAGATAGGATTTAAACAAATTTAAACTGGTCTCATCACAACCCATGGCATTAAGTTTGGTAATAAAAATATCGTGAGGGAGGCAATCAAACGCTTTTGAAAAGTCAAAAAAGAGTCCAACTGAGTATTTCTTATTTTCTAAATCATCATAAATTGGATTAATAAATTCAAATATAGCAGTTTCAGTTGATTTTTTAATCTGCAAGCCATGTTGTGTGGGGGATATAATTTTATTATTTTGTTCGTAAATAGCAAATTGCATATCCATTACAGCTTCAAAAATTTTGGCAAATACAGATGACAGACTAACAGGTCTATAATTTTGTATATTATTTTTACGTCCTTTTTTATGAAGGGGGTATACTTTTGAAATTTTTAAACATGATGGAAATATACCTTCTAGAATTGATTGATTAATTACAAAAGAGAGAGGAACAGCAATAAGTTCAGCACAAATTATATATATACTATATATAGTATTCATAATTTTTTAAGTATCCAATCCATACTATCGTATATTATAACATTATATAACAATTCTTTTTAAAATTAATACCTTTAAATGAATTTTTATGTAGAGAAAGGCATATCACATAACAGAAAACTAAAAAAAAACTAAAAAAAAAACTAAAAATAAATAAATAAATCAATCAATCAATCAATCAATAAATAAATAAATAAATAAATAAATAAATAAATAAATAAATAAATAAATAAATAAATCGGTGCTTTTTATATACGAGGAAGTTTTAGGATAGCCTAATAGGACCCTATTAACTCAATGACACTAACCGTGGTTACTAAGAGTTCTCGTCGATTTTTCGTGAACAGCATCCAGTTCCGTATGTTTAAATTGTTAAGTTTTATCAATAAGCAAAATATTTGATGTAAAAAATGCTTATGTTTATGCAGTTCTTAATAAAGAATTGAAATTCAGATTGAATTTTGAATTTTTATTTTAAAAAACAGTCTGATTCAGGACCTTCAGGGGCACAGTCAAGGGGAGAGGGGTCAGCGTTGGATTTTTTACCTTGGGAAATAAGCCCCACATGACAAAATAATGGGAAGTATTATGACAGTATTATTATAGTAACCCCATCTTTAGGCTGCACTAACTTCCCAACAGTCCTGAACAAATTTTCATTCCATATAATTGATTATGATTATTTATGAACTGAAGACTTAATGTAGCACAAATTATTCAATTTATGCAAACTTTAGAGGTTGAAAGTTAAAGGTATACAGGCCTCAAATTACAAATTAGACAGACATTAAGTGTTCCTCAAGTTTATAATCAACATTCGTATTATTTTTACCTGCGCGCGGTGCGACCATCCGAAGTCGCGCTGTAAAGAAGGTCCTTGCTGACGTCATAACTCACAGCTAGCACCGATTAGCATTGAGTTGTGACGTCATCAAGGACTTCGTGACGTCATCAAGGACTAAATTTCTTACTTTGAACTGCGACTTCGCACAGATGCATCACGCGTGGAAAAAAATGATGCGAATGTTGATTATATACTCTAAACCCACTTGGTGACTGTCTAATTTGTATTTTGAGGCCTGTATGCCTTTAAGAGCGGTAAGTATTCATTTTCCTCCAACCTTGTTAACTCATATATTATGATCGCAAGTTGCAAAATGAATGGTTTTATTATACTTGCGTCTTATATATACGACACTGAACCATGAGAAAAAGATGCAGCCTGTTCACTTCAAAGGGAAATCCCCAATTGAACATCTCGGGACACCATGAATTTTAACACTATACTCTGCTTGTGAGCAATTGACACTTGTTGACTTGTTGAACTTGAACGTTTTGTGGATGACTAGACTGAATGCTCGACTTAACACTTCCTAAATTTCAAGTCTATACATCTTTTTCTTTTTAAAAGCTGTAGCGCCATGCATCAAACCAGACAGGGGAAAAGTTCATACTGTAATTTATATCATAAACAAAAAAAAAATTACAATTGTCGGGGATCTGCCACAATTAACGTCAATACTGCATGTATAAAAATAATATTTCCTGCTGGAATAACCGACCGACCACGCAAACGGTCCATTTGTAGGGAACTACGTCACTTTGAATACACATATATTATATATCATACAGGAACTTACACAGTACATATATATAGTACATACAGACAAAATAATTTCCTGTTTTATGGTTCAGCTTATTAGCTCGACTATCTTGAAACCAAATTCAATTTATTTGGGCAGCAAGACATATGAAAAGATCGAAAAGAAAAATATGAATTCTCTCCTTTCTATTATGACCATCAAATTATATTATAAAGCAAGACAAATACGTACATCAGTACGTATATAGTAGATTATTTCTCCAAATAAACACTCGAGTTTTCACATTAATTAATTTAAAATGTGTCTTTTAAAATTGGTCGTCAGTTTGGATCGACATTTTAGAGCACCCATATACAATATATAATAGGTCGATCATTACAGAAGGTGCAATCGAGGATACAAATTAAAGTAAGACGGTATACGCAATTCCAATGTACAATCCAGCCATGCTAAAAGGAAAGACGATTGGACATTTTTATTCGAATGGAGTGTACAAGTGGGTGGGCAGCCATCTACGACTCACGGTTCAGCACGGTTCGGGGTAGGGAGAAATCCCATGTAGTATGCAGCTTTCCACCTGCTGACCTTTGTGCGCATCAGTTAATATGGGGCAACTATACAGTATTATAGTGCATTACCTCTCCCGAGCACCATATATACCCTGAAAGTGAGAACCATTTTCAGTGCCTATAAACACGTGCCAACCTCATGCTTTGAGACGTGCAATGAAGTTGTGTTTAACACGAGTGGCGGTTGCGCGAGCTGCAAAGCGCGGCGGACAGCCCCACGTTCCGTGATCCAAGCAATCGTGGCGTGGTGGAGCGGGCCGCCGGCACCCGACACCTCTTTGCCGGCCACCAGCAGCAGTCGCGCCCCAGCATCGCGTCGCTCCACACGCGCCTCACTCCTCCCAGCAGTTACCGAACACCACGCAGTGTCACTAACATGAGCGTGCTTCTATTGCTGTACAGATAAGGGAAATGTACTTGGCAGTACCTAGCAGAAATAATCAAAAGTACTTGACAATCTCATCACTCAAAAGTACATAGATTAGCTGTCAAAAGGTGAGTTTACTTTTTTCTTTAATTTTTGCTCATTAAATTGGAAAATATTACAAGGGTTTTATTTTATAAATTGTCATTTATAATAGTTTAGTTTTGAGCGCATTATTTTCGAGAGTATGCATTAAGTGACATATGGCATGCGCAAAAGCAAAACCATTTTATTATATGGCAAAACTCTTTAAACACTATATATAGTTTAAAAAGTTTACTTCCAGCATGAATATAATTTATCACTATTTATTTGCAATGTAACAGTTACACATAAGAACACGTATGAGGACAGATAGAGGCTACACGCCGATTTGAGGACCGAATTGCGATAAGCTCGGCGCTGCTAGCGTACACACCCTATACATATACCTATACGTTATCACGGCATCAGCTCCCTGAGGCCTTCCTAGTGCTGCATGCAACAGGGAGCTGCTTTTAAAGTTATTGCCTCCACGCCTCTTCATCATGCCAACTCTACATTTATTTAAATACCCGAGTTAAGTTAAAAAAATTAACAAACAAATAAAACTATAAAAACACGTAAATTTTATTATTTTTATTACAATTTTTACTTTTAAAGTATTTTGTATTAGATTATTTTTTTATTAGGATACTACTGTTAGAGGAAAAATCTTTTTGAATTGTACGTGTGTGTATTTATCATTCACAATGCCGATACACTGAGAAATGCAAGACCTTCCGGGTTAATCTTTATCTTTTTAATTGTTCTCTCAAAGCATACACATTAGTCATCGTAGTGCAGTAAACTCGAATGCTCTCTAAATCGTTTACTGCTGTACGAAAACTGATTATTAATAATGTATACGCTTTTGACAAGAGGTGGCTCTTAATTACTAGCTTTTTCTCACTAGCTTTTTCTCACTAGCTTTTTATCAGTACATATCCCTTGTTAACTAATGTTAACGTTAACTAGTAGTTAAGAGACCAATTAAAACTGTATTTAATAGCTATACTGGCTTGCTTATTCTCCATGGACGACGTAAGATTTATAACTTTGTAATAACTTTCGTTCTCTCAAGAGGCAGGAGTTTTTCTTAGTCACATCTGCTCAAACAAAGAACGTTTTGCAATCCTTTAAAAATAAAGAGCAGTGTATCTTCATTGTTTACTACGACATGCAATAATTTTCTACTTCGTACTCTTCAAAATCCAGAAACGGGAATTTATAATCTATAATTATATTCATAAATAATTCACTTTGGCTCTGCTACAGCAAATATTATGTAGTTGAAAGTTATAAATGTTAAATGAAAGTTGTAAAACTTTAAATACGATATTAAAATTAAGTATAAAAATACTAATATAAAATATTCAAATATAAAGTATAGAATTCAAAATATAAAAGTTATTTTGGTCGAAATTCTCTTTTGAAAGGTTGAAAGTTGATAAAAAAATAAAATAATTTTGAAGCGAAGCAAAAAAAGCAAACAAGAAAAGCAAGAAACGAAGAAAGCAAAAGGTCCGGAAAAACAAGTGCTTTTTTTTGTTCCGGTCTGACTAATAACAACTAGGCCACATCATACATGCAGACATTTTTACGGATATATATTATTATTTCAGTAAAATTATGTAGGATATACAATATATTAAATTTATAATGTATGTATACAGTTTATATATAGTTTGATAAAAAATGTTTATTGATAGATGAGTGATTTAGGTTATGTAAGCAAATGACAGAAATGATGATCGATGCATGCATCTATACAGCCGAAATAAATATTATACGCCTGTCCGTTAATACGCAATCACATGCAATGAGAATCAAATATAAGATTTTTCTTAACATGTTCATATTTTTTTATTGTTATTATTATTATTCCGAATCAATTGTGCATTTACGAATAGACCTCATGTCTCTATATCGACACTTGCATGTGAATCACGAGGAATATTCATATTAAAATATAGTGAAATATGGGAAAAAACTGAATTAGTATTTTATAAAAATAGTTATCTTCCATATGGAACCGAAGTCCAAAAAATTCTATCTCAATAGATTTGCCAGAAAAAAAAAAAAAAAAAAATCAAAAATCAGATTGAACACGTCGCTAACATGGAGCCTAACAAAGACCCTCGAATACCTCGAAAAAATACATCGTTAGGTGACAAAAATATAGAACACCGCGAGAACAACAGTATAACAACTATCCTCGATTCCCTTGCTGATTTATAAATTTATTGGATTATCCCCAGAAGTTGTGCAAAACTTACAACCGTTAGTGAGTGGATCACTTGGTAATGTATATATGGCGTTTTAACGATTTCAATAATTATAAATTGGTTAATAAAGTGTCCACCCTGCTATCATCTCCCCCTGAAGTTAAGCAACTTGCTCAGCACCAAAACGGAGTTGATTAATTCAGATTCAAAGTACATGACTTTTTAACCAAATCAGAAAGTAGATAAAAAATGATATAACATTATCAGGCGAAGTAAACATAATAAACTATATAGGTTTTACATACCATTTTTGTGTATGTTGGGCAACATTCGCCGATCCTTTAATTTTATGCAGCACTCCACGATATCACTGACTTTAATAATTATAAAAAATGAAGTACACACGCATATGCATATGCTTATTTTGATAATAATTATATTAATTATTCACACTATAGTACAGTTATGCACAAAATTCGATGTAATTACTTCAAATTAGTTGGTAATTACATCGAATTTTGTGCATAACTGTACTATAGTGTGAATAATTAATATAATTATTATCAAAATAAGCATATGCATATGCGTGGTGTACTTTATTTTTTATAATTATTAAAGTCAGTGATATCGTGGAGTGCTGCATAAAATTAAAGGATCGGCGAATGTTGCCCAACATACACAAAAATGGTATGTAAAACCTATATAGTTAAGATAAAAAATGTTAATTATAGAAAATTATTAGGGAGACTTTTTAGCATCCATTTTTATCTCTGGTTAAATCAAGTGCGAAGCATGCTGCTAACCCAGGTGCTAACTCATGCAGTGTCGTTAAAATTATATTACTATATATCAGGTAAAGCTATTGATCCTGCTGTATAATATAATCCATACTGTTTGTAGCTGAACAAATTGCATAACAGAATGGCAAAATTATGATTTCCTAAGCTTAATCTGGATAGTGTTCATGAAGACAGATTTGAATGAGACGAACTTTCGGAGAGTTCTGTTAAAACTACAATATATTCTTAAAAACAAAAAATATCATTAAAGAAGATTTTCTGACGAGGGTTATATAATATATATTAACAATTTAAAAAGGATCTGATGGAATATTTTACTGGCCAGAACTTTTGTTCATCCGAGCCCACCTGACAATAATTAGATTAATTAGAATATTGATATAAAACTGAGATAATCATTATATTAATTTACAGGATTCACACATTTTATAGTGATTATATACTGGTCTTGAAGATTTCTTTTTTATACGATTATGTACTTCAATACAAGTTTTAAGTTTTTGTTTAATGAAATAAGAAAGAGACATTAAAAAAATATTGATACTTCCAAAATATTATTCAAATTTATTTTTTTAAAAAAAATTATATTGCATTTTTTTGGAATTTTCAGAATTTAACAACACTTTCACTGTTTTCTTACAAGTTTCCAAATTATTTGATATTTATTTTGACAGGGAGGATGTTGAACATCTTTATCTTTATTAATATAATTAAAAATAAGAATAACAAATAATAAACGTATAAGACTCCGTCTTGGTATGCTGTTGTTCTATGAAGAGTGTCATAGTTAAATTTAATCTGTTCAAATAATGAAGAAACTTAATATATATATATATATATATATATATATATATATATATATATATATATATATATATATATATATATATATATATATATATAATATATTAACTCTTGAGCAGCATACAAGGCAGGTACGAAATGGAAGGACATTTTTGCTCCTTTTGAACAACATTTTACAGCAGCAATCTTTGCTGAAATTTTCCACATAATTAGATTATCACAGTTAAATTGAATTGTAATTCACTGTGCTAATAATATATGCTATAGAGCGCTATATATATTTTGCCAGTACATTTTTTACTGCCATGCCCGAAAAACTATTTGCCTGAAATTAGTATAGAAAATTCCACGTTCTGTTTGTTTATCTATAGAAAAAATTAATGAAATACTCGTTTGTTTGCGGGCCTTGGGGAACCGTTTTCCATTCTCAAATTGCAACTAAAATAAGTAAAATAAGACACATGGCATTTTCTCACCACTAAGTCTAGTTAGTGGAAAACTAAATATATACAATGTATCAATTAATAATTAATGTATGTAGTAATGTTAGTACGAAATGTGAAATGTTGATGAAAATAAAGTTAAAATATAATAATTATATATTAACTACGTACTCATGAACATGTATTCTGCTAAGACAATTCTATGATTATGTATAATATATTACTATGATCTCGGTTTAGAGCGATTAAATCAAATCAAGAAGTTGGTTTGCTGCATCCATGACTTATTGAAGGAACTCGCTGCCTGTTTATTGCACACTCACAACGTCTATATACTCGAGGAAGGAACTTGCGGTGGTCCAGCAAGGCCACTTCCCGGAAACCGGATGTGTTTCGTTCGGTAACCAACTGACTATACCACTTTGGAGCTATCCCTCTCATTCTTACTATCTTTGCACCACACAAGACAAACAATTGCATTTTTTTTTTTTTTTTTTTGCCGCACCCAGATGGAGGGTACTGATTTCAAGTGACGATTTTGATTCTAACTTCCCAGCACGTTGTGGACCAACCAATATTATAAGAATTATGTGATCTTACCTGCAGCAGCGTTGCTTACGATTTTGTGAGTCCCTTCTAAACATCAATTCACCCAGAATTTGCATATAGGTGTGACTGATAGAAACCTCAGACGGGTCTTTCACCATACGTCACAAAACAATATGACGTCATAATTGTGTAGGCAAAACATTGTCAGCGGCATAGCAGATAAGTGTTAAAGTTGGTCTCGAAATTAATTTCTCTTGACGATTCGTATCATTTTTCGTAGAATTTTCTTTCATAAATGGTGACAAGAAGAACCAATGCTAGTGAAAAAAATATTTGGCGACCAAAACTGTTTTGAGAAAAAAGGTGTTGTGAGTTACGTTAACACGCACAGCATAGGATTTTAGGGTTTTCTGCCTACATCACGAAGCTCTTCGGGCGGCTTCGGGAATCTTCGTGCTACCCAAAATGTAAACATGAAATTCCCGCATAATGGAAGATGTTATCAATCACCTCATGGATGCATCAGTGGGTGTTTTATCGCTATCAGCGTGTTGATAAAATCCAGAGGTGCCTGCTCTTTGGGTTCAAACTCTGACCATCTGATTATGTATCGCATGTGCTCATTCACCATTGCTTCAAAAATATTCTCAGTTAAATAAATATGAAGTTAAACATATTTTGCATGAAATTATTAAACTTCCTTTTTTTATCAAATGTAAACATTTTATTCGTACTGCGACGATCGCTCACCAGATGTTTGCGAGAACCCTCGTACAAGCGCTAACGTGCAGCTGTAGTTGACATAATGTAAAATAAACTCATTTTTTTCTTAAATTACGTCACATGTATATTCGTTCAGTTTTAACGTTTTAATGGTTTTAACGGGTTCAACTTCTGAAACTCAAATGCTCAAATCTGGTCGCGCAAAATTGTATACATTTTTTTTTTTTTTGCGACTATTTTAGCATTATGTAGAATAAACTAACTTTTGTCAGAGTGTCAGTGTGAGAGTTACAAGTATACACGATGCATACACACGAGCAGGCGTATACTGTGAATAAACAAGAGGATTGCATTCCTCTTAATCCGTCATCACTCTGACAAGAGCAAATGAACTGACAAATGAGATCATTCAGCCCTGCTGCATTAAACCAAGAATGCAAGTTGTTGAGCTCAAAAGTTAAATAAAACTATAATTTATTTATATACTATTTAGATTTACAATTAAAATTACCAATTCGTAATTTTTAAATTAAAAAAATCTTGAATCTCTTTGCTTTAGACTGAATTATTAATCTTTGAAAATCTGAGTTTAAATATGGCATACAACGTAAAGTACTATTCGTTATACAAGCGTTAAAAAAAAAGTTTGCTAAAAGTATGTTGAAAAAGTATAAGTAATGTAAATATGTAAAATTGAAGTCTTATAAATAAAGAAAACGTACTGTACGAATCAACTTACCAGTTTGTCAACAGTTTATCAGCTTACCTAGTGCATATTAATGTAAATAATTAATAACTATAATCAGTTTATCTATAAAAAAAAAAAAGCCAAAAGCTCTAGAAATTTTTATAGCACGTACTGATTATTTAGTGTATAACTGTATAATAATATTTTGTTATGCTAAATCATAATCATAATTAGCGTTTTTTTATTCATTGTCGATTGTTCATTCCCAAATATCAAGGTATTAAAATTTGAAATGTTAAATTTGAAACCACATTTATTGTGAAAATTACTTGCAAGTATTTCTGTTTGTTTTTAAGTAAATTTATAATAATAACAGGTTTACAGATTACATTTATGCCAGCTAATTTAAAAGATTTATCCTTGATCTGATGGATTTGAAATCTCAACGACGAAGGCAGAAACTATAGAATGTTTGATATATACTATTACACTCACACTTTCATCATCGTAAAGGAAAAATAAATTTATTATATACTATAGTCATATGATTATAATTTTATAACTATTATTTAGACGTTTAAGGTTTTAGCAAAGTATATTTGTACGTCTTAAAAAAGAAACTCCAATATTTGTTCTCAGGCGTGCCTCTCTGCTGTCGGGTTCTTTTTGTGTTTTGCGGAAATTAACTGATGTTAACTTATAAAAAAAAAAAAAAAAAAAAAAAAGTGGTGTAAATAAAACTGTCAAAAAACAAAACAGTTGAACATGAATGAAAAGAGCAGATGAAGTCATGAATTACATTATTTTAAGATGTTTGATGAGAAGATAGACTGATTTTACTGATGCTGCACTTTAAAATACTAACAAAAAAAATAACTATTTTATCTTAAAAAACAATAACAATCGATATACCGTTCAATTCAACTATATCAAAATTGTGTTTACGGGCAATGCCAGCTTAGTTCACAGACCCGCAGTCAGTACATCAATAAATTCGAACAATCTTGAAAATCATTTGGTTACATAGTCAAACGATCAACATTTTAGCAAATAAAAGTCATTGAGAAGCCGAGAAGCATATTATTATATTGTTTATAAAAGTCAACAATGAACAACCTGCATGAAATTTTTATTGCATATTTGGAAAGAGATCCTCGAGTTATATATTATTTATTTCTTACATTTCTTTTAAGCCTCTAAGACCTTCAAAATCAAGGGGAAAGACGTTGTGACGTCATAGTCATGTAACGTCTTTCCCTATGCTTGCGTGTTAAATATTGTCATGACTATGACGTAATAGCCTATTTCCCTTAAATTTTGAGGGTGTTAGTGTGTTAACAAAAATTGACTGCATACAACTTGAGGTCCTGTATATACTGAGGGACCTTTTTTTTGTGCGGTTAAGCAAACAGACTAAAATCTCAGTCACAGCAATTGAAGAGGAGGCAGATAAGTTGCCATGCATTTTTAATCGTTTTCCATGCGCCTAATATAAGTGTAGACACTTGTTATATTATTATGATTACTAATAATCATAATAATAATAATAATGGGTACATGTACTGTACGTCCAGCATATTTAATTGACATGTTTCCATGTGTCAACAGGTGCAGCAATGGCTGACTGCGCCAACAGCTCGGCTTTCAATGGAACGCCCTCGTTCGATTCCGGGAAGAACGATGGAGTCAACCATTTCCATGGATGGTGGTTCGTCGCCCCAATGGCCACCATTCTCGCCCTTGTAAGTTTTTACTGCATGATACTGCATCCACATGGAACGGACTGGCCTACCGATCCACCGATCGTGGGTTGGTGGGCCGCGGCAAAAATGGGCAGCCGGGGCAAATGTGGGCCACCAGTCACAAAGAAAGGAAGAAAGCAGGCTTCCTTCATCTATCAACGAACACCCAGCAAAGCCAGCTAGCAGCCGCTCTCTCTCTCTCTCACTTTAATTATTGAGAAATATTTCAAACTTTTCTTATTTATTTAATTAATAAAATTAATATTTATCAGAAAATATTATAATATAATTTATAATATTTATGACGTAAATAAATTAAACAAAATATTTATATTTGAACTATTTTTTAAAGCCCAAAATCAACGAAATTAAAAGCATAACATGTAGGAGCAGAATGATTTTATGGACAACGCAAATGCAAGGAAGACGACAGTCTAGAAAAGAGCTCCCCAAACTGCGGCCCGAATGTAGGAATGAGTGGGTAAACCCGAAATACAGAGGCTAGCTACTTTTTATTTTTGTTAGACCTTAGCTCATGATTTTTATTTCAGTCAGCGATCTTTTAAATCTGAATTATTTGTGTCTAAATTAAGTCTTTTATTGTAATTTGTGAAATTTTTTTGTGTAAAAAAAAAAAACAAAAAAAAAAAGGTCTGCGACAAGCTCTCATGCTCTCCCCCTCCCCTCCCTCTCCCCTTGGGGTGGTTGCCTATGCCTACCTCCCTATCTCGCTCGGTGGGACGTTCCGGCCCAGTCCGTGCCTGCTAACATGGATATCAATTTGTAACCCTCATGTGTAGATTTGCATTACGCGGTGATATTACGCGATTTTGATGCCTCCAACTAAAGGCGGATTCAGATGGCGACAACGGCGATGCGACGCGATTTTGACGTAAAATCTGTGAAATCCTATGCGGAAGCAAATTCGCCGGTAATCGCGTTAATTACGATGCTCTTTTTCTTTTAATCGCCCAATATGGCCGCCAATGGATGTTACAGCAAGTGCGCATTATTCGCGTCGCGTCGCATGGTAAAAATTGCCATGTGAATCCACCTTAACTGGTCTCAATCTATATGTCTCCGAATTCGCTTCGTTACGATGGCGGTATTACAAGTTTCGACAACGAAATGTCAGCTTCAACAAAAATGGCTGTCATAGGATTTCACAACAAGTGCGCAATATTCACGTCACATTGGTCACATGGGATCGCTATAAAAATTAGCCATGGAAACTCTAACTCTCAAAATCTATGAATGCTGTTTCTTCAATAAATTCAATATATCTAATATGTATTGTAAGTTGCTTAAACTCTTTTGGAACACACACTCATGCTGACTGGCTGGCCCCATGCAGGGATCACAATTGAAGGGTGTATTGATGTGTATGTGATAAAATTATTTAATTTATTGCAGGGGGTTGTACAATTTGTGTTTTTAAGTTATATATAATTATATATTAAATATAATCAGGAATTACATTGTAACGTGGTGGTCGTTTCCGAACCTATAGCTCGTTAGTTTAGTCGTTAGGCATGCACATGCATGACATAATATATGACTTCAATGTTCATAATAATATACCTTTTAACTAATTGCAGAAACAAAGATTATAATATAATTTATCATAAAAGCATTTATGTATATTATAATGTAATACGAGTAAAACTTTTTTTTTCTGTAAAGAAATAGAATACAATAAAAGATAAAGAAGTTAAATATTTGCTTGTGTGCCCACGTCACGAGTGAGTAGTGAACGAACCACGCCCATTCTACTTCCTCAGGGATGATGCTAGCTAGAGATAGTTCATGTAGCACTATACCCACCACCGCATCAGCGTGGGGGTGCAATAAGTGTCATGATGCGTGCGTGACTTGATCACCCCGTGTCTCCATTTAGGCAATGAGCCTACATTGCAGCCCACACGATAATATATATTTACATGGACCTGTAGAGTACACATGTAATGTTGACAGCTTTAATTTTACAATTTATATAAAAAAAAAATCTATAAATAATGAAATGTTTACTTTACTAGATGGGTTGTGTAATTTTTAAAAAATTTAAAATCAGAAACGAGTCGTGCAACGAGCCTGACGATAATTTGTTTTTCGTCGGAAAATATTGCAGTTTTTATGACTCGGATGTTAAAATAGTGTTAAGTATACGTAACTTCAGATTTATGTTTTTTGGTACTAAGCAGTTTTACTCTTGTGGTACTAAGTAAGTGAGAACAGAATTACAGCCTGTAGCCACTTTGACAATAATGACATAAGCACCTATAAATTATTCCCTTCATTTCTTAACGCGGAATTAGCAGCCCATGTACCGAGATGCAAAAAGAAAATAGCTATGAATTAACATTTAAATCCGTAGAACTGTTCGGAATCGGAAAAATTCTCGACTAATCAGCAAATTCAAAATTTACGATTTACTTGGCTGAGCCATGTCACAGCCAATCATATTTTGAAAAAATAGTAAATAAATAAATAAATAAATAAATAAATAAATAAATAAATAAATAAATAAATAAATAAATAAATAAATAAATAAATAAATAAATAAATAAATAAATAAATAAATAAATAAATAAATAAATAAATAAATAAATAAATAAATAAATAAATAAATAAATAAATAAATAAATAAAAAAACAAAAAAAATGGGGGGGGATCCAAAACCGACAATTATGGACAACGCTTCAGCTGATGTGTTATCACTTTGATTAACTTTCCTTTGATCCTTTGTATAGCTTTTTAAATTGCTGCAGGCATGCAATTCAACTGTACGTACATGTTCTCCTTTTTGATGCGTATCGGTACTGTAATAATACTGTACATACAGTACATAGCGTTTGAGGCAAGCACAGAACGGAGTACCGACCTCAATTTTTTTTATTGCAGAAATGGATAGAGGGTGCAAAGTTATGCTACCCTGATTTTTTTCAGATTTTTTACAGACCGGGAACTATTTTTAAAAAATTATTGAAAGTGCTGATTTGTAACGTCACGCGACGTCTCTCCTTAAGAAAAGGATAGGACTTGCCGCCGCGTGACGTCATAAAAAGGAGTTTCAATATTTTTTTAAAAATAGTTCCTGATCTGTAAAAAATCGGAAAAAAATCAGGGTATCATAACTTTGCACCCTCTATCCATTTCTGCAATAAAAAAAAAATGAGGTTGATACTCCACTATTAGGCAAAACTCTGCCATAAACTAACGACGACAAACACCTCAAATCAAATTTAAATTTTTGTTTGTTTTTCCTCTCTGGTGGTTTATTTTATCATATATGATCGATCGACTGGTACTGTACAATGTAAATTTAAAATCATTCGTTCAATTTTATGTTATTTCCATAATTATCTATCTACATTGTGTAAATAATGTTCAGTAATAATTGGACGTCCTAACGTACAGTAAAAAAAAAGTATTGGTATATGGCAATTATGCAGATTATATGCCATGGCCATTATATTGATGCACGTGAACAAAATACATTTTCCTGCATGCTTGATCTCACAAGAGAAAACATTAAACTTAATTATTTTAAAAAATTATTTAAATTGATAATTAGCTGGATTAAAAGCCAATACAATTCATTAATGTACTGTAAATACAACATAATCAAAACAGTAAACATGCAGTATATCTCTATGCAGAAACTTTTTACTTGCATTTTAATCAATGTTATTTGCGTCCTCAGTTACTCGGAACAAAAAGTTGCCTTTTAATTGTCAGCCATGTATGTACGTACACTCTATTCGAATAAAAATGTCCGATCCGGCCATGTTAAAGTATAGCCGGATTGGAAATTTTTATTTGTGTACAGCTCAGTCTCTCAAGTGGCCCTGTTTTCCCTACTAAAACATTTTTGGCTGGGCTGAAATACTTGGTGTATCTGGGATCGGCACATCATCACGGACGAGGAGTGCAAATAAATACCCCACCTCCATCGCTGTAATCCAAGCACATCTTGATACCGCTTTGATCACACATATTGTAGCTCACGTCAAAACACGCAACACGGTATGGACCAAGTATAGCGTGGCTTACTGAGGTCACATAAATCAATCTTTACCTCAAAGTATATAACTACGCGTAACGCACATGAAAATAAACTTTGAGGTGAGACCCTAGCCATGATAGCATAGGATATTTACGGAAACGCCGATCGAACAACCTGCATGCAAGCCTCGTGATGCTTTGAATGAGACCCGTAAGTATATATTATAATATTTATACCAAAGATAAACTGAGGTTCGGAGTTCGAAGATAATGGAGAAGCGTTTGCTAGGTAATTCTGGAATGCAATAATAGAGAGTTGCGCAATTATGCATAATAATGAATTTTTGAGAGTGAATATATTTTACGATGATTTTGTTGCATAATTAGCGCACTAATTAATGATTTACTACCACAACGATTTAATTCTTTACTACCACAATGATTTAATTCTTTATTAGGATTTACAAACATAAAAATGGCAAGGTAACGAGTTGTCCATAACATCACGTCTTTCTGTTTTCTTGTCCTAGGTGAGCGTGGCGTCCGTGGTGGGCAACATTCTGGTGGTAGCGACAATCGCGAGACATCGCGGCATGCGTACGCGCACCAACCTGCTGTTGGCGAACCTGGCCGCCGCGGACATTTTGGTGGGCGCCCTTGATATGCCCTTCTCGCTGGTGGCACTGGTCAAGGGACGCTGGGTATTCGGGGAGGGAGCGTGTCAGTTCAACGCCTTCACCACGGGACTCGCCCTCATGGCGTCCATCCACACGCTCATGTTCATCAGGTGAGTTGTGAGTTGGTGCTCACAATTTTCTGCTCTATAAAATATATTGTAATTTTACATTGTTATGCTTACCAATTCGTAATTACTGTAGAGCCCAGATTTTAAGTATTTATTTGGACAAAATAGCAGCAACTTGTGGTTTTACTTTAAAAAAAATCACTAAAAATGGCAAACATTAAGAAATAGCTAGACAAAAGCTTACAGACAAAAACTAGGAAGATTTTTTTTATTTACAGAAGACACCATCGACAGGAATAAAACATATTTTTCTAGAATTCTTGTAGCAATTTTATAAATTTATTAATATCTCACCTTGAATGTGGTTGTATATTACTGTGTATGTAATGACTTTATATAACAGATATTATATTGTAAATATAATTAAATATTGCTGGTGTACAGGACACATATATTATTAAAATATATTTTTTATTACACATTTAAAATGTTTTACATAATTACTATTTAAAGGCGATAACAATGTGCCATTTCTGTGTTATAAACGTAACGAGTTGGTTGGGCGTCTATCTAATAGTAGCTGAGACACGCAACGAGTATTATAGCGAGCGTTATGTAGCGTGCACTCGTTTTGCTCGCATGTCTGTGTTGTGCATACATGTTACGGGCGAGCGATATTATAGCGTCACACGACCCAGGTCTTCGGTCATTCACAGTCGTGCCAAGCTGACAACAAACCTCCGAGTGCAGCTTTCCCATTCAGATTGCCTTTTTTTTTGGAGCCTCCAGTGCACCCACTGGACACGTTGCTGCCATAAAAATTTTCTGGGATGTCATGTGTTCACTTACTCCCCCATTACGATTAGTCTGACACTGTATTACTATAATACACATGCATCACTACGTCTCATGCCGACCAAAACATCTCATGGACATATTGTTAAATAAATTTCAATTGAAAAATTACTCTTTGATATTCTTACACTCAAATTAAATTATTTAAAGTGCAAAATTGAAAATAATAATAATAATAATGCATGGGTATTCCCAAGGGTTGTTGTATATATTATATATATTTACTCGACGTTGTAACATTTGATAATGATAAAAAGTAGGGGTGTTTGCTGTAATATGAAGTTACAGTAGCTAAAAGATCAGATTGCTATATATATATATATATATATATATATAATATATATATATATATATATATATATATATATATATATATATATATATATATATATATATATATATATATATATATATACATAGCTTTTCAAGCACTGTATTGTATACCTTGCATGCAGCTTTCAGTGTTCTCAAAATTTAAAATATTTGCCATTAATTTATTCATTCATTTAATTTTTGTTTATTGTTTGTTCACCGAGAACGTATCATAAACGTGCATGAAATAATAGTTAAAATGGAAATTTTCACAAGACAATTATTAATGTAATGTTAATAGACACCATCACGTCAAAGTGGTAAAATATCTAATGGTGTATGCAAAATTAAAAAAAAAAAAAAAAAAAAATGACATTATATGCACTTTTTTGGAAGATAACATTTACACACAAGTCAAATATATTTGGCACGAGAGAGTATGGCCTCGGGCCATGGTACGGACTTGGGCAGCGTTCCAGGCATAGTAACCCAAGTTTGAATGCAGACTACTTATAGTAGGCTTTGTTGGTGTGAAATCTTGGGGCTCCAGCATCCAGCTGCCTGACAAATTGACCAGATTGCTCGAACAACCTGCAGAACCTCAATATATCAGTATAATTAATTAAAAAAACTATTTTATTTCATTTTATTTAAAAAAAAAATTAAAATTGAGGTAATTGATTGCATACGGGAATATGTAAACATGTGAGACAGGAAGGTATATAACGAATTTTCAATATTTGCTCTATTTTCAAGTGATTGAAAGTTAATGAAGAAAATGTTTAATGTTTATAACATATTAATATAAACGTTATACATGAACTAAAATTATGCATGAACCGCAAAGAAAAATCACGACTTACAGCCACTAATTCTTATTTCATTTACAACACCAGTTAATTTTCAAATAATGCAATGAAATTACCAGTGCCGTTTAACTCCATTGTATCGAAAGATGACCACAAACTAATCACTTGAGCATCTCTCGCTGTGCTCGAATCGCCATCAATGATTGTACGAGACCCCCTCCTCGACTTTAATTGCCATAGCACCCTGTTCTGTTCTGCCATTGCTTAGTCTCCTTGTTCTGTAATTATATTATTCTGTCTAGACGTCACCAAAAATAACAAGCTTATATTAAAGTAACCTTGAGGAAATCCATAACTTATTACAAATATTTACAAGACGCACGATGCGTGTGGTCCTAAAAATATATATTATTGTTTTCATTATGAATTTCGATCAACCCTAATTTAATAATTTAACTTATAGAGGTTTTATGGCACACATGCAAAGCCTACTCACGCAATTGAATTTGAAGCTTAAATCACGTATCACCAATATGTATTAGAATTTAAAATCCATTAAAAAATGTAGTGTATAATTTATCACAATTTTCTTCAATAAATATTATCCATTTTCTTCATTCTTATTTTACAAACCATTCCTTAAAGTAAAGTGCGCGCTCGAAAAAAAAGTTGAGTTAGTATTTTTTAAAAATAGTTCAAGTAGTCCTCCATATCAAACCAAAATTAAAAAAATTCCATCTCAAATAGGTTTGCCAGAAAAAAATTCCAAAGTCAGAGTGAACGCGTCGCTTAACATGGGGCCTTACCTGACAAAAACCCTCGAATATCTCAAAAAATACACCGTTAGGTGGTATGAAAAAAATATAGTGATGTTCTATGACCCAAGTTTTAACCAAAAACCGATTAAAAAAAATTTCGCTCGAATCCATTTTTCCGTAAAAAAATTATAAAAAATATTATGGGAATTAACATGGTAGATTTTCTTGATTTTTTTTACGGAAAAATGGATTCGAGCGAATTTTTTTTTAATCGGTTTTTGGTTAAAGCTTGGGTCATAGAACATCACTATATTTTTTTCATACCACCTAACGGTGTATTTTTTCGAGATATTCGAGGGTCTTTGTCAGGTAAGGCCCCATGTTAAGCGACGCGTTCACTCTGACTTTGGAATTTTTTCCTGGCAAACCTATTTGAGATAGAATTTTTTGAATTTTGGTTTGATATGGAGGACTACTTGAACTATTTTTAGAAAATACTAACTCAACTTTTTTTTCTGGCGCGCACTTTACTTTCCTATTACAGTAAGCAAAATGACTAAATACTTATAATATGGAAATAATTAAAAAAATATATCAACATCATCATATCATTTATTTTGTATATTCATTAAAAAAAAATGCAATTTTATTTTGATATTTCTGGTCTCATAATTAAATTTTGTATCTGACTCAACAGCTGATTTTATTGAAAAAAATTGACACCATTACCAATTTTTTTTTTTTTTTTACTTATCCTACGTATATATATTAGTACAGTACAGACTTCAAATTGCAACAGCTTATGATACAAGAGAACTGTAGGCTGCACGCCAGCACGTACTGCGGGAAGGTTCGCTCGTTAAAAAAAAGTTTCACACAGCTTCGACGTCGTCGTTACTCGCCGCCGTCACCGCTCCGAGCGTTAATAAGACGAAACTTTGTGGACAATTCATTCGCCACACACACCTGTATATACGGTACCCAAAACTAATCAACAGCACTAAAATTAAGTTAAATTTAGCGTGTTTGCTAAAGAACAAAACCCAATTTCTTTTTTTAGCAGCTTTCATGTTAACATTTTATATCTTCATGAATTTGGTCTCAAAGTTTTATTATAAACTGTATAACTACTATACCACATTATACCACCACCAGATTATATTTGTAATTTCTGATAAAAACTATTTTTAACTGTAAGCGTTGAAATTAAACGTTTATTGTAAATATCTGCGGTCTCTTGTTTTATAAAAATGGTGAATGAAATAAGGAAGGAAATAATGTAAAGTTTGCTCCATTTGTAGTTTATCATTTATTACCAAAATTATACATGCATACTCAAATACGGGGGGGGGGGGAGGGGGTAATGCAACATTTAATTTCTTATGATATTAATGAATAATTAACTAAATTACAATTAATTAAATTAAGCTACTATATGTTTTATTATTTTACTCTAGCCGCTATTAGCTCCAAGCGCAGCTCCGGGTTTAATTATACAGGGTATTATGTAGGATACAACACAGACAGGGTAAACATTATTTTTTCTACATAGAACCAGAATGTATTTAGTCACGTATACTGACAACAGCTGTTGTGTTTTATAGTAACGATTTTTTTGTCACCGAAAAAGGTCAGTAACCACTCACTAACCAATGCATTTAAGTGAGTTGCAGACTTTACCAACAAGTTACTTTCTCGTGTTACTTTCTTGCGGTGTGCAAACAGCGCGATTTTTTTAAAAAAATATATATAATTATTTATTTTTTTGTTTGATGAAGGTATCTAGTGTCCATGAGATTATGATTGTAGGACTATAAGGCCACGTCTACAAGAGTTATAGGCGTTATAGCTATATAGGCTAGCTAGCGTACAAGCAAACAACGCGGGCAACAACAAACACTACACCTACTTTAGAACAGTGTTAATTGGATTAGATTTACGACGAAACTTAATGAGCAAGCTAAGAAACACATTCCTTCGAAAGAAAAACATGAATTGTGATTTTAATGTCAATCATTTTGTTAGCAGAGCATAAATTAATTTAAATTTAAAACAAAGCTTTGCTTTGTGCCATACGACAGTACAAATATAATTTAGTAGTAACAAAACATGTATACACAATTATAATTATAACTTTACGTTAATGACGTTAGTGGCAACATTCTTTACTTATAAGTTCTTATAATACATGCAGCAAGCGCAGTTTCAGATAGAGTGGGGGACGTCTAGGGGAACGAAGACTTTGCTATTTTATTATTTATTTAAAATGGATGATTTAGTGACGGGCTTATCTTTTTTTTAATTACATTGAAATTATTACAATGAGCTTGTGAGCTCAGTCAACTTACACTATATATAGTATTTTTTTATTTTAGTTTTTTTTTTTTGAGTACATATTTTACATTAAAAATTAATATAACAATGAAAATTGAGACGAATCAAAATTTTTAAAATCACATTTTCAGGTTGTCATTATGGCAATGGAATACAAAGAATCTATTATGCAAGATTCTTTAATAGTTTTTTTTTCTATTTTTATTATTAATAAAACCAATAAGATCATAAAAAGTTATTTAAGTTAAAAAATTGTTAAAATTTGTGTCACTTTAATTTTGATTTGAAAAAATTCTAAACTCGATATTTATTTTGTTATGCCTTAAGACATATGAGTGCACACTTTTATATGTCATGAATAAGTATCAATCCTTTTGAAAGGGTAATCCTAAACTAAGGGAAAAGAATCTTGTGTCAAGCGCTGTTGTTGCTTCTTGCAGTATCCACAAGTACATCTCGATGACCCGTCCGTTCAGCCGCGCCATGACTCCTCTACGCATCAGCCTGATGGCGTGCGCCGTGTGGGCTTGGAGCTTCCTCTACAACCTCTCGCCCTTCTTTGGCATCACGTGCAATGGTGAGGACAATTTTTTATTAGTTTTATGTCACTGATTATTAGTTGTACTGTTGTGCTTAAAGATTATACTTAAAAATTAAATTATATATTATAATATAATTTAAAATTACATTAGGGCGAAACCGCAATTCGCAGAGACCCCTCTGTGTAATTCGCGGTTACTGATCGATTTAAAGATTTGACAGGCTAACGATTATTTATATATGGTCCCCCAAAACGTTTAGACCTCGGAAGGATTTGATAGAATTTCAAACGTCTGAATAATTTCCGAGTATTTCCTGAGTTATGACCATGATCTCAGTTACAACGCTCATGCATGTTTATACTTGTACAACTATATACCTTGTATATACTTGTGAACTTAAGTCATGATATACAAAGCCTGGTATGGCATTGGTAAAAATTGCTATGATTTACCCTTGGAAAGAATCGACATAATTTTTATCCTCAACTATTTAAAATTCATCTCCATGACGCTATATTTAAACTAAATTTATACCAATTTTTTTATTCCTCCTGGCTGTTTATTTTCTTTTAATATATGTTAGCTGTAGGATTCGAGTGTACAGTACATCAGTAAGTAGAGTATTTCAAGGCGCGCGCTGATGCACAATATTTAATAAATTGACATGTCAAGTAACTGTCAAACTCGGCAAACTCCTGTAATCTTATCATATATACAAACTGATTGAAAAGTTTATTTTGCTATTAACTGCAAACTTCTCAATATAATCTACTGCTGCAGCTGACAGTTTGTTGCTGTGTGGCCTCGAGGAGAAGGACTTGAGTTCCGGTGTGCACTTTTGCAGCAATCGCATTTAATGCAAACAAATTACTATACAATCTAATTCATAATTTTGAAGCAAAATACTGTAATATTAATTTGCCTTGATGTTTTTTAACACGTAATTTAGGTCTGCAGTTAGGTTTTCTAACGGCATTCAAATTATAACATTCCAACTTTGCAAACTTATGTTTACATTATGCTATTACGCGTGTGACGTTAACTACAAATTTCCGCTAATACGAACGTGCTGATGCCAAATTTTATGTAAAAAAAAAAAATGTTATTCACTATAAAATATTCTGCCAGCGAATATACGTAGGTGACGTCATACAACGTCTCATCAGAAGAGAATACTTTTTTTTTACTGAAAATTCAAGTAAAAACTTTTTCAAACGCTTACAAAATAATCTTCTTGCCGGACTAAATTAGTTCTGTATTCATGAAAAAAAAAATGTATTTTCTTTTTAATGAAAAATTTCTTTGAAATTTAAATTGACTGCAATGTATTACATTTAAAGAGCACGAATAAAACGGCCTGTTTGACCACAGCTTCCACACTATATGAGCAGTATTTAACGTCACTAAAAAAGTGTTTTATTAATTTTATAGAGCATGAGAGAGAAAAAAGCGAGACGTATGGTAAAAAAAAATATTTTGAAGCAGTGGGCGTATCTATTTTAGTCTCCATTTGTATAAGTGGTATATCCATATATAAAGTAGCAAGTAAGCAATAGTTAAATAGTTGCCAACAGCTGTGGTGAGGAAAAAGTAGACAGAGAGAGAGAGAGAGAGAGAGAGAGAGAGAGAGAGAGAGGAGAGAGAGAGAGAGAGAGAGAGAGAGAGAGAGAGAGAGAGAGAGAGAGAGAGAGAGAGAGAGAGAGAGAGAGAGAGAGAGAGAGAGAGAGAGAGAGAGAGAGAGAGAGAGAGAGAGAGAGAGAGAGAGAGAGAGAGAGAGATCACCCACGTGGTTGACATCACGCGGGGACAAAAACCAGTGAGACTAATAAGTAATTAACAATATTTCTCAGAATAATGTTGTTTGGTGCTACCATG
The DNA here is from genome assembly GCA_949825025.1 of Siphlonurus alternatus. Classification (NCBI taxonomy): domain Eukaryota; kingdom Metazoa; phylum Arthropoda; class Insecta; order Ephemeroptera; family Siphlonuridae; genus Siphlonurus; species Siphlonurus alternatus. Next base: position 50,180,827 of record OX463788.1, on the reverse strand, counting down.
ACACTCACTGCCAGTTTGTACAGTATGTACATATGTAAAGTACACAAGAGTAAATTCCCGAAGTGGGAGGGTTGAATTTTAGAAGATCCCGAGATATAATACAGAATACAGATCTGATATAATATGTATATATAGTATTATAAATATTACAATATTATTATATATAAATATACAGAGAGACATTAATTGTAATTTTCATTGTTCAATGGTCTCGGGATCAGCCCTTGCCTTTAGATCAGTGTCAATAAAAACAAAGTGGTTTGAGGACTGTTTAACTACATGGCATGTGCAAAGTGCAAATATTGTTAAATCCAAAAATCCAGGCGTGACACAAATTATACAAAATTCCTGAATGATGTATATCATAAAGCTTGAAAATTATAATGGTTTTAATCGATTTTAACATGGTATGCAACCTTCATTTTAATTTAGTAACGCTAGATCGTATAATAATGTTATAAATACATCATGCATGTTTCCGTTACTAGCTGCCGTTCAGATATTTTATGGAGTGCACGCACAAATTAACATAATCGTCAACTTGCTCGCTGTAGTGTATACAGCTCACATCATTTGGTACTGCTTCTTCGAGAGATAAAAAATTTTATCTGCAGCCGGCAATTAGCCTAATATATGAATGAACCATCGCCTTGATCTTGTGTATGAGATTCACTGCCGTGCAATAAATAGTTGTACCGTACTAACCACACTCAATCTTAACCTGCAATGTAATACAAATCCAGTAACACTTATATTTACCTTGTTTATTGTGACCGCTATCCTAATTTAACTCACGGGGGTCGAGAGTAAATTACTCGTTATTTTATTTTTATTCGAGAGCTGAGGCTATAATTTATGGAATTGAACCCCTCTTTATATTTAGTCATCATTATATATATTTAGTACATTGTTTGGAAAATTGTTTGTTCTTTGAAATAACATGAACACGTTATCAGTTAAATCCCCAACAGTTTTCATTAAAAAAAAATGAAATAATGGAGTATCGACCTCAATTTTTTTTATTGCAGAAATGGATAGAGGGTGCAAATTTATGCTACCCTGATTTTTTTCAGATTTTTTACACACCTGGAACTATTTTTAAAAAAATATTGAAAGTTTATTTTGTGATGTCACGAGGCGCCCCTCTTTAAGAAAAGGATAGGACTTGCCGCCGCGTGACGTCACAAAAAAGACTTTCAATCATTTTTTAAAAATACTTCCAGGGCTGTAAAAAATCTGAAAAAGATCAGGGTAGCATAAATTTGCACCCTCTATCCATTTCTATACAATAAAAAATTTTGAGGTTGATACTATCCATTATTTAAAATTAAAATATGACCTTATTTAAGAAATATATTTTATTCAGAGTAAGTTGATAACAATAATTTTTTATCTTCTGTCGTGTGTTATAATTTACTTAACTTTTAGTGCAAAACGGTAATTGTTATATTATTTGTTATTTCAGTGTACAAGAAGGGCGCGACTCAATGTGGACCAATCATTCCAACGACGGTTCCTCAGAAAGTGCATTCCTTCGTCAATACATTCATGAATTTCCTCTTGCCCCTGTGTGTTATGTTCTTCTGCAACTTCCAAATCTCAAGAGCTGTCAGTGAACACATGGGTCGGTAAGTAAAATAAAAATTTAATTTATTAAATCAATTATCTAGTGCTACAATAATAATTAAACAAGATACACTGTAGCTGAGATAATATTAATAATGTCCACCTCATCTAGCTATACCATTTCGCCTATATATATATATATATTATATATATATATATATATATATATATATATATGATGTAAGATGGGCACTTTTTATTCTCGACAACGCAAGCTATATTAATAGCTTGTGGCTTATGCAGAACCCGGAAATAATTCAATAGTAACGAAAAAGAAGGGACGTATACGTACCGGAAAGAAAATAAGTTCATAATTTTTGTGTAAAGTCTCATTTGATATTTGATCGTGATTAAACTCAAGTTCATAATTATAACTTGTCAAACAGTTTACAGTAAAATCACAAACTTGTTACGTACCCTAGATGAAAATTACTTGATATATGTGCTATTCCAGCTGTTCGTTTTATGAAAACACAGCTGGATAATTAGCATTATCGCAACACCTGAAACAGGAGGAAATATTTACCTGGAACGATAGGACAAAAAATAAAAAACAACAGAACTGAAAAAAATTATTTTACGAATCAAATTAATTTATTGAGAAATATAGTGGTCTCTTTGTGAGCTTACAGTCTGAATTTTCATTATAATTAAATCTTAATGGATCTTACTATAATTTATAAATTGAAATGATGATGTCATCATATTTACTCGTGTATTCTGAATGATAACGAATTGCACGAGCAAAAAGATTATAAACTTTGTTCGCTCACTATTATAATATGTATAACGTATATTCTTAATCTGTTATAAATTATAAACAACATCGTGTATAATTATATTAATTATAGTATATCTTCAATACGATACCCCATAATAAGCCATGCAGCATTAATACCCTAACGATTCCTCTCATTTTTACGCACCTAATTGGACAATGGAAGAACCCTTTTTATTTCCAGACATAAAAAAGTAATATTTATTTGCTAAGAGTTTTTGTTTTTTTTTTTCTAATCAAGTTTGCCATATGGTTGAGCAGTGTGTGTGTCATATAATATTAATCCATAACGTACGACGTATATATTTCGTATAAACTTATATAATACCCTGTATACATATAAGCACGTCTAGAATGCTAGAGTAAACATAGTGAAGCTTTTGATGAGAGCAATTTCGTGTTTTGTGTAGGACGCTGGAGTTAGTTTAATCTTGTGGAATGACAGGCATCAGGCATAGCAGGCGTCGGTGTGAGAATAAGTTGTATACCGCGCGTGCTGTCCTTCACTTTTCGAGCAAGCTCCTCACCCTTGCGGGGAAGAGGGGACCAGAGTTGCACACTTGTTATCAATATTGACTGACTTTCAGCAATATAACGTCTTCACATCATATGCACCAGTTTTACACATGGGATTCAACAATGCAAACATTTATCAACCCTTTTGTAAATATTTATGTATGGATTATTATTGTTTTTTTAAAGTATTGTTATCGATTCTATTCTATTACAAGGATTAATGATGGACAGATGAACGACTGTTGATAAATAAACTTCAACTATATGCAATTTGACGTGTATAAAATGAATAATGAATGCCAGAAAAACATATAATATTTTTTTAAGGAGTTATTTTGTTTAATGATGAAATTTGAAATTGTACATTGAAAGTATAAAGACAAGGGTCCAATTATACCGGTTCTGTGTACTGTACTTCTCCCACACCCCAATCCCCATGCAATTCCGACCGTTGATTTTTTTTATTGTCTGAGCCGAATAGAAAGCATTGAAAAAGTTACCTAAAATATGATTTTCATGAATGCATGAGAGGATGATTTTCCTGTAAGCATTTAAATTTTGAAACTTTGCTACATCTTGACCAACAGATGGTCTGCGATGTCGCTTATTTGACGAAGCTCTTGTTCGATGAATGACTCATAATATCTTCGTCAATGTTAGATCACCTGCTCGTCAAGGTATAACAGTGATGCACTGCAGTCTGCAAAATTTCTAAATACAAAGAGAAGGGTCAGAAAAGTGTAAGTGCGACAAGGGTGACTGATTTGAGTCGGTGCTTGCAGAATGCGGCAAACGTCCAACATGAATTACCGCAACTCCGTGCTGCAGCAGAAGCACATCACGGTGACGCTGGTGATCGTGATGGTGTGCTTCCTCACGTGCTGGACTCCCTACATTATCTACTCGTGCATGCTAGTGTTCAGCAAGAACAAGGACATCGTGCCACTCATCTTTAACCCAATCGTGAGTCCCAATCCACAACATCAGAGGAGACCATCAGTACCACTTGTCTTATCTACACTCTTTGCGCACGTCTCATTTTTGACATCTGGAATCAAATGGGTCATTTTTTTAATAGACAATAATGGTTGCATTTTTTTATTTCATAATTAGAAAATATACATTAAATTAAGCTTTCCTGAATTTTTTCAGATTTTTTGGAGTGCGGGAACTAATTTTAAAAAAATATTTAAAATGTCTGAATTTGGGTGGTACACCTGATGGGACAACCGTGACGTCATCGACAGCCAATCACAGCAGCCGTGACATCATCAACAGCCAATCACAGCACGACAAATGACGTCACGGTTGTCTCATCAGGTGTACCACCCAAATTCAGGTATTTTAAATATTTTTTTAAAATTAGTTCCCGCACTCCAAAAAATCAGAAAAAATTCAGAAAAGCATAATTTTAGGTATAGTTTCTAATTATGAAATAAAAAAATGCAACCATTATTGTCTATTGTTCCTATAGTATCGGAAAATAAAAATTATCCGTCCATTTATACAATAATGCAATCTATATTATACATATTATATATATATATATATATATATATATATACATATACATATATATATATATATGTCTATTTTTCTCACTTGAAAGTAAAAAAAAAATATATAAATAAATTTTAAAAAAAATTGTTTTGAAGAACACAAGCAAATATGGACAAAATTTTAATCAAATAAAACTATAAGTAGTTTATGTAATAAAATTAATAAAACCTGATATTAGAATGGGGGGAGGGGGTATTCACAAAGACAATTTAGTATAGATTTTAGTATAGAAAAAAGTTTAGTATAAGATTTTAGTACTCGTTCTATTAGCATTGGAATATGACATCAAATTTTTTACTAAAAATATCTGGATTAAAATCTGTATATTTTTTTTAAGGGGAAGGTAACGCGCCCAATGTTAAAAATAATCATTGTGAAAAAAAATCGAAATGTTCTCCTCTACATCCCCTATCAGTAGCTAAAATATCAGGTATACAAATTCGAGCTTGTTTTTAGTTATGAATTTTTAAAGTTCACTACTTTAGCATGGAAAAATCTAACTTCCATGTTAAATTAGTCAACTTCAAAAATTCATAACTCAAAAACTAGCTCGACTTTGTATACCTGATATTTTAACCACTAATGTAGAGGAGAACACTTTAATTTTTTCATAATTTTCATGTGTGGGATTTTTTTTTTAATATTGGGCGCATTAATACCCTTAATACCCCCTATATATTATTAGTTAGTTAATTTCTGAATTTGTCACGGATTGGCACAGTATATAAGAAATAAATCAAACACTCCTGAAGATTTTCGAAAATGAAATGTGAAATTAACAAACAGGCAATGGATTTCCAGTTTCGTACTCCCAGAAGGAATTTAAAATTAATCTGATGCATCCTTCTTCAATTTTAATCATAACATATATACTCGCATGAATAAAGTGTACTTGTGAGTGCTATTTGCAAGCAACAGTGCATTTCGTTGTTTTAATTTCCTTGTGCTGCCACATGGTTGACATATATAATTATGTTGATCACACAAGCTGATTTGTAGGTTAAAAATATAGCATTATGATGTGCATTTTCATGCTTAATAATTTGTACTGACTGGAATTTCATTGTATGTCATTGTATGGGAATATTATGAAACTTAAGATAAAGTTTTAGCAATCGCATTATTATTGAGTATATATATTAGTGTAGCATGTATATTCAACCGGAGGTCACTGGAAAGCTGGAAAGAGTATAATACATTAGAATCAATTAGCTTACAAAAGTGACAAAAATAAAGGTTATCAGCGTATACATAGTGTATGAATTTCACTCGGTCATTGTGCTCCTTTTTAGAGACTCCGGTCAATAATAATATATTAATATTTTCACCACGTTATTCGTATATTATATGTTTTCAACGAAAATGTTATCATCGACTGTTTACATGAGAAGTTTTGATTCGTATTGATCGAACGTTGGATACGCTTGCAACATGCGTCGTGGATACGGCGACTTGCAAACCCTACGTGCATATGACATTGTTTAATACGCATTCGTTGACGTCGGATAAAATGTTATTCTTATGAAGCGTCGTCAACGGATCCGTATTAAACACCGTTATGTGAACGTAGGTCGGCCGCGGACCGGGGGATAAATGTGGATCGAATACCTGTGCACGAGTGTTCATTAATTAGATCAATGCATTTTCGTCTAATACGGATCAGACTAATCATGTAAACATACATTAATGTACTGTATGTTTTGCCACCTTATTTATTTTTTAGGTTTACTGGTGCGGCTACCTTAACTCTGCCTGCAATCCCATTATCTACGCCTTCCGGAGTCCCAGCTTCCGCCAGGGTTATCTCGAGATTCTTTGCCGTTCTAAAGGTGACACAAGAGTTGGTGAGTTCCCCAACCAGATTCTCACCTTTCACTTAACATTTCAATTCACAGTCGCGTCAAAGTAATCTTACTGATATTTATTTTGAAGGTTTGATTTTCTGTTTTGAAATTTGTTTGCTTTAAGCATGTTCATGAGATTTTGTGAGAATTATACTGTAGTTCAATTTTTGCACGTATATATATACATAAAAAGTAAATGCAACTCGTATAATATTTATTTTTACATTTAAACAATATTATATAACTTAACCATTAATGTACTTAACACAGGCGTGTAGAAAAGTATATAGTTTTGGTGGTTAGAAACCTCACCCCTACTCAGTATAGGGCAAAACACATTATATAAAAAGTGGAACATTGTATAAATATTTTTGTGCACATGGCATTAAACATCTGAGAAAATCTCTTCTGGCCTTGGAAGTTTTCTTATTTTGCCACTGATTCTTAAATAGAAATATGAAATTAATTCTGTGCTAAATTCAAATAATTTTTAACAGGATTACAACGATCTTCAAAATTTGAACTACTTAAGTTCATAAGACCATAAAAAACGAGAATTTTGTATCATCACATATTCTTATTTTCCAGGGAGTTTCTACAGCGGCTCTAGCATTAAACATTTTACACGAAACCATTCGGACAGGATTCACGCCCCCAACTTTAACGGCAGCAAAGTCGAGAAAGGTAACCAGGACTTACCTGACTTGGAAAAAATCAGGATCTATCTGACTCATGCCATTGGAGCTAATGATTATATCTCGAGAACAAAATATTTAAAGATTAAAGGCACTTCCTTTTTTAAATAAAATCAAACTTTTTTGCAGACGAGTTATTTTAGCGTTACAAAATTATCTTGGATTATAAAAAACATAATGTCATCTCAGGTAAATATACATGGAAAATTGCTACTCATGAAGACCTTCTGTCGGTAAACTAGTTGTGATACATTCAAAGTAAACCCTCAATGTTTATAGCAACTAAACTAAAATCATGAAACCTTAATGGTACTTTTATCTTCTACGTTTAATTTTATACCCAAAGTAGTTTGTGGGTTAATTGTATGGAATAACTCGCATCAATAAATTGGAGATTTTTTAAAAAAAAAAATAATTGAATAATTGCATGCTTTTTTATTAATAATACACACAGTAATTTTGCTATACATTTAATTGAAGCGGTATAATAATCCTACTTAATAGGCACTGTTGAGGAGCATTCACTTTGTTGTATTGCACCTCGAATCTTATTACATCATTCTTTCTCAGCTATTGTAAATACAGCATTTACCCTCATTTTACTCTCTCTTGCTTACGGCCATTCACAGTTGGGAGTCCATCTCCTGCAGTGGAGGCCTGTGAGCTGTGATTGGTTGCTTTGCCAATGCAAGAGGTAAGAGCAACAAGACCGTTTGTTCAGTCTTTGGCCTTTTTAATTTAAATGCTTTTCTTACATCTTGCAAGCATCTAGTTTTCCCAAAAAGATTAGGATGTTACTTATTGTTTACCCATGTTTTAAAAATTATTTATAAGCCAATTAAGTCTAAAATTGGAAATTTGTCAGAATTTTCTCTGCTGATTCTGCTTATTTGCAAATGCTTCTTTTTTCCATCATCTTTTAAAACATACAAGAATTTAGTATGGAATTCCTTTTTCATGAAAATTCTGTGAAGTGTTTTCTTCTTGGCCGCCCTCATAGAGGCCACTTGGTCACTCGCTGATTTCGCGTGTGCAGGCAGTGCCTGGAGCGCGGGCGGCGGGCGCAGCTCCAAGGGCTGCAAGCAACAACAGAGGGACACGACCATCCAACGAGACGTCATATTCCAGCACCAACTCATGCCAAACTCGGGTACGTACTGTCACCTGAGTTTTTTTTCATTTTTTTTTAACTCTAACGTGACTAGCTTGTAAAGGCGGATTTAGATGGCGACAACGTACGGCAATGCGACGCGATTTTGTCACACAAGCTGTGAAATCCTATGCGGCGAGCGACTTCGCCAGGTTGCGGCAGCGAAATCGCGTTAATTGCGCGGCGATGCTCTTTTTTTTTTAATCCCCAAATATGGCTACCAATAGATGTCACAGCAAGTGCGCATTCGCATTATTTGAGCTTAATAAATATTGCGTATTGGAGAACAACCAAAAATAATAAATAAAAGACAATTGTTATATTTTTTTTATGTAATAAAAATATATTCATCACATAATAACAAAAACAAAATCAATAAATGGTGAAGTCAATTTACTTGGATAAAAAGGCAAGAATTTCGTGTTGGATGTTGTTTCTCTGCTCGTTGGTCATGCGACGATGTTTCGCCTCGTTTGTTCGAGCGAAGATGAGACACAACATCTATCACACTAGGTGTTTTTGAAATTAAATAAGTAGGTAACCTACGTTTCTTTATAATTGCTCTTAAGCAGAAGTTATGTGCTATATTTCATTAACTGATAATAAAGCGCAATGAATTATTTCATGTTTGATTGAAATAATAGTTTTTATTTTTACATTTGACATTAAAGTTACCTTTCTAACTAAATTCCTTGCAACTCGTCCCAGACTCATCCCAACTCAAGCTACGGTCACCCTGTATATCACAGCGTTTTCTGCAGTTCTTGGGCCATGCGGTGGGCAGGCTTTTCCCACTAGTTTACCTCAAAGGCAGGAATCATGAGACAAGCTGGCCGGCCAGCCAGGAGAGGCGGCAAAGATCGTCAGGTGATTTTATATAAAGTAAAACGAGTCTAAAAGCTAACTGGAAGTGGAGATTCTCAGATATTTCATGCAGTAAATTTCACTGAAACTGTATACGTATTTGTTAACATTTTTTATGTATCGTAGTTTTTCTCTAAAATATCAACATCTAAACGTAATTATTTTGCAGAACACAAGGCACTTCCTGCATGTCGAAATTTATACAAACACGACTATAGGATCAGCTGCAGCCTGAGAACGAGTTGGGCCGAGTCTGGGCTGAGTTTATATACTTTTTAAAAACGTCTAATACCGACGAGTAGAATACTCCAAGATTTCTCGAAAGAGTTCTGCCTAACGCATAAATTGCATAATTTTATTGTCTTGTAGTGAGAAAGAGTAAAATATTATAATATGGACTGGAGAATGCATTACTTTTGAAGTCAGCTGCTATTGCCGCCAAATGATGATGGTAGCGCCAGTGAGATATCGGAGATATCCAATATTTTCAACTTTATACAAATAGTGCTTCGATTGACAAATTGAAAGTTAGATTAGAGAACATTATTTATTCGTTAATTGTGTTACGTATATAAACATGTCAAATGTGTACATCTGCAAAATTTCAAAAATGAAATAAGATTGTTCACTTTCGGTGAATTCCGGAATGAAACTAAAATAATTAATGTTCTTACTAATGCCAAAAATATATTATTATGTCAGTCAAACAAAAATTCAATTCAAGAAGGTCTTATTCAGAAAGCAGCGATACTCCTGACAGTTATGCAACTTAGTGAACATTCATGTAATGTAAATTGACGCGGCACAGGATGAGGTTAGGAACTTGCTACTGACAATTCATTAGTATCTACGACATGTTTAAATAAATTAAATTTTGAGCTATAACGGCTTGTTTGGTGAACGGAAATATCCAAGGACCGTACGTGAATTTTCGTTCTTTATCACAACATTCAATATCAACGTTATTTTTATTATTTTATTTAATATTTAGTGAGGAATTAAAAGATGGTGGCATATATTTGGTCATTTCTCCCTATTACTGGATATTATTTTTATTCATCATTAAAAACTAAATTATCGTCTTTCACTTTTGTTAATTGTACTAAAATCGACTGACTCGTTTTCAATCACAGTAGCCATTCTTGACCCAGATCCACAGCACAAACAGGTTGATGTAGGCAAAATTGCTGTATAGACATTGTTAACTAGATATTAATTTTTAAAAATTATGTACCACTAATAATTAACTTTTTGTAAATATTTAAAAAAAAATCATTTTACATCCCCCGTATCCACCCTTGAAGTATAATGTGTTGCATGTATTCTCATCTATAAGCCTTTAATATTTGCTTTGTGGAAGAAACCCTATTGTTTATGCATGCATGGCTACAAATCCACTTCATATTTTCACTAAAATTGTTTCAAAATGGATGTTTAATTGCGCTTCACTTTGCAGAGAAGCTAATAGTTGAAATGCTCCTTTAGGTAAAGTTGTTAAATATATAATATCATACAGCCCAAATTCCTTCCAGCTGTCTTTTTCTTATACATTATACTGTAATGAGTACAGTGGTGACAAGGTATGGAAAGGATGATGGTCGTGACCTGTTACACGTCACAGCATTTGCTGAGGTTAGACTGAAGGAACTGTGGAAAAACCTTAATCAGGATGGACACCTCTATACTTTTCTAAGTGATGGAAACCACATACAAGTGCATCACTGCATGCAATGGGCGGTTATGGGCGAAAGGAGATTAATTTGCCCCACAGGGAGAGAACAACGTAATTTTTACTTGAAATGATATCCAAATACTAATCACGCTCAACAATGCTTACAGTGGCGTAACTACAGAGGGGGCCGAGGGGGCCAAGGGCCCCGAGCCCGTGCATCAAAGGGGGCCTTTTCGGTTAAGCTCATCGAAGATGTTTCAATTGAGCGTGACAAAAAAAAAACTAACACTTTTAAACTATAGGCATATATGTTTTTTTTCCGTAAGCAAAAGTGTTTTAATGTTTGCCACAAATATGAAGACCAGGAGCGAGCATTATCTTTTTCATTTATTTGGGGATGGGGAGAACAATAGCTCATACGTGCTCCTCATCTGACCCATATATCTCTCTCTGTTTTATGACATTTAAGATTCGAATGAACCACCCCAAATTCAGTTGACGTAATGTCGTCAAAGCACGCGTGTGCAGTTGAAACAATAGTCTTTCTAATAAGTAAAAATTGTGCTTCAATTATAGACATTTTTTATGTGATAGTATACCATTCGTGTTAATTAGTAATTTATATTTATAATTATGTTATAGTAGATTAAAATGAACTAATATGAATTTTAATACTTTAAATATTTTTACAGCACAATAGTTATATACTGTGTTTTTTTATTTTCGTTTTAATTTATAAAATATTGCGCAAATCTAATTTCATTAAAATATGTAATTTTCTTCATAAAAAAAAAGTGCCATGCCCACATTTTCTAAAAAAAAAACGACTCCGGCGGGGATCCTTCCCCCCCTCCCTCCCCCCGAAGTCGCCGCTTCGCGGCGAAGGGGCCCAAGAGGACCTTCGGCCCCCGGGCCCACATTTTGTAGTTACGCCACTGAATGCTTACTTGACTTTGTCATGGTGCTCTAACGAGATACCAGTACAATACTCTCTTTTGGGCATAAATTATATTTTCAAAGGTGCAAAAGTAAAGTAACAATTAAATAACACCCTTTTTCTCCTTTTTGTTTGTAGATGCTGCTTCCCGAACTGTTTTACAACGCTTAGTACGTCGCTCGCTAGCACAAGGTATCGTCAAAGCTTATCCCACGCGCTCTAGTCCTGACCTACGCGACGTGCAAGACAATACTTGCATGCTAGTAAAGAAACGTGCATTACGACGTTGTGATTCTGATTCTTGCTTGGCAATGGCACTTTTACCTCCAGAAACTCCTTCTGAAACACGAGTCTGCAGTTTTCACACGATATCGGATGAGGATGAGGCACATACAGGTTCGAATCAAGAAATTGTCAAAGTCATCATAACTCAGGCTGAAGACGACGATAACAGTACCATAACAACACCTTGTCTTCGTACTGAAAGTGCCTATGTTATTGCTATTGAGGGTGATCACTCAATTCAAAACACTATGAGTGTCCAAGTCGTAGTCACAGACGCAGATGCTATGTCAAATCATTCAACTCCTACACATTCAATTATATGCACCAAATCAAATAATTCAATAGCTCAATCCTTTACTGAAAATAACGCCAAATCGAGTCCTTTGTCTCCTCGAAAAAGACCTTCCAGTTTACTGCCAGTTGGAAACAAAGATCTCAGTTTACGTTCATTGCAAGACATAAAATGTTACAAGAATGATTCCGCCAGGACGGGCAGTGGTAATCTGGATGAGGGTAGGAAGCGAGGTAGGAGACACACAGAAGCTGTGAATCGTTTCATTCCTGCTCCAAAATCTGATACCAAATTTCATTCAGACCCAGGTGGACTAGCCCCAAAACGTTTAGGTTCCGTGGAACGACTTAATATACGTAAATTAGCTGCACCAAGAGTCAAAGCAACCCCTACAAATACGCCTGTGTTACGTAATTTACCTCCCAAATGGCGCTTAAGTGTAGAAGGTTTGGATAAAAATGCTTCTAGTTCTGCAAAAAATACTGGACTTCGAGGTTCTATCATGGCACTTTTAGGCATCGGACAAACTAATTCTTAAAAATCAATTTCATTGTTTTTACGAATCATTGTTTTTTGTTGTTAGTACTTTTGTTTACTCTCCGATTTCGAGATAAAACACACTGTACGTGATCACACCATATGAATGTATAGTATAATAATTATATAAATACGAGTTGTAAATAAATAATTATAATTCTTTAAAACAGTCAATTATGGTTAAGTTATTTTATAGGTAATATGTACCTGATGTAAAAGAAACAAAAAATCTAATATTCTCATGTAAATATAAATAGTGTTATCATAAGTTGAAAAATTAATTAAAATATGTACTGTACACTTTTTGCCTTGGAAAATTCCCTCACCGATACATGTTTGGTTTGAACATCAACGTGTATGCATTGTCATGTCTCGGCGAAGAAAATTTTTCAGGCCAAATCATGATGTACAATTTATAGTCTTATAATATAATAGCCGTAAACGTCACAAATTTGTGTTGCATAGACTTTTTATGCTATAACATATATATATATATATATGTAACTTATAAAATTTCTCAAATTGCATCAAAACCTCTTGTTCATATACGACATTTACTTTATGTTCTGAGGTGACGAAATACATTAGTCTAAAGTAAAAAAAGTTTCGCTTGGCATGTGTGAGTGTTGGAGTGAGCATGCACCATCAATTCAATCAATTGAACATTCAATTTAGCCATTTTATAAATTTGTGAATAATGCTCACCCTTGCAGTGTAAGAGACTCTTGAAAACCTGTGACAAGAAACTGTACGAAAATTAAAATTTTATTATATATGTTCTTTCAAATTAATATTTAAGACTTAACATTAGTTATTATAATTATACACCTGTTCAATGTGCAAGAAGTCATGTTTTAATTTAATTATATTATTATTATTTATGTTATTTGAAAATATGAATTGTACTGTATAATTACAAGTACAATTACAATTATTATGTGTGTGAAAATAAAATATTAGAATATGTACATTACTTTATGATCTTCATGTTACGTATAAATATAATATAGTTAGTTATAAACAACAAGAGAAATAAATTTATTTTTATGAGTATTGCATTTTTTCCCTTCAAAATTATGTACCGTGTATTAATATTTATTGTCATGTAGAAAAAACTGCACGTTGTTGCATGTTGCTGTAAAAATATTTATCTCACATGCATTTTTTCTTGTTACAATTGATGTTGCATTTCTGTAAAATATATAGTATGTATGTGTAAGATTAATATAAAACATAATAATATATACGTATATGTATAATATATAATACGCGTCTAAAAACTTTATATTAATCAATTGGGTCTCTGTTGCACTATCAGCATGATATTTGACGAAAATTCGTTAATAGCTGCATATAATATGTATTAATTAGTTCAATTTGCTTAGTCGACTATATATGTTGCTTACTTAAATTGTGTATAGTGAGAAATATAAGTTTCTAGATAGAAGTATATTAAATTTACCACTTACAACTGTTATCTTCATTTTGCTCTTCAAATATGCATTAATGTTTGTTTTATATTTATAAGAACCCACTTTTGTGATTTTGTAAAATAAAAGAATTACAAATATTTTGTTTTCTTCAAATTCCTAGCTTTACGTTATAATTTTTTTAGCATATAAAAATTATTAATGTATAATGAAAAAGCAACAAAATACAAAAGACTTTCAGATAAAAATTGAAATGAACTTGCATTTCCAGTAATTAATGGCCAACCTACTTAAATATTTTTTACCATAGGAATGGAAATACCAAATTATGCTATATATTATACTCTGCTAGTTTTTCAGATTTTTTAGAGCCTATAAACTATTTTAAAAAAGTACAGAAAATACAGAGAGAGGCATTAAAATAGGTGTCAATCTTAATAAAAGTATAGGACTAAAAGAAACGTGGGTTCAAACTTGAACTTTGAATAAATTTTTGTCAATATATTATACTTCGTGGCCTCTAAAAAATAGAAAAGCAGCACAATTTGGTGCTTTCTATTTCTGCAGTAAAAAATCTTCATGAAGAATATAGAATGGAATATTATGTAGTTTGTCCATTGTTAATTAATGCTATGCATATTTAAAAAATTCCATCATCCTTAATGACGAATGTTCTTCCATTAAGGATGATGAAATTTTTTAAATGTTTGCAAGAAGTTGAATTGTTTAGACCTTTTGCAGACTTTTTATGGAAATTTTAATAATTATATAGTATTTTTTTTCCAATTCCACACATGCAGAAGCCAGCAAATTCGGACAGGTTTGACTGACTGGTTGATCTCGAGTGCCAGAAAATGTAAGCTGGGGCAGAACAAGAGTTAAGATCGAGTAAGAGAGTTCACGAACAAACCTATATTAATAGTGTAATTATAAATTATAATGTTTATGTTATTTGATATACATCAGACCTCAGACCCATCCACTAAATAAGACAATTTCCACTGCAGGGTGCAGCAGCAAATAATGCTTTTGTTTAAATGAGTCAATGATACCTGAGTCGATCACCTCAAAAATACGGTGAGCGTGAGCGGAGCACAAGTTGCATATAATATACAATATTTGCATGTGAATGACCAAAATGACCATGCATCCTTTTATTGTCTTATAAAAACAACAATTTCTCGTCCTTATATTCCTGCGATCAACTAATGGAGTATTGTCCTCAATTTTTTTATTGCAGAAATGGATTGAGGATGCAAAGTTATGCTATCCTGATTTTTTTCAGATTTTTTTGAGACCTGTAACTATTTTTAAAAAATTATTGAAAGTCCTTTTTGTGACGTCACGCGGCGGCAAGTCCTATCTTTTTCTTAAGGAGCGGCGTCTCGTGACGTCACGAAAAGGACTTTCAATAATTTTTTAAAAATAGTTCCCGGTCTCTAAAAAATCTGAAAAAAATCAGGGTAGCATAACTTTGCACCCTCTATCCATTTCTGCAATAAAAAAAAATGAGGACAATACTCTATTAATTGATACTTTTATACTAAATAAATAATATATATAACAAGCGGGGGGGGACAACTTGCAAGTTGTCTTAACAATCGGGGGCCATACTAACGGTGGTGGTCGGTGCTTGGTGTTCGGTAATGGTAGTAGTAATGGTCTTGGTGCTTTTATTTTTCACCAAACACGAATTGACAGACAGCAAAGAGGAAAGACGAAAGACAATTTTAATGAGACGACGGTCAATGGACAATGGTGTGGACAATGGGTGATAAGCTCAAAAATTTGAATTTCGCGGCGTCGGTATTGGCGTTAGGTCTTTAAAACCCTCAAAATCGTGTTCCTGAGGTGATTTTAGGTGGGGTAGAGTGTATGTTAAAGAATGAGGGGTCAAAGTTACCTTGAAATGATGAAAAGTTGAGTAGAACGTCGATGAACGTCAACGGTCGCCGGCGAGAATTTGAAAATATTTGAATTTACCGGTCGCCCAACAATCAAAACAACCGGTTGCCATGGAGCCGAGAATCAACAGTCGAGAGTCTGTCCGCAGTGAAATACTCGGCAGAGTGCGGTCTGGTGGATGGCTGTGCGCTCCCACTTAAAGAAAACATATGTGGTTATGTTGCGGCCGCACGCTGTCCCAAGGCACAGCCACGCCCTGAGGGTACACCCGTCTGTGGCCTTGTTGGGTATGAAAGAAAGCTTTTTAATCGGATGAAACCGGGAAACCGAAAAGCGAAAGGGGCTTATCAGAGGAACCTGGTAGCGGTCACTGGTTTAAAATATAAAATATCAATGTTCAATAAAGTTTGAAGTAAAAAAAAAATACACAATATTGGTCTTTACCTTGAAATGATGAAAAGTTGAGTAAAACGTCGAAGAACGTCAACGGCGACCGGCGAGAATTTAAAAATGTTTGAATTTACCGGTCACCCAACAATCAAAACAACCGGTTGCCATGGAGCCGAGAATCAACAGTCGAGAGTCCGTCCGCAACGAAATACTCGGCAGATTGCGGTCTCGCGGGTGGCTGAGCGCTCCCTCTTAAAGGAAACATATGAGGTTGTGTTGCGGCCGCACGCTGTCCCAAGGCACAGCCATGCCCTGAGGGTACACACATCTGTAGCCTTCTTGGGTAGGAAAGAAAGCTTTTTAATCGGATGAAACCGGGAAACCGAAAAGTGAAAGGGGCTTATCAGAGGAACCTGGTAGCGGTCACTGGTTTAAAATATAAAATATCAATGTTCAATAAACTTTGAGGTCAATAAAAAATACATAATATTCATCTTTACCTTGAAATGATGAAAAGTTGAGTAAAACGTCGAAGAACGTCAACGGCGGCCGGCGAGAATTTAAAAATATTTGAATTTACCGGTCGCCCAACAATCAAAACAACCGGTTGCCATGGAGCCGAGAATCAACAGTCGAGCGTTCGTCCGCAAAAAAATACTCGGCAGAGTGCGGTCTCTCGGGTGGCTGTGCGCTCCCACTTAAAGGAAACATATGAGGTTGTGTTGCTGCCGCACGCTGTCCCAAGGCACAGCCACGCCCTGAGGGTACACCCGTCTGTTGCCTTGTTGGGTATGAAAAGAAAGCTTTTTAATCGGATAAAACCGGGAAACCGAAAAGCGAAAGGGGCTTATCAGAGGAACCTGGTAGCGGTCACTGATTTAAAATATAAAATATCAATGCTCAATAAAGTTTGAAGTAAATAAAAATTACACAATATTCGTCTTTACCTTGAAATGATGAAAAGTTGAGTAAAACGTCGAAGAGCGTCAACGGCGGCCGGCGAGAATTTAAAATTGTTTCAATTTACCGGTCACACAACAATCAAAACAACCGGTTGCCGTGAAGCCGAGAATCAACAGTCGAGACTTCGTCCGCAAAAAAATACTCGGCAGAGTGCGGTCTCGCGGGTGGCTGTGCGCTCCCACTTGAAGGAAACATATGTGGTTATGTTGCGGCCGCACGCTGTCCCAAGGCACAGCCACGCCCTGTGGGTACACCCGTCTGTTGCCTTGTTGGGTATGAAAGAAAGCTTTTTAATCGGATGAAACCGGGAAACCGAAAAGCGAAAGGGGCTTATCAGAGGAACCTGGTAGCGGTCACTGGTTTAAAATATAAAATATCAATGTGCAATAAAGTTGGAAGTCAATAAAAATTACATAATATTCATCTTTACCTTAAAATGTCATAAAGTTGAGTAAAACGTCGAAGAACGTCAACGGCGGCCGGCGAGAATTTAAAAATGTTTGAATTTACCGGTCGCCCAACAAACAAAACAATCGGCTGCCATGGAGCCGACAATCAACAGTCCAGAGTTCGTCCGCAACGAAATACTCGGCAGAGTGCGGTCTCGCGGGAGGCTGTGTGCTCCCACTTAAAGGAAACATATGAGGTTATGTTGCGGCCGCACGTTGTCCCAAGTCACAGCCACGTCCTGAAGGTACACACACCCGTCTGTTGCCTTGTTGGGTATAAAAAGAAAGCTTTTTAATCGGATGAAACCGGGAAACCGAAAAGCGAAAGGGGCTTATCAGAGGAACCTGGTAGCGGTCACTGGTTTAAAATATAAAATATCAAAGTGCAATAAAGTTTAAAGTCATTAAAACATACACAATGTTAATCTTTACCTTAAAATGTCAAAAAGTTGAGTAAAACGTCGAAGAACGTCAACGGCGGCTGGCGAGAATTTGAAAATATTTGAATTTACCGGTCGCCCAACAATCAAAACAACCGGTTGCCATGGAACCGAGAATCAACAGTCGAGAGTTCGTCCGCAAAAAACTACTCGGCAGAGTGCGGTCTCGCGGCCTGCTGTGCGCTCCCACTTAAAGGAAACATATGAGGTTATGTTGCGGCCGCACGCTGTCCCAAGGCACAGCCACGTCCTGAAGGTACACCCATCTGTTGCCTTGTTGGGTATGAAAAGAAAGCTTTTTAATCGGATGAAACCGGGAAACCGAAAAGCGAAAGGGGCTTATCAGAGGAACCTGGTAGCGGTCACTGGTTTAAAATATAAAATATCAATGCTCAATAAAGTTTAAAGTCATTAAAAAATACACAATATTAATCTTTACCTTCAAATGCCAAAAAGTTGAGTAAAACGTCGAAGAACGTCAACGGCTGCCGGCGAATGTTTAAAAATATTTGAATTTACCGGTCGCACAACAATCAAAACAACCGGTTGCCATGAAGCCGAGAATCAACAGTCGAGAGTCCGTCCGCAACGAAACACTCGGCAGAGTGCGGTCTTGCGGGTGGCTGTGCGCTCCCACTTAAAGGAAACATATGAGGTTGTGTTGCGGCTGCACGCTGTCCCAAGGCACAGCCACGCCCTGAGGGTACACCCGTCTGTGGCCTTCTTGGGTAGGAAAGAAAGCTTTTTAATCGGATGAAACCGGGAAACCGAAAAGCGAAAGGGGCATATCAGAGAAACCTGGTAGCGGTCACTGGTTTAATTTAAAATATAAAATATCAATGCTCAATAAAGTTTGAAGCCAATAAAAAATACATATAACGTTCACCTTTACCTTGAAATGTCAAAAACTTGAGTAGAACATCGAAGAACGTCAACGGCGGCAGGCGAGAGTTTAAATTTATTTGAATTTACTGGTCGCCGAACAAACAAAACAATCGGTTGCCATGCAGCCGAGAATCAACAGTGGAGAGTCCGTCCGCAGCGAAACACTCGGCAGAGTGCGGTCTCGCGGGGGGCTGTGCGCTCCCACTTAAAGGAAACATATGAGGTTGTGTTGCTGCAGCATGCTGTCCCAAGGCACAGCCACGCCATGAGGTACAACCGTCTGTGGCCTTGTTGGGTATGAAAGAAAGCTTTTTAATCGGATGAAACCGGGAAACCGAAAAGCGAAAGGGGCTTATCAGAGGAACCTGGTAGCGGTCAGTGGTTTAAAATATAAAATATCAATGCTCAATAAAGTTTGATGAAGTCATTAAAAAATACACAATATTAATCTTTACCTTAAAATTTCAAAAAGTTGAGCAAAACGTCGAAGAACGTCAACAGCGGCCGGCGAGAATTTAAAAATATTTGAATTTACCGGTCGCCCAACAAACAAAACAATCGGTTGCTATGCAGCCGACAATCAACAGTCCAGAGTTCGTCCGCAACGGTTTACTCAAACGACACTGATAACACCATAAAAACATAACATATATGAAATGTTGACCAAAATTTGAATTTCCCGCCTCTCCTGTCCACTTCCGGTCATTTATTTGGTCAAATTCAAGTTCCTGGGTTAATTTTACATGGGACGGGTCACACCACTCAAGTCAGCCCGTTTACACATTCCTTTTATTATAAAAACATGCATAAAATCACGGCAATTATAATGACAATAAAACCAAATGGTGTTTTTGCCCTCCTGCCTCAAGTTTTGGTCCGAGAGTAAAAATTCATGAAAATTCGAACTCAACGTGGTCGATATAGTGGGAAATGACACTCATCTCAAATTTTTATTTTTTTGTCGATTTTGCTATATTATTGCATAGTAAACATATCATGAAATTTGCTAAAAAATTCGAATTTCCCGCGAAAAACGGTCAATTTTTATCCGATTTTTCCTAAATGGACATTTTTATGTTAGAGAACATTAAAACGAAGGTTCATGGTGATTTTCATAAGCCTATGATGTTTCATGCCCTCTCCAGGGCCGGCGCCGCATCTCATCTAAATGCTATAAAAGTACAGTGGTTTCCATAGAAAGAAACGTGATGGAGGCGTGTTTATGGGCTTAAAAGTTGTCAAATAGAGACCATTACATGCCCACATCATAACATTATCATACTTTAAATTTATAAAGGCGTGGCAGCGATAGTTTCATATTTTCATGCAGAAACCATAGTATATTATATGTATATTGAAGAAAAACAGGTGTTATGGCCCCCCCTGGCTCTAGTTTTGGTCCGAAACTAAAAATTCATGAAAATTCGAACTCACCGTGGTCAATATAGTGGGAAATGATGCTCATTTCAAAATTTTATTTTTTTGTCCATTTTGCTATATTTTTGCATAGTATACATCATGAAATTTGGTAAAAAATTCGAAATTCCCGCGAAAAACGGTCTATTTTTATCCGATTTTCGCAAATCGACATTTTTATGTTAGAGGACATTAAAACGAAGGTTCATGGTGATTTTCAACACCCTGTGATAATTCATGCCCTCTCCAGGGCTTGCGGCGCATCTCATCTAAATGCTATAAAAGTACAGTGGTTTCCATACAAAGAAACGTGATGGAGGCGTGTTTATGGGCTTAAAAGTTGTCAAATAGAGGCTATTACATGCCCACATCGTAACATTATCATACTTTAAATTTGTAAAGCCGTGGCGGCAATACTTTCATATTTATATTGCATTTCACATAGGAAATTGCATGCATAATATATAAAAATTACATCTTAGCATATAGAAATTGCTTCATTCTGGCAAATGTTTTAAAATTCTTGGCTAGATGAAGGTTAGCCAGCACTCATAGGTCATACTCAATGGAGCTCGGCTGCTACCGCAGCCTCGCTGAAAATTGAAGACGGATGGAGGGTGGTTTTAGCATGCAAAAGTGAACTCAAATGGCGCTCGGATCAAAGATCCTCGCTTAAAAGTGTCGAAAGTTGATTGATGGAAGCTTAAAACATAGCAGGATAGGTGCAGGCACGTCCCATGCATGTTATGTCAAAGTTTGGCAACGCTAGTCCCATAAGATTTCATGTTATGACAGCGGGCGCATCGAGAAATCAATAAATATAATGGTAAAGGCACTCGGATCAAAGATCGTCGCTTAAAATTGTTGTTAGATCAATCAATGGAAGGCTGAAACATAGCTGGACAGGTGCAGGTACATCCCATGCCTCTTATATCAAAGTTTGGCAACGCTAGTTCCATAAGATTTCATGTTATGGCAGCGGGCGCATCGAGAAATATGTAAATATAATGCTATTACAATTATATAATACATAAACCAAATAATAGCCATAAAAATAAATTGTCTTTACCTTCCCCCTCCATTATCTCGGCTCCTATGGGACTTATGGCAAATCTTATGGCACCAATCGAAAGAACACAAAATTTGGGTCCAGAAAAAATGGTTCCCAAAATTCGGCGTCCCGGATTTTTTTTCCGGGACGCCGAGGAAAAGTGCATTTCCAAAAACGTAACATAAGTCACGAACCATAAGTCGGATCTTATTTTTGAGCCCGCCGCTAGAAAGCTCGTCAAAAAGTAGGTCTGGGACAGGCGTAGCCTGGAGCGGGGAGCCGTCACCGTTTTGCCCAGAAATCAAAAGAAAAAAAGTTACGGAAAAAAGGAAAAACCGGAAATTTGCTCTACCAGGAAAATGACGAAAATCACAAAATTTCTCAACTTTGCGATTTTCTGTGATTTTTTGTATGGGTCCCGTGTTTTTTGAACATCATTTTTCTAGAGCCAAATTTTACTGGTTTTCCAACGGTGCCCACGAAAAAGCGCTAAAATTCCAACTTTTTGAGTTATTAACGGTTTTTTGAAAAAAGTCAGGTTTTGAAAAAATTCAAGATTTTTTCCTTATTTTAATTTTCGTTGTAGCTCAATTCTGAGGCCATATTCGGATTCCTCGTGAAAAACTGTTTTAGAAAAAAATTTAAAAACCCGAGATTCGAAAATTTCATTTTCGGGTGAAATTTCCCGGGTTAATCCTTATGGGGAAATGAGGCGAATATAAAATTCGATTTTCGGGCGCCATAACTTCGCGAAAAATGATTCGATCGTTTTGAAAATTTGATAGAAGGTGTAAAAAACCATGGTAAACAACTTTTTCTTGGTCTCGGTGTATCAAAAGTTACTGGTTCGCCCGATTTTCGAGTACGTGTCCCGGAAAACCGGGATTTTGAAAATTAAAACTCAAAATTCGAAATTTTCAAGATAGCAGTTTTGTAGTCCGGAACAAACCCAGCTAGCGTTTTTCTTTCAGAATCGAGCTATCTCTGTAAGTTTTTGAGCTGTGGGGTCCGAAAGTGACCCCTTTTAACCCGCATTTCCCTATGCTGAAAATTCAAAATTTCGCGCCCCCCAAAATAATGATTTTTTTCGAATTTTTTTGAATGGACCCGGGTCACATGATTTTTAGGCCCATTTCGTCTCATTGGACCGGTGCGCTAGCGCGCACTGTTCCAATAGATAAATGGGTCCCGGAAAGACCCTTTTCCGGGACGCGGGGCCGAAACGGCATCATATTTTGCGGAATTTTTCAGTATGCCCATTTTATGTGAAATTTTGTCTATTTTTCATTTCTGACGTCAAAATCAAACATTTCGAAACTTTCGAGGTTTTTGAGGGTTTTTTTCTCCGAAAAATCGCGAAAAACCCAAAATTTTTTGACATTTTTCGAAATTTTTTTAGAGATTCGGAAATCCCGATTTTTTTATGGGGGGACCCATATCTCACCTTTTCTCCACCACCTCTTTGACACATCGCGAGTTTGCACTTTTGGGTAATTTTCCTGGCCCGAAAAAAAATTCCGGGACGCTCAAAATCGGCTCAGAGGTACCCCCCGAGGTGGTCTACATGAAAAGTGGGTCCCCCTATTTTTAAAGGCCCCGCCAAGGGCGGCGCTGGCGCGCGAAATCGACGACAGACGTTTCAGCGTAGTAAAATTAACTCATTAATAGAGGGGGGTATTCTGTGAATGGAATATTGAAGTAAAAACTCGCAGTATTCCCTAATATAAATTATTTTAATCAATATGATGTAAATAATTTGTGTATATATCTGCAACGTAGATATTCAGTCTAATAATTGAATCTGTACAATCTCACAGTCAGACACAAAAACCAGCATGCATGCAGTGTCTTATAAAAAGTAAAAAAATCAGTCTGTTATTAAAGTAGAGTGAGCGATTGCATTTTTTTTTTAAATATTTTATTTTCTAAAAATAGTTTAACCTGCCCTCTATTGAGAAATGAAAACAAAAAAATTCCATCTGAAATATAGCTTCACCACAAAAAAATTCCCAAGGTTGGTGTTTCGGAGGCCTCTAACATGCAGCCTTATGGAACATATTTATATATACAACAGCTTTTTACACCAAAACCTGGTCCGAACTATATAATGGTACTATTTAAAAAATACCTACGTAATCTATGAAGAATTCTTTAAAAATGGATTTTCAAATAAAACAAATTTTTTACGGAGCTATTTTCCCAGAAAAAAAATCTTGAAAATCCTTATGGGAAATTTTTGCGGGTTACTGTGTGTGTGTTTTTTAAGTGCATCGTATAGAGTGTAAAGTGAACAATTTTCAGCGAGGGAAATAGCCCAGTTACAAGGTAATTGCTTATTGTAATTACACATTCATATATATATATATATATATATATATATATATATATATATATATATATTAATTTGAAAATCCATTAAAGAATTTATCATAGATTAATTATGTAGGTATATATTTTTTTTAAATGGTACAATAGTTCGGACCAAGTTGGAGTAAAACGCTGTTTTCTGTTCCATTAGGCTGCATGTTAAAGGCCTCCGAAACACCAACTTTGGGAATTTTTTGTGGTGAAGCTATTTGAGATGGAATTTTTTGGTTTTCATTTCTTAATAGAGGGCACGTTAAAATATTTGTAGAAAATAAAATATTAAAAAAAAAGCAATCGCTCACTCCACTTTAATTCAAAGAGAGGGGATTGCGCTGACGTCATGCGAGGATCGAGGGCCAGAATGCACGGACTAGCATATATATAAACAAAGTGTTCAATAATTTTTTACTTAACTTAATAAAATAAATCAAGTTTAAATACTTTAATAATACTTTAAATATATTATACTGAATAAACAATTAATTTACACTTAAAATGTGAATTTTCTTTAATTTTATTGAACGTGCATGCGTGTTACATTAATTGCCAGTTGCTACATATATATCATTTATTAAATTGCATAATTATTCATATAATATTTATAATATTATAAATTTGCATAATATACTTATGCAATTTATATAAATCATAATTTAATTTTAATAAATTTAATAGCTATATATATATAATTTTATATATATATATATTATATTATACATATTATATATTATATATATATATATATATATATATATATATATATATATTATATATATATACTGCAATGTACATTAATTAAACTTTATTTATTTATTTATTTATTTATTTATTTATTTATTTATTTATTTATTTATTTATTTATTTATTTATTTATTTATTTATTTATTTATTTATTTATTTATTTATTATGGATTAGTAGTGGGGATCAGGTCTTTGTGGGGATCGAGGGGAGGGGGGGAGGCACGTCCTTGAGAGCATCAAGCAGCTGATATAGAAGGTCAACAACACTTTCTCCGTCTCAATTAAGTGTCTCAACTGCTGGATCTCTTGTTGACTGGATGTCTACTTTCTGCTGGATTTAATTTTTTTTAAAATTAAACTATAATAATTATGATATTTAACAAAATTCGAGAAGCATGTTTAGGCATAAGTCGTTCTCCAGGTGTGTATAAATGATGGCATATAATTATGCTGTAATATACTGTATATTATATTTTATGCATGAACACATACTGTATGCATATGCATACAGTTTATATTATTGTCTTGAAATATGCCTATAGCTAATGATATAATAAAATAATAATAATAATAGGTCCGCACAAATTAAGGTATACAGTACACAATCAAATACAGTAAGAATAATATACTGTAATATAGTTCCCTGTGCATCTGATTCATGATATAATATTTTGTGCATTTAGGAATGGAGATCTAATTACCAATGTAATTATATACATACAGTAGTAGAGTATAACATACAGTATACATAATTATGTATTAATAACGCCTGCATTACTTCTAATTTTCAGCATGCTCTGTATTTCACCTATGGTGCAGGCCTTGTCACAGCGAAGTTCCGTTCACAAAGGCATCAGAATCATTTTCTGCAGGCCAGCTTAGATCTTCTGCTGTGTCATGTGGACAGCCAACAAGTCTTTCTCATGCTCATCTTCTTCAAGAAGGACAGGTACAGTATATAACAATATAACCATGCAGTGACAATAACACAGGGGCGAATCCAGCCCGCGGCTTTGGGGGGGGGGGGGTGCCCTATCCCGCATTGTTAAATTTTGGGGTGGGAGGGGGGCGACGGGTGGGGGGAGGTAATACCTACAATGTATTTTGGGACCTTGGGGGGGGGGGGGGGAGGGTGCGATCGCCTCCCCCTTGGATCCGCGCCTGCAATAACATATTATTTGCTCTTTAAGGCTGCATTTTTTCTATTCCTAAAAGCCAAGATGTACATACTGTATATTATATCAGCTACCTATATAGCTGCTTCCCCCACCGCTCCAGATCTCAAGCCAAAGTCGGAGCATATTGGCGTCATAAAGTTAGTGCAAACCTAGTGGTAACAGCTGGAACTACGTGCGTCTGGCGAGGATTGCTGTATATGATTAACATTGTAAAATCATGTAAATGCTCTGTCAGCAGCCACAGCATAATTTTACAGAAATGACAACACCATAATTAGTTGTCAAATACTTTCGGACAAATATAAAAAAATATTTCAACTTCGTAAGTGATATCTTTACTAAAAATTTAATCATTTTTGTGATTCTCCCCATGCTATAGATATTGCCGTATCCTCGATACAAAGAGCAAAATTTTCAGACGTTAGCGCCATCTCTTGGTCCTTTATGTCCTCTATAGGGACCTACTTCTTCCTCAATATCAATCTCAATATCGACTATCTGAGCATTCACAGTTATATAAGCGCATGCATATGTGCATCAGAGGGGAGCGAGCATCTGAAATCAAGCGCAGGAAAAAATAAAAAAAATGAAGCTTATCTAAATAACCTCTCACATGCATTGCATTCAAACAATATGTATGTGTGCTTTAATTTATTTATAAGACGTACACACATGACATATATTATGCTATTTGAGTGCCTACCTTGATCTTTGGTGTGGAAATATGCTGAAAATGAACAGAAAACAGAATTTGTAGAATTCTTAAGTCATGATGACTATTACCCAGTAAACACATAGTGGCTATACTAATTGTGGCAAATAATTGAAATTATATAATGAAGTATTCTAAAATTTTGGGTAGAAAAAAATCTATTTAAATAATTTGTGAACATTTGAATTTTTTCTATCTCAATTGCAGGCACACATACCTCATGATTTGTCCCTAAAAGGGACACCTGTTTGCGTAATTATTTTCCCAGTCATATTTTTCCACTATATGCAAAGCTTAAAAAATTGAAGGGTTCAATTTTATTGGCATTTTTTATATCTAGGCATCTGCCCCAGCTAGAGATTGAATTAATTCTTCATAAAATTAATCATGAATGTTATACTGTATTTTATGTTTTATTATAGTTATTCTAGTATGCTATAGTGTACATTTTTGTTCCAGCTTCAGCCTGGCATTCTGTTAGCCGAACTTCGTTCAAGAAGACAACAACTGATGGAAGAAATTTGGCAGCATAGTCCTTCAGAACACAACCATATGGTTGTAGTACCAGCAGCAACCCAGCTGTATATGACAGAGCGGATTCCATATCCTTACAGACAGAGCTCTGATATGCTTTACTTGTGTGGCTGTACGGAGCCGGGCAGTGCGCTGGTTCTCTGCTCGAGTGCGGCAGGCCGCATGAAAGAAATATTGTTTGTGAGAGGACGTGACCCACGGCAGGAGCTGTGGGACGGTCCTCGCCTTGCTGCCAACCAGGCCTCTGCGGTGCTGTTTGGAGTGGATGAGACACTTCCTGCGAGTGAGTTTGCGTCCTACCTTACCTCCTTCGCAAGAAGCAAACAAAATTTTACTCTATGGTAGGTGTGGTGACTGAGTTCTGTGTACCTAGTCCAAACTTTCAAACCAACATCAGTATTTGGGGGAAAAGAGGGGGTGAATTTTTCATTTCTCATATTAGCTAAGAGAGTAAAGGAAAGGGGTGGGAGGTGGGGGAGGTTAACAAAATTAAACAAAAGTCACAAATAATTGTCAAAAGGTCTGCATTTGTAGAAGTTTTTGTTAATGGTTTCCTTGGTGAATCCTGATCCAGTACTGTACATTGCAGTCGTCGCTTCTGAAAAATTCCCTTTGAGGCCTTGTTAATCATCATGCCCCATAAGAATATCACAGAGGGCACACTGATTAACAATTAACGCTGCAAGTGGAAAATTTTCTAAGGTGACAAGTGTACATTAATTACTCAACCATGTTCTTATGCACTTAAAATTCTTTCAAAAATTATAGTTAATGGATGTTTTCTTGTTGTGCCTTTTAAGGAAATCATTATTTTGAACATTTCAAAGTATTCTCTTTGGATACTGTACAGGTAAAATTTTAAGGCCTTTTTTATGGATTAAAAATGTTTCAACTACAATAGCAATACATTAAAAAAACAACATGTAGAGATTTATTAAAATGTTGTATATATTTTGGACTCTTAGCAAAAGTTGCAATCAAACAATGCAGTGTACGTCCTAAACTGTGATTAATTGAAATTCCATTACCAATGTGAAAAGTACCAAACTTGATTAATGAGTCAAGGTTCTTGCTTGTGCACAGGTACGAGAAGACAGAGGCTCCTTGCGGCAGTTTTGGTGATGTAATGCACAAGTTTCTTGCTGAAGCGGGCAGTAAGCACCGACTTGAATCTCCTCGTAGCACCCTGCACCGTCTGCGCCTCATCAAGTCCTCCGCGGAGGCCAAATTGATGGCTCGTGCAGGCCACATTGGATCTGAGGCTGTCGCCAGCACGATAGCTGCAGAATCTGGCTGTAGAGGAAGTGGTAAGCTCAACTAGATAGGGTATGTCTCCATTGTTTGCCTTATTA
Source organism: Siphlonurus alternatus (assembly GCA_949825025.1). Lineage (NCBI taxonomy): Eukaryota > Metazoa > Arthropoda > Insecta > Ephemeroptera > Siphlonuridae > Siphlonurus > Siphlonurus alternatus. Next base: position 50,152,258 of record OX463788.1, on the reverse strand, counting down.
AAACTGCTTTGTGTGATGCTAAAGTCATTTATAGACAGTTTGTAACAACTTCCTCATTAGCTGTAGTGTTTATTAATAAAAAAATATCTTGCTTGAGATATTTTGTTGGAAATACAGTGCATAGAACTATTCTCAAAAACATTATAATTATGTTCATATACATGCAGCAATTAAAAAAATCAGAGAATTTGGTAGAAATGTGTAATGTAAATTTTGTTGACTTGAAGAAATAATTATAATTTAAGATTGAGAAAATTTAATACAATATTGACATATTTAATATTATTAGTATGATTTTTTTTGTTACTCTAGCAAATGATGAATTTGCAATATGATGAAATGATGATTAATTATATCAGTCAAGCAATTTAATACTTAAGTAAGTCTGAAATAATAATTACAGTATGTTGACATGTTATACTGTCAATAATTTCATACATAGTATATAGCATTAAAGTGATAAAATGTTATTTTATTTATTTTTATTTATTTATTTATTTATTTCACCCAAGATACACACATATGAACAAAAATAATGGGTGAGGGTAGCAAGCAAGGCACTAAGGCACCATATCACAGTTAAGTGGCTGCTAACCTGCAAACATACATAACATGCTAAAGCAATAAGCCAGGGTCAAACTTATATTACTAACTATTTTTAACAACATAATAATTTTTAAGAAGAGAAGGAAATTGTTTAACGTCACATAGTTTTACATTACAAGCCAACTTATTCCACTCAAACACAGACCTAAAAAGGAAACCCTTCTTATACAACTCTAAACGAGCTTTAGGTGGAATAAGACTAACAACCCCTTCCTGTCCTCTAACAGGACGCCCACTTTTAACACTATCAGTTATATTGGTATCTACCTGACCTGTTCTACATTTATTGAAAAATAAAATATCAATTATTTCAAATTGCTGATTAATAGGAACAATATTTGTAATAGAACAATCAGGTTTACATTTGTTGTAAATAAATTTAAGTCTGTTTCTCTAAAGCTTCAAACTTTTTCATATTAGCAGAAGTTGTGGGGTGCCAAGCTGGAGCTGCATAAGTAATAATAGACCTTATTAACGTCAGATAAGCAAGACGCTTGACTTAAGTAGAACAGCCGTATAGATTGCGCTTTAAAAAATATAACAATCTAGCAACCTTGCACCTCACACTTTCAGTATGCAAATTCCATTTTAAATTAGCAGTAATATTGTGCGTGTGAATTAATAATATTTAAGTGATATTAAAATTGTTCACTAGCTGGTTTAACTTTTCTTTTTTCACCATTAATGTCAGCGTGGCCGAATATGCTCATGCAGCAAAAATATTTTTGGTTTATAAAATTATAAAGGATAAAATAACAGTTTGCTCACAGTAAATATATATACATATATATATATATATATATATATATATATATATATATATATATATATATATATATATATATATATATATATATATATAAGTGATATATATATATATATATATATATATATATATATATATATATACATATATATATATATGTATGTATATATATATATCAGCAAATTCGCTGCACTTTTTGAGTAATAATTTTTGTTTTCGTGTGAAAAAGATGCTGATTTGACTAAAAAAAAAAAAAAAAGCCACATACAGCAGTCACTATTTAAAAACAATGCTTATCTTAAAAATGCTGAATAACTAGACAAAGTAATCGATTCTGTCTTTTTTTTATGAAAATTAATTTCATGATGTCAGAAAGGTTTTAAAATTTTCAAAGTGGTTCACCATGTGCCTATTTTTCTTATCACTGACACTTATAATCCTTAAATTGATTATAATAGAGGACATAAAGGACCAAGAGATGGCGCTGACGTCTGAGAATTTTGCTCCTTGCATCGAGGATACGGCAATACCTATAGCATGAGGAGAATCACAAAAATTATCAAATTTCTAGGAAAGAAATCACTTACGAAGTTGAAATATTTTTTTATATTTGTCCTAAAGTATTTGACAACTAATTATGGTGTTGTCACTTCTGTAAAATTATGCTGTGACTGCTGACAGAGCATTTACATGATTTTACAATGTTAATCATATACAGCAATCCTCGCCAGACGCACGTAGTTCCCGCAGTTACCACTAGGTTCGCACTAACTTTATGACGCCAATATATATGATATATGTATATTTATAGATTTAAAGGCATACAGGCCTCAAATTACAAATTAGACAGTCACCAAGTGGGTTTAGAGTATATAATCAACATTCGCATAATTTTTTTCCACGCGTGATGCATCCATGCGAAGTCGCAGTTCAAAGTAAGAAATTTAGTCCTTGATGACGTCACGAAGTCCTTGATGACGTCACAACTCAATGCTAATCGGTGCTAGCTGTGAGTTGTGACGTCAGCAAGGACTTTCTTTACAGCGCGACTTCGCACAGACGCACCGCGCGCAGGTAAAAATAATATGAATGTTGATTATAAACTTTAGCAACACTTAATGTCTGTCTAATTTGTAATTTGAGGCCTGTATACCTTTAAGTAGAGTGAGCGATTGCATTTTTTTTTTCTGCATGTTTAAGGCCTCCAAAATACTAACTTTGGGAATTTTTTTTGTTGAAGATATTTGGGATAGAATTTTTTGGTTTTCATTTCTCAATAGAGGGTAGATTAAACTATTTTTAGAAAATAAAATATTAAAAAAAATAAAGCAATGCAATCACACTCACCTTAATAAATTATTGATTTCATTATTTTGAAAATTTAAACATATAAAATATATATATTTTTTTTTCTTGCTCTCGATCGCACATCAACACATCTTCATAAAATGTGCCGTACTTTTTTTGTTTGTTTTGTTTTAAAGGACTTTATTATTAATAGATTGCCGTCTCTATAATCGAGACGAGGCAGTGAAAATAGAATTTATAAAATAGATATTTAATAGATAAAAATAGAAATGGCACAAATTAAGGGCATTGGGTGTAGCACCGGTAGTTGGCAACACTGACGTATCTTCACCATGTTAATTTTTTATCATTGCTCCTCGGAGTAATTTTTATGCTAGAGCTAAGCTGATTGCTGTAGTATCAAGATAATTAGTAGCCCAAGTGCACTGGCTAAATAAAGCCTGATTTAAAGAAAAGTATTTTTTAGTAATTTTTTAAATTTACATGCATTTTTCTAAAATATAAAAAAAATACTTTTCTTTAAATCAGGCTTTATTTAGCCAAATTGTGCACTTGGGCTACTAATTATCTTGATACTACAGCAATCAGCTTAGCTCTAGCATAAAAATTACTCCGAGGAGCAATGATCAAAAATTAACATGGTGAAGATACGTCAGTGTTGCCAACTACCGGTGCTACACCCAATGCCCTTTTTAGGTTTTAATAAATTAATTCAAAGTATATCAATATAATATATTATATAATTAAGTAATAATATAAAAATATATAATAAATAATAATAATATATAATATTATATACATATTAAAAGTATAACCATGTACATGATTTTATGAATTAAATGTTATTAATATTTTGTGTTAAAGCTAGAAATATATTAATAATATTTAATATCATACTTTCAAACATTTATATAAGTTATATATTATATTTTTATTCCCGTGTCTCTTCATATTGCTACACGGCAGTTAACAGCTAGGTTGCTGGTATAACATATGAATACAGCTTATACAAAAGTGCCATGTCCAGAGTGCTTTTTCTTTGGGACAAGGCGGTATTAAACTGCATGTGCAGCCAGTTAGAGGGTTGCGCGAAAAACTCCCTTGTCCCAATTTGAGTGTATTCAAGACAAGGGTGCCGTACGTGTCTCTAGCAACTTCCATCGTTTGGAGGCATAAAAAATTAATAAAACCATTATACCTTAAGTCTGAGCTAATTTTTAAACATATTTTAAATTATATGTTTTATAATTCTAAGCATCCTAACTAAAATCATGCAACTTTTGCTAAAAAAAAAAGGTTTTTATGCTCTCAACTCAAGTGTTATATGTACCCAGTTCTTCTTGAGAGACTCACTGTAATGCCGATTCTTTGCCGTCAGCGCCTCCCTGGCTAGAAGAGGCTCGAATTGCAGCGAGGGTAGACTTTGAGTGCCGAGCCAAGGGTGCACAGCAACTAGCATACCCTCCAGTGGTGGCTTCAGGAGTGCGCGCCAACACCATCCACTACGTCAGCAATAACCAGCGGGCAGGTCCAGACGACCTGGTGCTCATGGATGCTGGTACTAGAGTGGGTTCTTACTGGACACGTTGTTTCTTACCAACCAGATTTTCTCTAAACTTTCACTGTCATTTGCATGCAGTGCTCAAAAAATTGTTCTTGCAAGAATCATAAAGTCTGAAAATCCTCCAAAATATACTTTTTTAATATTATTATTATAATGGTGTGATTATTATTCTAAAATTGAAGCTTTTAATAAGTACAACAAACTGCTGCTTTAATTAAAGGAAGGATCAAAGATATAATTGGAATTTAAATCTAATATATTGTCTTGGTAGCATCTAATTTGTCAAAGTCAACTTACAGTATATTATTATTTAATTTTATTATGAAACCAATTTCCTGTGAAAAAACAAGAAAATATTCTATGTTAAATCTCACAAGAGTTTTTCTGGATTTTTTCACAGGAAATTAATTGGTTTTATGATAAAATCATTTTCAACTTTTTATTTTATTTTTATTTTTTATTTTTTCTTCTTTAAAAAGCTTATATTACAGAACATACATACTTATATACACGTTGAACTTTCTTCTAGTAAATTGAGGGGTTAAGTTAGTTAATAAGTTTTATGTTAAATGACATATATGGTTAACTTGACTTTGGAGTTTCTTGCTGGAGAATCTTGAGGGGGAGGATTTTTGGAATTTTGGTTCCATATGAACTATTCATAGAACTATATTTTTAAAAAAGACTTAACATTTTGGGTCATGATCTTATTACTAAAACTTATTTTAAATATAAATAAGTGGAAAATATGTTTATTTTTATTTCAACAAATATAAGACAGCAGTGTACAGTAAAGAATATGTGTATATTGTTAAAGCAGAAAGTAGTAATTTTGATTTTAGCAATGCTGGTTAGTGCAATGTTAGTGTTGTATTCCTTTTTTTTTTTTTTTTTTTTTTTTTTACCTCTGGGTTTGTTCTAGGCTGTGAATACTTTGGCTACAACAGTGACATCACACGCACCTGGCCTGTTAGTGGAATGTTTACTGGCCCACAAAAAGCATTGTACGAAGCAGTGCTGGACGTCCAACTGCAGCTGATAGAATTGCTGGCTCAGCGGCCTTCTCTCGATCAACTGTTTGTGGCCATGTGCCAGCTGCTAGGATTGCGGCTAAGGGAGCTTTGCTTCCTGCCTGCATCTGCCAGCGTGGCTGAATTGACTCGGGTAAGGTGCTAACTTGACTGAGGGCTTCATTCAGTTTCTTCCAATGACTTAGTTTAACTTCAGAGCAACTCTGTTTTCAAGGCTCAACTGCAATTTAACTACATCCCTGCAATCTGATATCAGTGCTCATATGTTAGTTTCTGCCTGATATTTCTTTTTTTTTAAAAGGGACACTAAATAAAGGTGACCATGTTCAAAGCTCAGTCAGTAAATTTTGGCTATGCTGGGATGACAATATTATTTCATACAAGGATTTGTAATGATATTAAAGTGAGACAATATGCTAAAAAAATGTCAACATTGTGCTTTGAATTCTTTTTTAGATATTTTAATAATTCTTACCAATTTTACTTTGAAATTTGTTCCATTTTTATTTATTTATTTATTTATTTATTTATTTATTTATTTATTTATTTATTTATTTATTTATTTATTTATTTATTTATTTATTTATTTATTTATTTATTTATTTATTTATTTATTTTTGTGATTGATTGATTGAGAAGATTGAGAAATAGTTAAGAAATTTATTGAACATAGATTTTGTTACTGATAATTAAATGCATATTTCTTAAAAGTTTAAAATAGAAGTGTTCAAATTGGCGAGGAAGTAGTAATTGTTGTTTTTATAAAAGGGTCCGGAACACACGTTTTTTTAGTACTGTCAAAACTAGACTATTATCCAAAGTAGCTAGCATAAGAAATGTTCATAGATAATAATAATAATAATAATAATAAATGTTTTATTGAGCAGAAAACAGACAAATTACAAATATGTCACAGTCAATAAAGGAAAAACTGCCCAAGGGGATGTAAAAAAAGGCAAGGCCCATACTAAGTTCTACACCCAAAATAAAGTAAGAGCAATTAAGGGTAAGGTAACGCCACCAATGTTAAAAAAAATCCCTCTCACAAAAATTCTGAAAAAAATTTAAAATGTTCTCCTCTATACCCCCTATCAGTACCTAAAATATCAGGTATACAAATACGATCTAGTTTTTGAGTTATAAAATTTTAAAGTTGACTACTTTAACATGGAGAAATGAAACTCCCATGTTAAATTGGTCAACTTTAAAAATTCATAACTCAAAAACTAGATCGTATTTGTATACCTGATATTTTAGCTACTGATAGGGGGTGTAGAGGAGAACATTTTAAATTTTTTTCAGAATTTTTGTGAGAGGGATTTTTTTTAACATTGGTGGCGTTACCTTACCCTTAACTAAACAAAAGTTGCATAAGTATACAATATATAATGTATAAGCTAGCTAACTAGCTACAAAAGTAGATATAAGGGTAATAAATTTACATCATTGTCTTAAATAAGCTTGTTTTTAAAGATTTAACATTAGGATGAAGCTTATTATATGCCCTTATACAACACGTGGAAAGAAAGAATTATTATAACAATAAGAGTTACAAACAGGAAAAATGAACTCAGTACTTTCTTTATTACGCAGCATACTTGGCTTTGTAGATCATCTTCTGCAGAAAAAAGTTTCTAAAAAAATTGAAAGATTAAAAGTGTTAAAGTATGAAGATTTACAAGCTGTCTACTTTCAAAACCGGCAATCGTCACTTTGTGATTTACAGTAAACTTGTAAGTAAGACAATTAATCCTTACAGCAAAGTGGAGATTGGCAGTTTTGAAACTAGGAGATGCACATACATAGATATAAATAATTGAGAGCCCGTGCATCAAACGGTATTATGAAGACCATTTTCACTACAGGTTGATCATTAAATATCAGTGAAACGAGATGAGAACTAACCTTTAACTGTATTATTGGTCTTTAATCCCATTTGATCCACGGGCTGTCAAAATTATATTGCACAGTGTTTTACTCATACTGACACATTAATCAAGTTTAACTGACCTTTTTGTTTATGACAGACTTTTGTGCATTTTCTGACTCTTATCTGACTTTCTGGCACTGTTTAGTATGTAGTCACAATGCGTATCAACTGATATTAAATGTGAATAAATAAAATAATAAAATAAATAAATTAATTTGATTAAATTTGATTACTTGATTGCCTGATTGTCTTAATAACAAATCCAGCACTTCAGCATGTATGCTTTAAAAAAAATTAACTAATAAAACACATACATGATATCTCAGAATATAAGTCACATAATTTAAGCACAAAAAATATTGATTTCACTTTGACTTGAGGCTCAGATTGGCAAGCAAGGGGCCAGTCAGGGCCATATAGGCATTACGGGCAGCAAGAGCCACCTGGAATTAAGGAGGCCTGCGCTGAGGCCACTTTTTGTACGCTCGCTGTGTTAAAAAGTGAAGATCGAGGCCAGTCAGGGATCCTTGACCCAGCCATGCAGTCCGATTTGAGCCTTCCTGAAGTTATGTAGAGATAAGATTCAGAAGTGCATCAAAATGTTTTGTACTTACTCAACTTGCATTCTGAGATGATCAACAATATAATTTATAATATGTTCAAATTTGCTTGATTACGAAAGAAGTGCTCTTTCAATTTACACACACACACATAAGTGCTCATTAAATTTGAAATTTACTGAATTTTGATGAAATATTTTGTACCCGAATTTAAAATGTGGTTGAAACTGTAAGGTAGATACATTATGATTTTGTCTTTAAGTTCTGAAAATGAACACAAAATTAAATCAATATAATATTATATATGCATTTTGAAAGTTAGTAATAATGGTGCCCATGACAGCCTTAATTGTGTCCACTTTCCGTTAATGCTACTTGTGTGTATATAACTGTCTGTATGTTTGACTGGTTGCTCTGTGTCCTCTGTGACAGGCTGCTCACACGTTCTGCCCACATCACGTCAGTCACTTCCTCGGCATGGATGTCCATGACACAAACACAGTGCCTCACAATCTACCACTGAGACCTGGGATGGTCCTCACGGTTGAGCCAGGTGAGCGACGCACGCCTGCAGATCTGAGCTAAAAACTGTCTGACAGAATCTAACTTGTAGCTAAAATCCATATAAACTGGGATAAATTTCCTCAGCATAAGTACTATTTAATAAAAGAAAATAATCTATAAAACTCTTATAAAATACAAAGTATTGAAATGGTGATACATAATGTATTGTATGACTTTTGCGTGTGTTCAATACTTTGTGTTTTATTTAATTATTTGTTTGTTTGTTTAATTATTCATATAAAAATATAATATATATTTTAATTATACAGGTAATAATTTTCAATAATGTTGATTAATGGAAAAATCTTACACTGTTCAGTATCATTTATGAATAAACCTAATCTAGGGCTATTCTCGTATTGTTAGAGGCTAAATTTGAGCTTTTGTTTTGCACACAAGTTGTAACTACAAGTCACATCATTTTATATAGAAAATGTAGAAAATGGAGGTGGTCATGCAGTGCTCAACTGACTGGCCAATCAGAGCGCCATATGACAACAAGTCATAAGCCAAAACAAAAAGCTTGTATTTACACTCTTATATGATTATTATTGTATTCTAACAGCTAGGAGAATAGCCCTGACTAAATCACCCAATTGCGACGATGGAATTTAATTTAACTTTAAGACAAACTTAAGTGTTTGCAATTGAGTATGTGTTACTTTTAAAATCCAGGCTTCAATTTGTTGATTTTAAAATAACACGTACTCAATTGCAAACACGAGTTCTAACTATAATTCAGAGTTAAACTTAACTTTGTTTATTTTGATTGTTGCAATAAACTTAACTTTGTTTATTTTGATTGTTGCAATAATTAAAATCAACAACTTTTGCAATAATCAAAACCAGCTTATCTTCTCATCTCTATGCAATTGGTTGTAAGACTTAATGATCTATACCATTCGATGAATGTGTTTAATTTGTATAATCATCATATGTACTGTCAAGGTTTAATTTGAATTTAAATGCTTCCAGGGATTTATATCACCCCGAATAACACAAATGCACCAAAAGAGTTCCGGGGAATGGGCATAAGAATAGAAGATGACGTTTTGATAACTGAGTCAGGGCCGGTCGTGCTCTCATCTAAATGTCCAAAGAAGGTATCTGAGCTAGAGGACCTAATGGCTTCCCAACCATGCAATTGGCCATAAAGTATTTACTTAGACTTATCATGCAAGTGTTATATTATTGTGTATAAGTATTAATATTTTAATTATACAATATTGATAATAATTCTACTCTGATATTTTCTCACCATTTTTTTGCGGCTGAATATTATATAATTATACATAATATAATATATTATATCATGTGCATTAAGTTAAGAAAATGTTTAAAATTGTATTGTTGATTATTTGGATGATCATCGATCATGCATGAATAATAAATATTTTTGTTAAATTTAACGCTGAAAAAATACATTTTGTTTTTAATAAAGTATTGTGGTTTTTAATCTGCTTTAATTCCTATAAAACTTTGTATTAAATAGGCATCCAATATATTTGATATGTTTTTAGTTTGTGCTGCAATTATGATTATTGCCTCTGTCAATATGCACTATATGCAGTATATTATTTATGCATCATATTTATTTATTTTAATATAAATATACTCTATAATTTAATATAATTTTTATATACAGTACGTATTATGTAATTGACTACTTAATATATTATATTAAATTTATTCTGTAGTATAATACATACAAATTTATTATATAATTATAATGTATATGATTATATAATATATTTGAACAAAAACACACTTAAGGCTTAACCTGAGAAATTTGGACGAAAAATTCGCTATAACAGATTTTCTTCAAATTAATTTGGTGGACTTATAGTCCAGGAGTGAAATGCAAAAGTATATGGAGAAGGTGGAAAAAATTAGTTGCTAACGGCAACTTCGCCCATATGTTTCCAATGACCTATATGAATCCACAAAAAAAGTCCCGTCAAGTCACCCCTGGCCTTCATGGTCAAATCCGGGTTTGTCCCGGATTTCAAAAAACATTTTTTATCTCAACAACTACTTGTCGCACACGAATACAAAAGGTATCATAGCAAAGCTTAGCAACTGCACAACACAGAAAAAAATACTTTAACTTGCCTAATATATTGATTTCATCATGCAAATAATTAGCAATTAATGAGTTTAAATCGATCAATCAAGATTTTGAAAGTAAACTACGCCGAAAATTTAATATGCAATATATACCCGTTTTGAGTTTATTAGTAATAATTGTGTTCATTTAATAATGAACCGGGGTCTTTTTATTTTACATCTCTATAGCACTGATATAGATCGTGAGATAGTAGGAAGAGAAGCGCAAAAAACAGGGACGGGCGGGCATCATTACAATATGGGTATATATATAGCAGGTATACCGCCGCCTCCCTCCATACAAAATGTATTGCAGCGCCGCTGCGCTCGTTGTTCATATTCGAGTTTCACTCATCTCCTGTACTCTAGACAACACAATCGTAAATATACCTAAATCATAAATATGTAATTCTGAGGTGTGAAGGAGAGGGGGAGGGGGGGGAGTTAATTATATCTTATAGGCTGCAGTATACGTATTATTCATATTTATGATCAGTAATAGGCAGCTTGTATCACACTGTAACCACTCGACTTTTGTCGAATTATGTTAATAACTTGTGATTTATTTCCTGCTTATTATTTTATGTCATGACAGTATTTTTATAAGTAACTCTTTATTTCCTTAACATATTAATTAAGGTTATAATATTATATATTAAATTTTAATCAAACAGTTTTTCACAGACTTTGTAGTTATAAAATTACGTCACTAGCTGCTTGTATTACTTTTTTTTAAAATTCTTCAATGTTTTGTTTTAGGCTATAAAATGTATCATGGTACATTTTATACATTTTATAGTCAATGATTTTAAAGGAGCATCTATCAATTAGCATTTTATTAAATACATGGAAGTAAAATTATTATTATGAATATGTGCAATATGTGTTTCACTGCAATGTTATAATGCGTGGTAATTTGGTGTACGTACAGTACGTACATTATCAACTAAAAAGTAATACTACACTATACCATATACATAAACACATGAGCATGTTTATAATATTTAAATATTTCAATATGACAGCAATTTTATTTTATTTACTTTTTTTATTTCATTTTTTATAAAGGTATAATGTAATACAAAATCATCCCATTTCAAATACATCTTTGAAAAGCATATGGTTTGCTTTCGGTAAATTTCATTAGCTCCACACTGTTCGGATAATGATAGTCCTGCCAAAATATTTAAGAAGTCCAGATATTAGATATAATATATATGTGATGGCTTATAGTCTTGTATATCTATATGAGAAAAAGGAATAATGTTACAGGTACGTGATACGTGCATGTTAATATTTTCATTACATTACAATATATGAGGCAACAAGTGTGCAGAATTATAGTTACTTTTACCGTTAGTCGTACAAAATATGGTTTGAAATTACCAATATATCCTCCCGAATTACATTAATATTTATAGCAACTATATATATATATATAAAATGTTGTAAACTATAGTAAATTTTATATTAAATTATAGTTTCAATAATTTAGTGTATTAATAAAGTATAATGCAATAATGACACGATAACAGAAAATAAGGAAATAATAATACTCGACTGCAGTTAATTTATTTCCTATTATGTCTATTTTCATTATACCGCCTATTGTATTATTTTATTATCATGATCATTTTCAAATAAGTGTAATGCTTTTTTTAGTTAATTTCCCTATAAACAAAGAATTGTCTTGCGATACTTAGAACAAAAGCTGTGTTATTATATACTATATAATTATCGATCATTATCCTAATTATATTTACGGATCATTACACATTACTGATGTTATAAATTTAATTTGAGGTGTACGTGTATTTGTTTAAAATATATTTATATAAACATGATGTGATATATATATATTACAATATCAAGTAGCAGTGAGATCACACGGTCTAAATCTCACACCCCAGAATTACATATTTATGATTTAGGTATATTTACGATTGTCTAGAGTACAGGGGATGAGTGAAACTCGAATATGAACAACGAGCGCGGCGGCGCTGCAATGCATTTTGTATGGAGGGAGGCGGCGGTATACCTGCTATACCCATATTGTAATGATGCCCGCCCGTCCCTGTTTTTCGCGCTTCTCTTCCTACTATCTCAAGATCTATCAGTGCTAGAGATGTAAAATAAAAAGATCCCGGTTCATTATTAAATGAACACAATTATTACTAATAAACTCAAAACGGGTATATATTGCATATTAAATTTTCGGCGTAGTTTACTTTCAAAATCTTGATTGATCGATTTAAACTCGTCATTAATTGCTAATTATTTGCATGATGAAATCAATTAGGCAAGTTAAAGTATTTTTTTCTGTGTTGTGCAGTTGCTAAGCTTTGCTATGATACCTTTTGTATTCGTGTGCGCGACAAGTATAGTTGTTGAGATAAAAAATGTTTTTTGAAATCCGGGAAAAACCCGGGTTTGACCATGAAGGCCAGGGCCCAGGGGTGACTTATTGACGGGACTTTTTTTTTGTGGGTTCATATATAGGTCATTGGAACATATGGGCGAAGTTTCCGTTAGCAACTAATTTTTTCCACCTAATTTCAAATCAATCCTGGACTATATATATACACCTTTAATTATTATTACAGAGTATATATTATATACATGCATATATACAGTATAATTAATATATATGTGCACCCTTATACTATATAGTTATTCTACCGTGGTGTGCACCCAACTTCCAAACAAAATTCTTTTAGATATATTATAATTATGCAGACTATACCCAGTAAAAACACACAGGCCGGGTGTCAAAATAAATTAAAGATTGTGTTGATTGGCAGGTATTCATTATATTAATAGATTCATTAGAATGTTAATTGGCACAATACTGTGGGCCCAACAACAGTCTCAGCATTGGACCACTATACTAGACCGACAGGAACCAGGAGCATGCAGAGTTATGTTTACTGGGACTGGGTATGCAATATATATATATATTATACAGTACGAAATTTTTAATATTTATTGTTTTATAATTGTGCTGCATAATTTTGCATAAATATTTTAAGTTTACTTTTTACTTTTTTTTTTTTATTATTTTCATTTTTTTACATTTCATTTTAATCATATTTTATTTAATAATCAACCCGAGGCTCCCAACAAGTAAGGCCCGGTACCAAGACCAAGGAGAGATTGCGGTGCCGGGTGCCGCTCATATCCTCGTTATTTCAGTCGAAGTATTTAAATTTTTTAACTAATTCTCTTGTGGGATTTTCGCAACTTGCAATTGAATTTGCAGCTTAAGTATTATTACTATAATCATTAATTTATTAAAATAAATTGCATGTTAAATGAATGCATATAACTCACACACTTTTTTATTTATTTGATATAATAACTATTTTTATAAATAATTTTTCTTAAAAATTTGGAACGTTCTGTTTTGAGCGCCATCTCTGCGACAATAAATGAACTACGTATACATTACAAGGACATACAAAAGCAAAAGTGTGCTATTCTAATTTCAAATACATGCGCGAAAAAAATTACCGTATGTGGGGCCCGTATCCGGTTACCGTATGTGGAGGAACGTCCGCTGAAAAACAAAAAACAAGTAATTACAATGTTTTGAATCTCCAAAAAACTTAATTAATTAATTTACGATTGCAAATAATTCAAACTAGTATCCAGATCATTAAAAGAGCCTCAGTAAGTATGTATATATCTTAGTTGTATGATGTTTAACAGTACTCTGCATTATGGGTGATATAAATAATTATAATTAAGATAGAAATGTATGCATGTTTAATTTTATAGAGGTTATAGTCTTCGAAAATCTGCTTTAATTTGCTTTTACCATGCATGCATGAGGGTCGTATGCACGTACATAGGATAAAAAAGTAAGATAAAGATAAAAGTTGATATTAGGTTGCAGTTGTGGCTACTGTATACCACGGTGGATCGCCTCAGGCTTTCGCTTCTCAGCCTCCTCTTGAACTCCCCCAGAACTGCAGGCCTCCACCACCTCACGGCTCAGCAGATTCCACTCTCTCACTGTTCTTCTGTATAAAAAGAAAACTTCCCCACGTCACTCCTGCTGCCCTCATACTCCAGCTTCCACTTGTTGTCCCTCCTTCCCCTATATCTGCCTTTAGCTGCCCCCTCACTCATCTCCTTTCATCCCATTTCTCCTCTTGTTATTTTATACATTGTTGTGAGCCTGATGCAGTGTATCTTTCCTTCTGTCCTCAAGCGCCTCCCAACCCAGCTCCTTAATCATCTCCGTTACACTGTCCCTTTCTATAATAAAATATTATTATCTTTGCCAACGAATTTATCCCTTGTCCTAGCACCCTTCTTGCTGCCCTTTGTTGTACTTTCTCCATTTCCCTTATCCCTTCCTAGCTGCCTATACATATATAATATGGGTCCCACACACTACACCCATACTAGCTCCATTATTGGCCTAATTATAGTGATTTATATGCCTTCTCTTTCACCGTCCTACTCATGCCATACAGATTTCTCATCACAAATTCTAGATTTCTTCTGCTTTTTGCTGTCACATACCTTATATGTTAATTCCACCTTAGGTTATTGTGAATAAAACTATAATTCCTAGGTACTTTTACTTCTTCCTTAACTACCTTCTCTCTAATAGTATACCTCCTGTCCGGTATACTGGATATAGTTTTAATATGTAATGGTCATATATAGGCACACTTAAAGGCCTTCTGAACCTTTTCACAGTATTAAGTACACGGTTAGCTTTGCTTCAGTGTGATTCGGCTGCATATTTTTTTTTGTTTCAGTAGCACAAATATCAGAGATAATAGCCGATGAAGAAACACCTGTGACGTCACTCACGCTCATTCAGCGGCGACAATATAGGGAAATCCTTGCAAAAGATAGGTTCACTCCCGCTGCAACCACGACCACAATTTTACTTCTGGAATTTTGAAACTTTACCAGGGCAGTCTTGATAGTATTTTTCAAATAGACTGAAAGAATTTTTTTGGTGGCGTGTGTACAGACTGAGTTATTGCGATAGAATGATAAGCTAAAAATTTAACATTGTTTTCCTATACAACATTTTCGCTCCTGTTTCAACCGCAATAACTCGGTTTGTATGAATGTCATCAAAAAAATTCTTTCAGGCTATTTGACAAATACTATCAAGACTGCCCTGGTAAAGTTTCAAAATTCCAGAAGTAAAATTGTGGCCGTGGTTGCAGCAGGAGTGAACCTATCTTTTGCAGGGATTTCTCTATATTGTCGCCGCTGAATGAGCGTGAGTGACGTCACAGGTTCCTTTTCATCGGCTATTATCTCTGATATTTGTGCTGCTGAAACAAAAAATTTTATGCAGCCGAATCATACTAAAGCAAAGCTAACCGTGTACTTAATATTGTGCAAAGGTTCATAAGGCTTTTAAGAAATTCATTCCAAATTTGGGAATGAGTGAATTTCTTCTTCTCTACTGCGAGTCCTCTGGCCTCCAGATGTATTTAAATATGGGGGTTAAAAGAAGGACAAAATAATGAACACTCCCAGGAGAGTTCATAGTTTCAAAGTTTACTCGAGGGAAAATTTAAGTTTAATTAAACACATCATAAACTGATACATCCCTCCTGTAGCATGTTCCGCCCTGTGTATCTTGATCTACCACCACAGAATACAGCATGTTTCACTCCACACTGTCCTCTTAATAAAAGGAGCCACTTCATATGGACTCGCCTGGCTAGGTCTTATTTTAGCTTCAATCTGGATCATTTCTTGCAATGTACTCATAGAGTTAATATATTGTATAGAGACACAAACCGGTAGGCGGCGCTGCCCGCTACCTCCCCTCAACTTCCCCTACGCGGCTACAAGTGACGTCACAATACGACCTGCTCTTTGGTGTAGTGGTTAGTACACTTGGCTCTCGTCCGAGAGGTCCCCGGTTCAAATCCCGAATACGGCAAACTTTTCGCGACTTGGAATGGGTGTGACTGGCTACTAGATGAAAGAGTTGGTAGGAGAAAGGCAGCTTACGGCTGTCTATACTCCGCTGGGGTGATTAAGACCGCGGAATGTTGTGCAAACAACATACGTGCCCCGCTAAGAAACGGAACTTAACTGTCTGGCGTGCAGACTGGGTATTAGGAGCCCCAGAGAGCACTGTGAACAATGTTGAAAAACAAGTTCCGCCATTGGTAACTAAACTACTAAACAATACGACCAATCAATGCAGCGGTATTTGATCACGTGACTAGTCCGAGCGAATCATTGTCCATCACTGTAAAGCTACAAGTGACGTCACTGGCAAGTTGAGGAGGGGAAAGTCTGATGCAGCCTTTTACGTAGAAAGAGTGCCGGTTTGCGTCTCTATCAGGGGGCGCGACTACACACTAGGGTTTGAAGCAAATAAAAATTGCTTCTACCTGCCTGCCAGCTGATTTCTTCCCACTATTTCTTCCCACTATAGTAGGAAGGTCAGACCTTTTCAACGTTATTTCATGTTAAGGGACCAGCTGTGCTGGTAAGAGGAGAAACTTTTTTTTGCCTCAGCTTGGATTTGTGTAGAAGAGCGGGCGTTAGCTTTCCATAGTATATAGTTCAGTGATCTCTATACAATATATTAACTCTATGAATGTACTACATAATGAGCTGTGCTATGTATACAATGAGTATTTGAGTGTTGTAGATGTGAAACCACCACCTGCAGAACTGGTCAGAGAGGTTTATGGTGAAAAACTAATATTTTTACAACAAAATCGAGTGACTGTCAGTATAGAGCATACGCAGTATTACAGATCTTAGAGATCTTAGTTTTAATTTACGAATAGATACGACTGAGTGCGGCAATCATCTCTTGCTTTAACCCACCCAGACATACGGCTAGAGTCGGCTAGACAATCTCGAAATTAGGCGCCATAGAGTCTACAGATAATCTAAGATCTGTTAGACTGCAAATTGCAATGCAATAATGCATTTAAAATGTACATAAATTATAAGCATTACTGCTGCTGTAGCTGGACCTTAAAAAAATTGTTTTCGACAAACGGAAACTGACACTTTTTCTTTGTAAATTGATTGCCTACAAAACCTGTCTCTCACTTTTTGTCATATTTTGTTAACATATGTACCATAAGGTGGGGTGAAATTGGTACACTTGGATAAAAATTTATTTCTCTTCAATGGCAAGACATAGAATTGTCAAACCAAAACAGAAATTATGTTTAAATCTTGAGTTATTCATTTTTGCAAATAATAATAATAATAATAAACATGTAATTTTTTTCAAAAAATTGATTTTTTTTTTTCTTTCTTTTTTTTTTTTTTTTTTAATTTTTGATATTTTAGGGTAAAATAGTTGTCTTTCTACACAGAACAGAAATTACCCAATGTGAATCAAATGACATTATTTGCATTTTTGAACACTCCGTTATTAATTCTTCATACGTACCTTGAAAAAGGTCAGGTCAATTTTTTGTACCTGAAATGACCCTTAAATTTTTAAATAACGATATAAGAACATTTTCAATGCCATATTCGGTTAAAGAATGGCCAAATTAGTATAAATTGATATCTTAGTTACGAAAACCAAATTTGACTCTAGCCAAGGGTTGACACTGACCGATTTTAGATTTGTCTCGCATAGACGTGCAAGGTATCACAAACCCTATTAATTCCGCCATGCTAAAACTGAATTCAGCATTAAAAATGTGCCCACATCAATATTTTGATTTTTCAGGTCTTTTTAGGGTCAAAAAATGTGACTTTGCCCAATTTAATGGTAGTATGGTTATTTTTTTATTTTTTTTTATGGTCAAATGAATTTTTTCAGAATTTTTCTAACAATTTTAAATTTGTGTACCAATTTCACCCCATATGCAGGTGAATCATTTCCCAAAAAAGGGTTTTTATTTATTTTTTTTTAATTTGAATTTATTTTAAGGGTAAGATAACGCCACCAATGTTAAAAAAAAAAAAAAATCCCTCACACGATAATTATGAAAAAAATTTAAAATGTTCTCCTCTACACCCCCTTTCTGTAGCTAAAATATCAGGTATATGTACAAATACAATCTAGTTTTTGAGTTATGAATTTTTAAAGTTGACTACTTTAACATGGAGGAATGGAACTTCCATGTTAAATTAGTCAACTTTAAAAATTAATAACTCAAAAACTAGATCGTATTTGTATACCTGATATTTTAGCTACTGATAGGGGGTGTAGAGGAGAACATTTTAATTTTTTTTTCATAATTTTCGTGAGAGGGATTTTTTAACATTGGTGGCGTTATTTACCCTTAAGGCTTTTATGAAAATTGCAGCATTGATAAAACTAACCTTAATACATAATTGGCAATTTTTTAAAAACTGTTTTCTTTTCACCCCTTGCAAGATATTTAATAGCAAAGTTGAAAAGTGTACCACCTTACGGTACTTTCAAAATAGTTATTTTCTCCTCTTGTTGCCAGCAGCAGCACGAGGATGTCTGAGGAGAAACGAGAGGCAGCGCCTAAGCCTGCAGCTGCTCCAGGAGAAGGTCTTCGCTCCCTGCGCACCTCCACTCTCTTTAAGATAACAAACTTCGAGCTCTACGCTAAACCCGTAAGTTAATTGCATAGCAAGTTTTCAATGTTTGTATGCATTTTGTGTATAAGCTTTTACCTTTTACATTCACCAATAATTTTTTTTAATCTTATTTATTTATTTATTTATTTATTTATTTATTTATTTATTTATTTATTTATTTATTTATTTATTTATTTATTTATTTTTTAAAAGTAGATAGAAACACATATGATAGAAAAAGTTTTTTTGGGAAGGGAGATAGTTCGATTTTTTTCAAATAATTATTTATTTATTTATTTATTTATTTATTTATTTATTTATTTATTTATTTATTTATTTATTTATTTATTTATTTATTTACTTATTATTTTTTATCATCAAACTATTAAATAATAATAATAATTATTATTATAGTAGCAAAATTAGATACAATATGAAAATAACAGTACTACTGTATATAGATTATATAATATTCTTAAGAAGAAAATAAATTTTCACACAGGAAAAAAAGGCCATGAAAAAGTATGGATAAAACTTTTGACAACACAGTCTTAATAGGCTAACTAAATATGTCTTTGAAAAATCATTTGAATAAATAAATAAAAAAAATACATGAAACCACAATTTGATAATTGAATCTCACTATATAATGAATTCAATAAAATGCAGGACTTGATTTTCTTAATGTTCTTTTGAGAAAAAGAATTGAATTGACTACTGTAATACAATCTGAACATAAAATCATATCTATTTATTACTATTATTTTGACAATTTTTGACTAGAATCAAATTATAAGCATATATGATATTTTTAGAACATGGTGATCATGGTGTTGGGACTCATTGGGTTGACTGTGAGTGTCGGCTACATGGCCTACATGAACACCAAGTACGACAAGATGGGTCTATACACTGCTCTCGACGACGATGGACAACAAGTGCTGCGGCAGAAGAAGTCTCGCTGGTCTTGATTCTTCATCGCTGGTCGAGGGGACTTCATCGTGCAAGGAGCTGCCATGCAAGTTTCTAGCACTGCTGTCTGACTCAACAAGTAAGCTTATTATCATAGAATTTACATTCAAGCTCATTTTTTTTAAACTATGTACTAATTGTTGGGTTCTACCATGCAAGTACTTTAAATTTAAAACAAAAATTATGAAAACACATTGCAATTTCCTACCTAAGCTATCAAGGAATTTGATATTTGGAACTTTGTCAAAATAATCTTAATATTTTTTTTTTTTTTTTTTTTTAACAGTACTCTACAATATTTTTAGTTCAATTTTTGGTTGGCATATATATCACATAGTATAGAGGAATTCAGAATTGTTATCCTCATAAAAACTTATGATTCAATGTCTATATTGTTGTGGTAGTTTGCCGATCTTAACTTGGTGGATTTTGCATAGTTTGCAGATTTCATTTTACCAGAAAATGGATTGAGATTGGCAAAATATATGCTGCTACGACAATATATTTACCCATATATTAAATGACTTTTAAATGGACTGGTTTAAGGAAATTGAACAAAGAAAGACAAGGAAAATAACTTTTGCAGTTTTTATTGCATAATGGAAAAAATCTTCTGTTACAGTATAAATAATATATACAGTACAGTATAATATCTATTATGAACTTATCCACTTTTAGATTAATATCAAAACCAATTTTAATTTCGTGTATATATTTCAAATACCTATTGATCCAATGTAGACTTGTCATACCTAATGATGACTTGTACCCTCACTTGCTACCAGTATTTGGTCACAACTCCACAATAGTGTTGAAAGTTTCTATGTTGTTAAACACAGTGCCCCTACTGTTGCTGTCATAAGTCGGTGCGCTTTGACTTTAAGAGTGTTGTAGCTCAGAACTCAATTGGCGTAGAAGATTTTAAAAATACTGGTACACATAGAATTTTATTCTTTGTACAAAAAAATAAGATTCTACGTGTGCCAGTAGTTTTTAAAATCTTCTACGCCAATTGAGTTCTGAGCTACAACACTCTTAAGTCAAAGCGCACCGACTCATGACGGCGACAGTAAACTTTTGTATGTACTGCAAGGAATAGCTTCTTTATTCGTGATGGTCGTTAGAATACTAGAAAACTTTTTATATAAAAAGTTAAAATTCTGGACGTTTTAAATCATGTGTGATTTTTTGTATTATTTGCAATTGATTTGTGACTGCATTGTATTCACACATGGTAAAATGTTTATAATTATTGTGTATACATTTTCTTTTTGTTACCGAGATAATTAAATATTTTAATAGATTACGCTATTAGTATTTTATTGTTATTTGATGAAATAATTTTGTGATATCCCACTGACTTTACACACTGATTTTACACTTAAAGGAAATATTTGGTACTAATTAAAATAAAACTATTTTATTTCCCAGGGTAGAAGATAGCACCAGCATATTATTGCCTTTTCTAATTTTGTTATTTTCTTAAATTTTACTATAAAATTTGGTGATGCAAAGCACATAAAAATTGTGGCTTTACCTTTGAAACTTCCACTATAATAGTTTGTGATAAAACACAAAGCTGCATGCTAATCGTGACTGCATGACGGCGACCTCTTTTATGTTGGTTAGAGCTTCATTTGACACTCTTTATCGGGTTATTCCAGCCTATTAATTAGTTTATTCAATATTCTATCAATGTTCCATAAATATACATCACTCGAGATGATGGTGTTCTAAACTAAAGTGACAATTTAAATTACATTAAAGTTCTCATAGGTACTTTATAAACTTCAGAGGTCAGAGGGTGTTAAATGAAGATTTTATATTTTATTATTGATAAAGATTTTTTTTTATTAAAATTAAGAATAATATAATTCAAAAAAATATAACAGTAATTTAGAATTTTTACCATACCAAAGAGATGTACTGTCTCCTAGACCTTACACATTAGACATTTCTATAAAATCTCTGTCATGTCTAAAAAATAATAAAAAAAATAACAAATCAGTGATACTGAATGTAGCTCATATATGTCGAGCTATAGCTTTTTACAGAGTATAGAATTAAGTTTTAATAATAATTAAACATAGAACTTACTGAACATACATGTTATTATTATTTCGTAGTATGTCAAGGTAACCTATAAATGTCATTATAAATACTGACACATGCAGAGAGATATTTAACAACTATCAACAAAGTACAAAGTACCAGTAGTAGACTTAGGGGAGGGGGGAGGGGGGCAGGTTTGCAACAAGCTGCTAGTTCCGTTCAAGAGGTGAGGTGAGAATCAAATATTACAAATTATTTAAAAGCGTACTATGCTAACTTTTTGCTATTTACAAGAATGCATTGGTTTGTTTGTGTGTTTTTTTTTAAATATGTATATTATTTATCATCTTTTATCTAAAAAAAAAATGTATATATGTATATATAAATATCTTAATTGTTATTCTGTAGGTTTTATTTTACACCTCTTAAACCTTTGGTAAAAATTAAATTTTACTAAACAAGTGGACATTCTAAAAAATCTATAGGATTGCTAATAATTTTAGTTTATAAAAAATTAACCAGTAACTAAATTAAATTTAAATAACTATGTGGATGTGATTCCAAAAGTATTTCTACTTATGTTACACTGTAAATTAAAGAAAACTTTTATACAAAAGCAATACAACCTCTGTCTCTGTGGACTGGTATATATTGCTTTCCATTGCACGTCAATTCCTAGCCTGCCTTAATTAAATCTTCATGGCTTCCAACATGTCTTTTAATAGACAACAAAGACATTAATAAAAATTGAGAAACAAAGGACAAATCAATCATACAAAAATATAACAAATATTCAAGAAAAAAAAATCACAACTATTCGCACTCATAACAAAGGCAAGATAAAAAAATATGTTAAATTTGTGAGTTCCCAAGAGGTAGTGAAGGAACACACTTAATGTGAAGTACATATACATCTATCTGTTCATATAACACAATATTGGAGTCTTCAACATTTTTCGTCATGTATAAATTTTTATTATTCACTCAAATTAATATTAATATTACACCAAAGAAAAATAATGGTAACACTAGAAAGTAAAAAAAAAATTAAAAAAAAATACTATTTTAATATTTTGGCCTTTACATTATATAATCGTAGTAATTTTTCTAAAAGTGAATATAAAAATATTAAGATGCATGTGACCTGTATATTGTTAATACATGACAAGAAAGTATTTCTAACTTAGAGCACAGGACTTAATATATATTTGCTCAGTTCATAAGATTATCCACGCTTAAACTTGAGCACTAGAAGACTTATGGTTAAGAATAGAGCTATCCACACGATAGTGGATATAAAGCCGTTGTAAACGTCCGGCTCGGAGAGGCCCCATCCTCGTGTGAGCATGCTTCTCAGCGAAGTAGTGGCCATGGTCAGCGGCAGGCCCTGGCTGATGTAGCGCAGCACACATGGCATTCCCTCCACCGGCCAGATCACGCCTGAAATTACAAGTCACTCTGTCACTCTGAGCTGAAAAACAGGTGTGTCTCCACTACGGTCAGACCTAATGCATGAGGTGTGAGACATGTGGACCTAAGACATTTGGTCGCATGTGATAACTTTCTTCTGAAGTTATCTAAGTGAACATTTAGTATCATAAACTTACCACTGAGGAGAAGTGTTGGATAAAAGCTACCCAGTGCAAGTTGAATTGCATTTCTTTCCAGCTCGCAGATTGCAGAAATTACAAAGCCTGGAATGAATTAAAAAAAATGTTAGTCATGAAGTTATGCTTGTGTTGTGCTTGTTTTATCTTTCTGTTTCATACTCTCCTACTGAGTGTATTTGCAAAGAATGTGAAGTGAAATCTTACCGAAGCACATGCCACAAAGTCCTTGGAGAATAGTGAGCACGACAACCAACGCAATGTCTCCACGACACTCAACACCGAACACTGCAATCATGAAGATAAGGACGAGGGCGGTTTGGCCGCACATCACCACGAACTGTGTGATGACGTGTGAGAAGAGGATCTCAAACGGAGTCACGCCTGCAACATGAGGCACATCGTCAGCCAGTTGCAAACAAAACACCATCAATATAACTTACCGGCAACCCAACTGCGGTCCAACAGGCCTTCCATACGTTCTATGATTAGTGCCGATGATGTCAAAGCCACAGCAAGGAAGAAAACAATGCTGTAAACAAATGAAAACTGTCAATATTTGCAGTGCTATGTTGATTGAGTCAATAAAATTAACTTAAATTTATTTAGTAAACTTACGTTAAGATGACACCAGGAGCAACAAAATCAGTGAAACTTGGATCATTGCTTCCGTAGATGGGCTCCTTGAACTGTAATGAGAGTTTAAACAAGGTATTACATCTGAAATTTGATATTGTGAGTTTGGTAGAGTAAAAATTGAATAAGAGTGATGTGAAATAAAGTTACCTGGATGGGTACATCAGCCAGTTTCGGATTCTGATCGCAAGCAGTTAGCAAGTCCTGAGCAAAGTCACGATATGAGAACTGCAAGTCGCGATTGAGCATCAACCCGATTTGCTGGTCTGAAAGTAGGAGGAGAAACCCGTTAATATTGTATCATAATGCTTAAATTTATGAGCACTCACTGGACATGTCAAGCCACACTCGGATCTCGCTCTGGTCAAGCGTTTCCTCATCAGCGTCCCTGCCAAGCACCATTCGGGCTACCAGTGCGTCAGTAAAGTTCTCGGTGAAGTAGAGTGCGCCCCAAGCATCACCCATCCGGACCGCGTCAAGGGCGCTTTCGGGGTCCGGGTAGTATTCCTGCGACACCATACACATTGTAGCTCACTTGGACTATCATTTACAAACAGGTAGTTGCAACATCAATTGTAAATAGTGGTCCAGCACTCATTAACATTTATATAATTAATAAATCATGTTCATGGTTATTAACATTTATATATGTTCATGGTTACTAGGTAGGTCACCTCTTGTTGAGGAAAAATCGATAGATGAATTTCCAAAATCAGTCATAGTATAATAAAAATTTAAGCCGTCTATGTCAAAATTTAATGCTGTGACAACCGCTTGCTTTTGAATAAGGATTCACGTTGTGCTAACAATCTATTCAGTGACTGCATCTCAATATGAAGCAAATGAGTTCATAGCAACTCCTGACATTAATGTAGAACATTTTTTTATGAGTACATTTTTAGTGCTGTTTTAATGACTTACCTGTACTATAGAATTATTGTTGAGATGCTGTAAATATCTACAACCTAAATCTACGAAGTTGCATCCTTCCATTGGTAAACATTCCCGTCTTGTGCCGTTAAATTCATGGTTGACAATAGCCAGTCGTAAGCCTGTTGGGTCTCGTCCAATCGCCAAGCAGAAGAGAATCACTTGCATCACAGGGAGTGCGAAGATGAACAGCATCACTCTGTGAGATTAACATGGTGTTAAAAATAGCAATTCATGCCAACTTAAAGTATTTTATTATTTATAAACTGTGTTTATTTGTAGTATGAATAGTAAAAAAATATATCGTCGCCTCAGAATGCAAGTCGCGTAAGTACAAAAAAATTTGATGCAATTTTGAACCTTATCTCCATATAACTTAAAGCTCAAAGTCCCATCAAATTTTTTTGTACTTACGCGACTTGCATTCTGAGGCGACGATATAACAAGAATACAATATCACCAAATCGGATTCCTGTTGATTAATTTTTATTGTTCCAATTTTTTGCAAATCCAGTTTATTGACTGACCAAAATATGCAAATTTATCATTTCAAAGTATTTAATATTATAATTTATAATATGAATGTTTTTTTTTTTTTTTTTTTTTTTTTTCTGTATGTAGCAAGGATATGTTGGTTGAGTGTGATGGCTCATATGACTGACCCAACGTTACGCCACATGCGGAGGAAGTTCTTCTGCAGCAGCGCTCGAATCTTGCCCTTGGAAGTCACTTTGAAGCAGTCGGTGCAGTCCCCACAGTCGTCACAATCCAGCGCCTCCTCGATCTTGGTTGACGCTTTGGAGGTCTTGCCAGCAAGCTGCAAGCAACCGCACATTAATCTCAGTGTCCTTAACTACAAAGAGGCTGCATGGGACATATTGTTAGCACTTTTTCATGTACTTGTAAATCAGTCTTAATTCATCAAAGAGTTATGTATATAGAGATATGTATAATTATTTTTATTTGAGTAGTGCTAATGTTTCCAAGCAGAATTATTTACTTTGAAGTTTTTCAGAAAAGGATTAAAATCCAGGATAGTGATATTTGTAAATAACTCAATGCAAAAACAATATAAAAACACAAAAGTGCATGAGTTCAGGTTCTCAGCGGAACTTAATTTAATGACACACTGCCTGAAAACGTGAAAGGGGGAAAAAAGAAAGCATCAGGTTCTATTTCATGTAGCGTACTTAAATATACAAATTTAAAATCTGAGCACAAGAATAAAGGAAGTAGTAGTTAGATCAAAGGTTATCAATTAAAGAGTACATATCAAGACAATATAAATTTTGCTTACATCATAATGTCCGTTGGCTGTGTCCTGGATAAGAACCTCCTTGGATTGGTGGAAATTTAGACCAATAACGCCACTCTCGTCCGTCACATAAACTGGGTCTTCCTTCTTACCCCAATGGAGAGAGGCCTGTAGACATGATGACACGTGTAATGAATAATAAAACTCTTAATATATATAACTTAATAAATGTAAGAGTGACAGGATCAACTTAACTTAACTGCTGTGTAATCAAATGAAATGATTGAAATAAATCTATTCTATTCACATGTAGTATGGAAACATGAAATTATAGTTTTCAACTAAAACACACTACAGCTAAAATATTTTCCAAGTGATCTGTCTGCTCGTCTGCTGAAGTTAATTATGTCTTTATTATACACTTTATTATTCTAAAAATATTCCTGACATATTTAAATAAAAAATTATGACATGATGTGATATGGAAATAGATAACAATGAATACTGTAGTTGTAATAAATTTTTGTCCCACGTTGATAATATGAATAATGGAAGAGTATAAAAAATACTTGGATTTTAAATTGGCAATTAGTAATTACCATGAATGGGTAAATTTTATGCTTTAATATTGAAACACAAATAGCTTCTCTATGTGTTTGCAGCCTTATATGCATCTCCCGATTTATGTGCACGAGTATGGGTCTCACAAATTCTGATTGCCAATGCTGTAAATGGACTCTTGTTAAAAATATGCAGCAACCAAATGTATATAGTATATGATTTATTAGAGGGCAACAAATTCCAAATTTTCAGATACAGAAAATTAAATATATATATATATATATATATATAAGTATATATATACTTTGAAGAAAATTGTTTATGATTAAAGGACACTTTTCTGATCTTCGGATTGAGAACTTGTTGAATTCCGTACATACAAGTCTTGTTAGAATAATTAATACCAGTATCTTGCTGTGAAGTAAGCAACGTGCAATGTCCACCAAGGTCAGTGCTTCTCCCAAATTCTTTATTTACCTGGGCGATAAAGGATAATGGAAAACCTACATGAAAATTTTTTATTGTGGAAGTAAATAGAGGGTACCAAATTATGCTACTCTGAATTTTTTCAGATTTTTTTGAAACCCAGAACAATTTTTAAATAATTACTGGAAGTGCGGCCACACCCCCTGGAGGCGTCAGTAGGCATCTCGGTCCTATCCTTTTTATTAAGGATTCAGGGGTGCCAACTTAACTTACAGAACGTTCAATAATTATTTAAAAATAGTTCCGGGTCCCAAAAAAATCTGAAAAAATTCAGAGTAGCATAATTTGGCATCCTCTAATCATTCCTGCAATAAAATATTTTCATGTAGGTTGTCCATTGCAGATAGCCTACTTCAAGACTTAAGGCATGCTATAAATAGGTTCTATGTAATTACGGAAAATGGAGCAAATTGCTCAGAAAGACTGATATAAATCTTGGAATTACTTAAAAGTAATGTTTTGTACTACAGGAGCAAATTTGACTATTGTGATGATGGTCAGTTGCAACAAGCTCGTACCAGTGATATGTTGTTGGATACGTTGAGCTCTGCAAGATTGCCGGCACTGTAGCTGCCCTGCTTGCGACTGAGCTTGAGGAACACTTCCTCGAGGGTCGGTAGCTGGTACATGGAGAGCAGCACGTGGGGAGATTCCTCAGCCAGCAGCCGTCCGTTCCTCATCAGACCAATCTGAAACAATGACAAGTTAGACTACTGGCAGCTAGAACAACATTATGGCCATCAACTCTTATCCCTACCAATTGAACCTAGAAAAATGAAAGTATTAATATGATTGATTCAAAATTAATAGATCTGTTCCTAAATCCACAATGAATTCATAAATCAATAATCAGATGAACTTTATGTACAGGGAACATAAGGATCATCAAGTAATTTTTTTATATTCTGATTGTGTATTTACAAACATCTATTGTCTCAGAATTAAATAAATATTATTATTTATTTTTTTACTTGTTCAAAATTAATTTCTGTAATTTTTCTATTTCAATCTTTTTCTGCTTTATTTTAATTTATTTTAAATCTACAATTAAGATTATAATAACAACACAATCATGGCTGTATTTAAGAGTATCATAAAGTGTGTTGCTTTGCGTCCTGCATTATTTAATTAGTCATCAATGCATGGCCAGCATAGCATAATATCAAATGCATTGAAAGACCTCAATCATGAGCAGGATTATTAAATATCTACTTGATTAAAATCAAAGTATAACAACTAGATTGTGAACGTACCGTGTGCGCCTGGCGAGCCTCCTCGATGTAGTGGGTGGTGATGATGACCGTTTTGTTGCCATCCTTGGTGATCTGCACCAGGTGATTCCAAATGCTGCAAATAGGATGTATTTAATACTGCAGTAATAGTATGACGAAGCAATATTCCAGGAGCAAGATTTTATGTTTTTTATTTATTTTTTCCATTACTGAATATTCCATATAAGCAATAAAAATATTCAATTAATTAATATGATTGACAGACTTGCAGATTCAGTCTGGCAGGAAATTGGTTCCTCGATGGGTCTATGAACAACTTGATGACTCACCTCTGCCGCAGCAAAGGATCCACACCGACAGTTGGTTCATCGAGGATGAGTAGCTCGGGGTCGTGCATCAGAGCGACTGCAAACGACACTCGACGTTGCTGCCCACCACTGGAATCATAGCAAGCATGAGTCATATGCCTCTTGTGCTGACTTTCATTATAGCTATAGATTATACTTAATTAATATGATAAGCCTACAACTTCAATCATTAATGAGCTAAATATAATCAAATTTACATTTTTCTTGCAAACATATACATTTTTTTTTACTGTAAATAATGTAACACAGCACTATGTAATAATGCATGGAATATAAATTTAATATTTTTATTTTTATAAAATATTTTTTAAATACTTAATTCATTTACCTGAGGTTTTTTACCAAACGATTTTGGCTTGGAAGGTCTAAGAAATTTAGAAGGAATTGCAGACGTTCTAGAATTTCACTAGATTCCATGCCAAATATCCATCCAAAGTACATCATTGTTTCCTTAATGGAGAACTCTCCATAGAGGGCAATCTCCTGTGGCATGTAACCCACTCGCTTGCCCGGCACACCACTGCCCTTGGAGCCTGGCTTGCCGCCCAACACCCAGATCTCGCCTGTGTTGAGCCGCCGCCGGCCCACAATACACGACAGCAGCGTGGTCTTGCCGCAACCACTTGCACCAAGGAGGCCATAGCTGGAACACAGACAAACGGCCAAGTTAGAACAATACACTGCAGCAAGAATTACATTAATTCATACTACCTTCAGACTAGACAATTACATATACAGTACAAAATGTTACATATATATTAGCAGAGATGCAACATCATCCAGCAAGGAAAATGATATTTGTGTAATTATGTAACACAGGACAATTAATAAGCCAGAGGGCATCTGCTATGCATTTGGTATACAGTATTATTGTATATCAAAAAATCTATAAATGGATGCATTATTAAAGTGAGTTTGATTCAAAATAAAATTTTACTCATTGATTATTTAATTTCTGAAACAAACTTCCCCTATAGAATATATGGTTATCTGCAGGTTGCTTTCATACGAAGTATGTTAAAACTGTATCCTTTAATTTTTGTTCATATTTTTAATTAAATGTAATCAAGTAATTGGCGAAAGTGCATCATAAAATGATTTTTTTCAATATACTGTATCGCAACCACAAAGTTGATTTATTATACTTATTTATATTTATACAAATGCTGTATTCAAGCATGATGAATGTAATTGATTTTTCACGAAAAACTACCAACCAACAATGGCTCAAAAAAATGTATTGCATATGCAGAAATATAGAGAATAAAAATTAACTTGTTTCCATATAATTATATTAACACCTTTTTTTTCAAAAACAGAAACCATTTTTAAGCAATGGAAACTTATTTTCAATATATTCTGAATTTCTTCATATTTTTTCTCATCAGGGAACTTTTTTAAAAAAATTGTAAGTTCTGCCAAGCGCCCTCTGTTTGGTCATTATAATAATAAAAGGATATACAAAACCTAAAATAATTCCAGCCTCAGAGAGATCTAAAAAAATTCCTAGTAGCTTAATTTAGTACTCTTTTACATCTTTCATATTATATTCATTTCTGCAATAATTAAAACAAATCAAATTGGTTGTCAAAAAAAGGAAAAAAAAAAAAAAAAAAGAGCGCCGTGAGGGTAAGCAACTGCTTTAGCTTCAAAGCGGAGCGGGTTGCCTATCTAGCCAGTCGCTAGTCAGTAAACTTTTAAAACTGAACTATCTCGAGAGTGTTAGCCTTTTCTGGATCCGCACCCCAAGTCTGTACATTAAAAATAAAGATAATATATTATATTAGCACCACGTACATATATTATCAACTGCAACGTTTAACATGGTGCGTGTAATTAATGTATGACAGTCGCAGTCAAATTTAATTGGACATCGTGTACGCACTGCACCAATCTATCTGTCCCAATCTTTAATTTAATTTAGCTCTCTACTATATATTCATCAACTTCGTGTTTTCCATGAGGTTTATTCAATATGAAATGTGCCATGTGTGTGTGTTAATTACGTTGCAAAATCTAGCCGCTGTTTTTGCAATTCTTTGTCACGCTGCCTATTATGTCTGCGCGTGTGCCACCGAAGGATGGAAACAAGCATGCAGCCGGATGGATGCAGCCTGGTGGCTGTTAGGTAGCACAAGCAAGTGTTACCTCACGTCGCCAGCGTGCGAGCGAGCGGCCGCCACAGCGCGTGACATTACAGCATCGGCGACGACCACGGCGCGTCACGCCCACTTTCTCCAGCCCAAATTAATCCACAAAAACTTTTCTACTTTTCTTATAGTCCAAGTAACATCAACCGTTTGCATAGATGAGGTTTAGCTCTAAGCCATGTAGGGCTAACTTTGATTACTTCGATTGTTCGAACAATTGAAATAAGCCCTGGCTTAATTAGAGCTGGACCTCATCTATGCAATCGGTTGATAATTTTTATCTCGCCATATATAGCATAATATATATAAACAACAAAATATATAGCAAAATATTATTTTTTAAAGAAATTATGTTAATATTAATTAAAGTTATTTCATATAGTAAAAAAAAAACTAATAAAAATTTGATAAAGATTTGATCATAAATTAAATTTACTTGTTATAAATTATATATAACATATTATATATTACCATTTTTATATTTGACCGAGAACAAATTTTTTTTATGAATTTTTATTAACTTATACATACTGATACTCGCATCATAAAGTCATTTATATATGTGCAGTTTATGCTGCTAAATAGTAAAAGTAAGTAAAGTAAATATAGACGAGGAATAAAATTACATTTTTTAATGCCTCTTACACTTATATTACCATGAATAAGTATTGTAAGTAAATTGTACATTACATTATAATTTAAGAGGATAAATATTGCTACATATATCACCACGTACATACGAGATATTTTCACACAACACGTACATTACTTTCTACGGAAGTTAATATTTCAATTGCACATTTAATAGAAATTTATAAATAATGAGCGTGAACTGCACATGCAACAACATCCAATGACATATATATATTATCACTCTATATGTGTCGTACTAATTTTTAAATTTACTCATGGATAAGAAACTCCACACATTTTTACACGAGAGGAGAAGAACTCGATTATATATTTACTAGGAGTTATTGGAGTACGTTCAATGATAAAGTTTAATTTAGCACGTATCGGATCTCATTATAACTATGCAACTTGATGAAATAATTTCATTATGCTTTCATATACATACCATGCATCTGTCAATTGCCACTTTTACAATTAAGCAATCAAGACATAAGACATCATGTAAAATGGTTAGAATTTAAAGGTCACGGAAACCAAAATGCAAGCAAAAATATCTTACATATCAGCCTTTTAAACGATATAATCATGCACTGTTCTCCCTTCAGCTCACTGTTTTTCATGGACACTATATAATAATCTGAGTAATAATGTTAAAAAACTAAGGTGTAGAGACCAAACCCTGAAGTATACGAGGCAACATCTGCCTGAGGCAGTGTGGGACAAAGCGACGTGCAATGCAAGTGACTCACATGGTGCCCTTGGCGACGGTCATGTTGAGGTTGCTGAGCACCACGTTGGGGTTCTTGTTAGAGCCGTAGTGCTTGAAGGCATGGCGCACGCACACAGCTTGTTGCCTGCGATTCCAAACACTGCTGGGCTTTGGCTGGCCGTTGGCCACACCGTCGCTCGCCACCAGGTCAGGCTCCGTCGTCTGCATGCTACCCTCGCTGAAACATACACAAAAGCACCGCGGTTAGTTTCACCAATATTAGATTGCAAGTCATGTAGGCTGGAGATATGGGATAAATAAACTAAATCAGACTAGGGGTAGTTGATGGATCCACCTTTCCTCAACCGATTGACAAAAAGAAACGCCTCTAATTTTCTTTCTGACAATATGACTTTGCAATGTAATGCAGTAACACTATAATATTTTTAATGCATTTAAACTAGCTCAATCTGCAGTGCTTCGAGGGCTCAACTCGAGGGCTTAACTCAAAGGCTAATTCCAAACCAGATAAAAAAAAATAGAAAAGCTTTGGTCGTCGGGCCCGATCGAGTTAAATGCTTTAATTAGATGGTTATCAATCCAAGTTACAGCGTTAAGACGTTTCTGAAATATGAAATATGATGAGCACTTTTAAAGAGCATTAATTACTACAAAGCACTGTAAACTTCTTGTTATATAGCTCTCTGTACACTGATTGGCATATACTTTTGTACAGAGTTAACACTTTTTTCTAATTATGGGTGTGTAAGTGAACGTTTATATTATTTAATATTATTCTATTGGCTGTAAGTAAAGTAACCATATTTAAAATGTAGACATGATCGTAAGAAAGTTTACTTTTTGCAACGAGTGGTTCGATGGAAAAATAAAAGTATGCAAATCACTTAAAAAATCATATATCAATAGTTAAAAAATTACAGTACCTATAAATCTTAGATATACTGCACTGATATATTTACATTTTTTTTTCTTTTATGGGTTTGTGGGACAATATTTAAACTTTAAAAAGTTTAAACTATATTTACGATTTTATTAACTCAATAATCAAGCTGCGCTTTCAATTAATAACATTATTAACATTATTATTTTTGGAGAAATTTCCTAAAGACGTCATCCCTCTATAGCAACGCATCTTAGCAGGAATAAGTACAACTGTGTATAGAAAGAAAGAAATTTTTATCATTTGTGTGATACAATGTGCAATTTATAAAAGAAATTATCGACGTTTGAAGATGATGTCCGTACAATGGTTCAATGTACTATACTTGAGTAACCGAGAAATTTAATAATGGATAGCTTCAACATGAAAGTTAGATTGACTGCAGTAAAATGCAACGACTAATCAAATCAACTGCATGATGATGCACCCGGCTCGTGATAGATTTAGTCTTATGTGGTAGATAAGTCTAGTCTAGTTTAGTTTTTTTTTTTTTTTTTTTATTTTTTTTTTTTTACTATTGTGCTGCAAGAGATCGATCAGCAGCTACAAAAAAGTTTTTTTTAAATGAAGTAACATTTTATACATATACAAGTTTGAAAAATGATTATAAATTTTATATAATTATAGACTATCTCAAAATGTCTCGAAAACTGCTCGAGTTTCTTTAACATTCCTTTTATAATTAGATTAAGCAATGAATTTTTAATTACGTTATTAGCTTACAACACCAGAAATTATGTAGCCTCTCAGATCTTATTTGCTACAAATTGCATGAGACTTTATGGTCGTCATTCGGAAGTACTTCTTTAGCAAGAATTTATAACATTTTAATATAGAAAGATAACATTTTATCTTCTAATTTATATTTTATACTATATACTTTCAATTTATAAAAATAAATATTTTAGATTCTTGTATAATATGAAATATATACAGACTTCAAAGTAACAGATAATGATCCTTAATTGAAAATATTACCATAGTGTTAATACATTTTGACAACAAATTATTTCAACCTATAAAAACACGTGTAGAACGGTTATATTCTTGTGCTTAACAACATTATCTACTTTGTTAATTACGCTAATGAAAACGGTATCATCTAATTTGTTTGTTCATGTCGCGTTTTTTATCGCGGCTTTCGTGGTGTGACGTGCCATGCAGCGCCTGAGCGAGGAGGGGGCAAGTCCGATCAACTGGGGGCCATCGAGCTGCGAATGATCGTTCAACCCTCGTTCACGATCTTGCATTTACTAGGATTGTTTCACCGATGAGATTTCATAAAATACATACATAAAAACCCCCCGGTTCCAGTACATTATAAGAGGCCTTGCTTGTCACATAAAGCAATAATCGTATATATTATATGTATATGTCCCCAGCTGTATTGGTTTAATAATTCAACCCATTCATGATAAAAACATCTTTTACAAATCTTGAGCGAAGTCTGTAGAATACAGAACGTTGGAATTGGGAAGATGAGGACGCGATTACTATATAAGCGCTATATATGTACCCTGCTCTATACAGTATATTACCTTGGTTAGGTAATCCACTTCAAAAAATTAGACAATTTAGAATCCAAATTAAACAACTTTATATTTTAATTAAGTTAAAGGTTGTGATAAGCATTGTCATTATATAATAAAAATGGAAAATAACACTTTTTTTTTATGTGCCTTGCTTTTTTTACTTTTTAATTTTCAGCTATAAACTTGGCAAATAAATTGCGTACGAGTTAACAGAGTAAACTTTTCGCTCCTGCTGATGAAGTGCTAAAAAATGTCCTTATTAAGGGTGTAAGGCCACCTATGGCCACGGGATAGACAGCGCCATCACTTGACAAATTGGTTTTTATTTTCTTACGGGCAGAGTTTTTAGAGTATCGACTTGAAACTGAATTAAGGTATGGACATTGACACTTTTGATACGCAGTAAAAATTTCATTGTCGTAGATGAAACCAGTTTTGGGCTTGAATTTAAAAATTGGTTTCATCTACAACAATAATTTTTTTTTCTACCTATCAAAAGTGTTAATGTCCATACCTTAATTAAGTTTCAAGTCGATACTGTAAAAACTCTGCCCGTAAGAAATTAAAAACCAATTTGTCAAGAGATGGCGCTGTCTATCCCGTGGCCATAGGTGGCCTTACACCCTTAATAATCATATTTTTAGCTCCTCAGTATACAGTACACAACCTTTCAAATATGTCAAAATTGCGCGTTTCATGTGTCCACGATACTTGGACTACACATACCTCAGTATAAAAGTGACTGAAATTTGCTGCTTTTATTATAATTATAAATAACCTTTTAAATTAAAAATAATTGCATAAAATATTATGTAATTAAAAACAACTTAATATTTAGTGGCGAGACTTAAAATAAGAAAATGTCAACTTTAAGCAGTTTCGCTAACTTTACAAGTCCTTGCATCACCTTTAATTATGTTTTTGCATAATTTATGCAACAAATAAGATTTATATTTCATGCATGAACCTGAGGGTGTTTCTGTAAATGATTCTGGCAACATTGCACGTTGTAAACTCGTGTAGAAAATTAATGTCTCGACGTAACAGTATCTTGTTATTATATAAATCCTCTACTTTATATTAGCGGTGCCAGTATTGACGAATTACGCCACGTCAACGACAATGTTTGGAGAGCGCGGACGTGCCAACGATCGGTCGCGTAATAACTTGTCACTTGGCCAGGCAGCCACAAGTGCAGACATTGCCTGACATGCCTTTGAATGTCGTCACTCAACGTTATTGTTATGCCTACACAGCAACAGCCATAGGCGAAACAATAATTACGCCAGATGCATAATTATTCTTACGTCAGCTGGAAAAGTATATCGCCTGAATTATTATAAAGTAATACGTAATGGTTGGCCTTAACATATTATTATGAAAATAATGCTGTCACCATTCGCAGATATCAAAAATAAAAATAAAACACCTATTTTAAGTGGCAAACAAACAAACATAAAACTTGCAGCACACCCCGATCTTGTACGTTCATGCTGAGTGTATACTTGTGTCTTCATCATCGGCAAAAATCTCTAAATTTTTTATATTATTTACTTAAGGTTTTCGTGAAAGTTAGGTTAAACATTGTCTGGCAAACTTGCTAATCGTTGGTCAATGGCTGAAAATGACAAAGCGTATTTTATGCAATAGAGCAAGGTAATGGAAAAACACAGAATATGAAATTGTAATGTACACTATATCTGTGGTGAATCAAAACAATAATTTATTGTATTTAATAAAGTTTCCGTGCATATATCTTATGTGCCTATTTTTTTTTAATAGAGATTACAAGAAATTCAATTATAGGTAATCAATGTGATCATTCATTAATTGAATGTATGAGAAAATTGTCACAATGTCACCAATACCAGAAGTGTTGAACAAAACTGAGAGGTTTATAAAGGGACATCAAATAATTATGACATAAAAACATAAACTTTTTTTTATTTAATTATAGTATGAAGCTAAATTGAGCCACAAGTGTAGAAATTGCTTTAATATGTCAATTATCGATTTCACTCGACTCGCACACGTCGCATATGAAAATTGTCCATATTATAACACACGCTCGCAGTTGTGTTATTTATCGTTGGCATTGAAGACAATTGAATATAGGAAAGCAACCAATTTGTCTTTGCTAGAAATGCTTGTATATATTAAATAATTATGCAAGACAATCTGTTTAATTAGCCTATAGCAACACTTCCTCACAGTTGCAACACGTGTTTCGTGGCTTCCTCTGGGCTGACATTAGAACGACGAACATGTGAGTGTTGGCGGTAAAGGTCGTTCAGCCTGCTTGAACCGCCTTACCTCAACTTTACATCTACAGGGATGCGTATAACCTTTGAGAGAGCGGGCAAGCAAGGACAGCTGACCTTGCAGATGACCGCCGTTACCACCACTGTTGTTCACAATACGCATAAGTCAATAAATATATAACTAACTCATAAAATATAACAAAACAAGAAAACAAGGAACTATAATAATTTCATGCATAAAGAGTTTACAATGAATTAAAAGGTATAGTGCTTATGACATATTCAACAAATTTATATATACAGGTTATTAAATTTTTAATTATTTTTTTTTTCTTTTTTCCTTAGTTTCCTCGTTTGGTTTGCTTCTATAAAGAGAATGTAATACTATACTTTCGAGTCTTCACTCGATGTAAGTCACGCAACTTTCATTTTCTTCAGCCTCTATTATTTAACTCAATTTATGTAACATGGATGAAGTATACTTTTCAGGTAAAGAATGTTTCCGCTACCTGACTTGCTCTCCGCTTAGTTGTGAATCATCGGTAATAACGTTAATCATTTTCAAGCAATTGAATATTGTTATTGTAATTTCACAATAATTAATAAATATATTTTTAACCACAATTTATAGTGCTACAAAGTTCATAAAAAATTCGTTTGATGGTTAAGAACTTCCCTTAATTTATTTATAGACAGATCCAGTGTAGTAATTGAAAGTCGCGGTCTAGTTTTGACCAGCCTGTTACGGTGCAATTAAACTAATGGCAAATCACGGCATTGGATGTTTATCGTGGAGACTTAAATGCCCGAAATTTTGTTTCAAAATTAATAACACAAATATTTAGAATATTGGAAGTCCCAGAAACAACAAATAATAAGCAAAATTTTACGTTCAAAATTTTGACTTTTCCACTTTTCACTGAAACAATTATAATGCACAGAAAACAATTAAACGAAGATAATTTAGATATGAAATGGGTGCGTTGAGGGCTGACTTCGCGAGACGCTGACTGGCGCTGAGGCGTCACATTTTAGTTCTCAAGGACCACGATACTATCATGGAAATCCAACCGAGCAAGATGACGCAAATTTAATAAGTATTTTCAGACCTTCGAGTTTCATTTGTTGTTTTAACTCTTTATATTTTCTCTCCTTTTTTTCTATAAGTCGATTTACAAGCATTCAAGGCTATTCCACATTAAATTACACATGACCTCTTTATAGATATAAATATAAAATTAATTATGATTGCTATGTCGTTTCTTACACGTATTATTTAAAAAAATAATTAATATGTACATAATTAGTAAAAATATATGCTATTTAAAAAAATACTATATTATATCTTCAGGCAATATAACCATGCACATATATATTTCTCGTGCTTGTTGTGCAAGTTAACTTGCATCTAAAAATAACATTGTTGAAATTTGCATGCATGTAAGTAAGAATATAAACCAGTGCAAACATTAAAATTATGTGTTATTAAGTGCAAGCATTTCTAGAATTATTTATAATTATATTATAAAAATATTATAAATATTCTCTCTTTTTTTTTTTTAGTTAATTTATTTTTATTTGTCATCAATAGTACTATTATATTCAAACTCCCGGG
The DNA here is from genome assembly GCA_949825025.1 of Siphlonurus alternatus. Lineage (NCBI taxonomy): Eukaryota > Metazoa > Arthropoda > Insecta > Ephemeroptera > Siphlonuridae > Siphlonurus > Siphlonurus alternatus. The sequence continues at coordinate 50,113,337 of OX463788.1, read as the reverse complement.
TTCATTTATTTGTAAATATCTATATTATATAACAAAAATTATATAAACGCATATCAGCAGCTAGGTATATTAATTAAGTTTGCTGGACGCAATGATTTAAACGCTCGATTATTACTTTAAAATTTTGTTAACGTGGACGTGATGGTATTTGCATTGCCAGGCTGCACGACTGTATCTTACGTCTTAAAACATTCTGTGCAGCGGGATGTATATTTACACTGCAAACCACTCTCGTATTCAAAATACGTCCCATGTGTGCTTTACAATCGAGTCAAGGATGGCTTCATGACTCTTGCCAACAACAGAGGATAAAAACTTTAAGCTTTATAAGAGGAGTTTCCAGTTGAAACTTTGAATTAAAATTACAAGGAGTCGAACACAGACGAACGAATTAGTGAGTTGGGTCATATAAATGCGCGCGCAACCTTTCAGTATCTGAACGGACGGAAAACAGAAACTTTGATAATTTAGAATCACGTAAGGTCTATTAATTTTGACGGAACGTAATATTATAAAATTACGTAAATAAATTTTCCGGTTTTTCCTCCCAACTTGCTTGACAACCATATAAGAAAACCACTCTTACTTTTCGTAGGTTATACAATCATGCGCATAAATATATACAAAGGTTACCAACAGTGTGGTGTGACCTAAAAGCTCCACCAATAATCAACAAGGCTAGATATTTCAGGAAACTTGAAGCATGCACTGAAGTGGCCGTACGATTGGATTGATGAAGATCGGTGAACATAAACTGAGGAGGGAGGAAGTTTCGTGTTCAGCACAAGACAACACGATTCTTTAAGTCACGTGCATATAAAATATTAATCACCACAATTATTCACTTCAATAAAATGTTTTCAGTGAATTTAAAATACTTCAAATATTGAACACTTAAATTATTATTTTAATATTTCTTCCTTTTTCTTATAGATTATAATTATATTATGTATAAAATATAAGAAATATAAATTAATATAAAAAAAATCAACACTTATATTACATCACAGCACTTTCACTTTTAATATAGAATTTATACTCACTGTTTCATTATTATCACACAGAATCACACTAGGTGTGTTATTTTTTTTTTTTTTTATTTATAACTAACACTAATAAAAATTAACTTTTGTAAATTTTTAAAATAACAAATTGTTGGTTTTATTCCCAAGGCATGGTTGCACTCTTTATCTACACTTTCTCTGCACAGAGAGAGAGACAGCAAGAACACAACTAGATGCGCCGCTGCCGTGGCGTACACTGAGGACTGAGAATGCACGTCTAGCTCTCTCTCTCTCTCTCTCTCTCGCCAGAACTATGAGCCAACCTCGACGGCGGTGGAGGGCAGACGCGAGGGCCGGCCTCGACTGCCTGCCCCCTACCAACAACTGCCGCACCGTCACTGTGCACACATATCCTCCATGGAAAACTATGACACATACTTTACCATACATGCTCCATAGTGAAAAAATCCCCAACCACCACTCGAGAACCTCTCCAACCCCTGTACAGAATTTAAATATGTACATAAAATGTACTCTCTTACGTACTCCCTTCCACATATACATGTACTTACAATTTACACCTTCCATTATTAATATAAACAATATGGCACTCAATGTACCATACATGCTCCATACTCTCCATAGCAACAAAAATATTCAACCACTCCCCTCCCACCCCTGTTCATTATTTTAATGTGCACATTTAATTTACTCCCTTCCACTCAAAATTTATGCCTCTTAAATATTATTAAATATATAAAAAATATTTTTTACATTGTAATAACAACAATAATTGCATAATTTTATTATCAAGCATGTTTGGAAATGCAAGTTTATTAATTTGTTAATTAATTTAATAATTATTATTTATTAATTAAAAATATTATAATAGTTAATTTTTATTCAAATTTTTTTGGATTTCCTCACTTAATTTGTTGGGCGCTCAATTTAGGACATCACCTAGTCCATTGAACTGATTTTTTTTTCACCACCTCAATTTTTGGTGGGTCTCGTCCGGGACCCTGTCTGCAAGTAAGCAGCCGCGCAGACAGGATTCATGACTTCCGCTGGTCAGTCGAGAATCATACCGAAAAGGTGAGTGAAAAAATAAATAAAACAAGATAATGAACCGTATATATCTTGTATGTATATATACTGTATATATATATATATATATATATTTGTTGCGTGCCATGAATAACAGTTGAACCCTTTAATTATGAAAGAGGAGTTGTAGTCCTATCTGTCGGGAAACAAATGAAACAATGCAAGTAATAATAGAAAGAGTATTATGTTTTCATTCATTGGGTACATTTCACAGAATTCTACACCTTATTTTTCCATATTTTTTAATCCCATCGTTTTTAAAAACATAATCATCAAAATTATTAAAAAAAAAAAAAAAAAAAAAAAAAAAAAAGTTGTTGCAAAATCACTATATACATAAAGCGCCCTTTCTTATTGCATGACTATTAATAAGAGAACTCTAATAGCAAGATTGAATTTTGTCTCAAGAAAAAATTCAAGTTGATGGATAATAAATTCAAGACAGTAAGTAAATGGTTTATAATTAACGATTAATCCTATAAGTGATTGTACACTCCGTTCATAATAAAATAGAACAACAAAGGATCCTTTGTTTCCTTTGTTGTCAATTTCTTATCACGGCTGATAGTGGAGTTCCCTCCTTCTGGCTTATCACAGCGCTCTGTGATTAGTGTGCTGTCTCATCGGTGTCAGCCACTCACTTGCTTGCTTTCTCTCTCTCTTCTCGCTCTCTCTCTCTCTCTCTCTCTCTCTCTCTCTCTCTCTCTCTCTCTCTCTCTCTCTCTCTCTCTCTCTCTCTCTCTCTCTCTCTCTCTCTCTCTCTCTCTCTCTCTCTCTCTATAGCTCTCGATAAAATGTAACAACAATGAAATCTTTACGTAAGAAAAAAATGGCGATCAACATTTTTCTTCTGCTTGCATAAAATTTAAGCTTCTTATTATTTATTTTATTTTTATTAATTTATTTCACCCAATAAATTATGATTTTGTAAAGAAATTTTTAACGAATCATTATAATAAAACGGTAAATATGTATTATTACATATTTACTGCATGTTAAAATAGGTCTTAATAATATCATTTGCGCTGACAAAAGAAGTGTAAAACATCATATTAAATATTTTTATTTCAATGTTATTTTTTTAATATCATTAATTACAGTTTATAACCTTTTTTTTATTTATTTTATTTATTATATAAGAATACCAAATAAAAATTTAAACTTTAAAATATAATTTGCAATGTTGTATTTATAATATTTATTTATGTTAAATTATGCATTTTAAAAATGTCTACATAATATTTGAAATGAAATGAAAAAAAAAAATAAAAATTGAAGTATAATCACAGATGTGTGAATAATGGTTTCTCACTAATTCTTTATCGTCTTTAAAAATTACTTTACATTGTATTAAAGGAATTAATATTATTAATATAAAAAGTTGTTTTTTATAGTAAAGCTTAACACATAAATTTTTTCGGCTTAAGATTAAGGTAACCTTCAAATTATGGAAAGAATTGTTGGACAAGTATTATTAAATACGTTTATACTTTTTAGTCTGTTTATCAACAAATTATCATAATTGTAATAATACATATATTTACCGTTTTTTTATAATGATTCGTTAAAAATTTCTTTAAAAATCATAATTTATTGGGTGAAATAAATTAATAAAAATAAAATAAATAATAAGAAGCTTAAATTTTATGCAAGGAGAAGAAAAATGTTGATCGCCATTTTTTTCTTACGTAAAGATTTCATTGTTATGTTACATTTTATCGAGAGCTATAGAGAGAGAGCGAGCGAGAGGAGAGAGAGAAAGCAAGAAAGTGAGTAGCTGACACCGATGAGACAGCACACTAATCGCAGAGCGCTGTGATAAGCCAGAAGGAGGGAACTCCACTATCAGCCGTGATAAGAAATTGACAACAAAGGAAACAAAGGATCCTTTGTTGTTCTATTTTATTATGAACGGACTGTACATGGCAGAGATTGTGATAATTTTATTATATCCAAGAAAGAAATGGCTACATGTAGTAAAAGTATAATATACACTGGTATTTTACCTTGCATAATATTATAATGTACTGTACCCTACTGTATTATAATACAGTATATGGGGTTTTTTCCTCCACAATTCAATAAATATTGTGAATCATATTCAGAAATACCAATGCAAGTATATCTGCAGTGACTGCGCGATCGAGGTCAAAGACACATTATATATATGCAATTAGTTTTTTTTTTATTCAAGCCTAAGTTAGTAGCTTCAAATGGTATCGATTCCAATACAGCTGTGATTATATTGTTGAATTTAAATTCCATTTTGGGACATAACAGAAAAATTGCGAAGACGGAATGCTAATTATTCATAATTGTTATAACAATTAATTCAATTAACTTTAAAAACAATAATGGATAAACAACGTCCGAGAATAGTTTGCAGCATCCACGATGAGCACCGATCGAGCTGCACGTGGTGTGGGCCGCATAGTGACCAAGCAACTCTCGCGCAACGTGACTGGCGTCTGACGTCACACCTCAGCAATCGAGCATGCAATGTGAATTCCCCACCTCCAATAACATATTTGTAACACCTATGTGTCATTCAGCAGTGAGAACGGGAAATATGCAAACTACGGGAAATCTATAGCACTATTAATTAATAATTGTACTTAACAGTATATTGTTAAGTCATGGTACTAGTATAACATGTAGTATATTGTTTCCGTGTGCAAACACGTGCCAATGGTTTAAATAATATTCTTGAAAAACAGTATGATAATATGAATTATAATACTTTAAAGAGAGGTAAAGAAATGTATGCTCATATTTTAATCTCTGTCATATGTCCTGTATGACCTTATTGTGATCATAATATACACATATCCAAGATATGAGTGACAGTTTATATGGAATATTGTTTTACATTATAACGAATAAGTTTAAGAATTGAGGGGAAGATAACAACCTTATTGTGATTATAATTTAAACATCTAAAATATATTTTATGATATTTACAACGAAAATTATTTTACCTTATTTAACACATAAATGTTTAAGAATCGAGGTGCAGAAAAAAAACTTGTGATTATAATATAAATATCTAAGATATATCATTTATATAGAAGAGTTTTTTATATAATAATATATAATGGACAATTTGCATGACATTTTTTTTATTGCAGAAATGGATAGAGGGTGCAAAGTTATGCTACTCTGAATTTTTTCAGATTTTTTAGAGACCGGGAACTATTTTTAAAAAATTATTGAAAGTCGATTTTATGATGTCACGAGGAGTCTGTCCTTAAGAAAAGGATAGGCGCAAAACGCCCGTGACGTCATAAAACTGAAATTCAATAATTTTTTAAAAATAGTTACCACTCTCAAAAAAATCTGAAAAAATTCAGAGTAGCATAATTTGGTACCCTCTACCCATTTCTGTAATAAAAAAATGTCATACAAATTGTCCATTATAACGAATAAATCTTTAAGAAGTGAGTTGCTGCAGAAAACAACCTTATTGAGATTATAATTTACATACCTAAAATTTAACTGAAATTTCATATAGAATATTACTTTACATAACGAATAAATGTACTGTATAAGAATTGAGATGTAAGAAAACAACCTTATTGTGATTTTATTATAATATGAAACATATCTTGGCTAGATATAATGACATTTTTATGAAATGCTATTTTACATAATATAACGAATAAATGTTTAAGAATTGAGATGTAATTTTAAGAAATATGATACTATTCTTGTTCCAAAATTACTGAGACAACATGCTTACGTCTTGCACTATATAATCGCTACTCTGTCCCCCTCTTTGATTATTTTATTATTATGGTTTATTTATTTTTTTGTGACTTAACTCTTAATTCACTTTTTTTGTATGACTATTTCACCAGTAATAGTTGTGTATATATATAACTACGCGTGAAAAACAACCCTCGTGGGGGTGCGGAAGATGCAGGATGCTAGGGAGGGGGGCGAGGTCACATCTTAGCAGCGGCAGCGCACCTTGTGACGCCATGATATTTACCTTGGGCCGCCGCGCTCCGCGACCACGCGAACTGCTGTCGAGCGGACGAGAGGAACTATACTCAAGGGAACTTTTGGATGAAGCCTCACCTTTATTTCACACCCTAATGAAAATTTTTATCAAATTTTGCAAACATTAAAAAAGAAAATTGTATGTAAGTGTAAATAGAAGTGTATATATTAATTATCATATATATTATCTGTAATATAGTACCCCTTATTGGGTAACCAAGACCATGCAGTATAATAATACCACCAATTAAGTTGAAGGTAAAACTTGAATGAAAAATTTAAAATAACTTATAAAATGACCAACTTTATTCGAGGTAAATAAATTATTTCAACTCTTTTACCACTTTAACTTGGTGTGGAGATATTGCAGGGTCATCAGTTATATGTTGTGATTTGAAGTCGATTTTGGAGATGTATTTTTAATTTTTTATGCTTTACAGTCGAGACAAATTTCTGCAGGACCAGCGAATGAAAGTGCCCCATCTCACGCACGTTTTATAAATACATCAACACATCTGGTCAAATTATTTAACTGGTCTGTTCTAGTGAACGCAGGGAAAAAGTTTCAACTTTTGAAAACGTGGATGTCGCATGCCCAAGTTATCAAAATTGTTTTTATTTATTTATTTATTTATTTATTTATTTATTTATTTATTTATTTATTTATTTATTTATTTATTTATTTATTTATTTATTTATTTATTTATTTATTTATTTATTTATTTATTTATTTATTTATTTATTTATTTATTTATTTATTTATTTATTCATTCATTTATTTATTTATTTATTTATTTATTTTTATTTTTTATTTATTTATTTTTTTTCAACTTTGAGGAAACCGCTGGAGAAATTTTAATGTGGGCTAATTTGATAAGTAAGTGGTCAGCAAATGTACCAAATCACGTACTGTACAGCTTCGAATCTGCGCCCACAGAACACGTTAGACTATCGAGACTTTGATTGATTTGCATCATCTGTAGAAATTACAAAACTTTGTAAAGTTTGGTCAGTGGATACCTTAGTATATTTAAGTACCGTACAGTGTCTGCTTGGAATGCAGCCCCTGCCCGCATCAAGACCCTCATATCCCCAAATATTTTCAACCCGTTGTGTAAATCTTATTTGATGGGTTTGTGCAGTGAGTGAATTATAATATGAGGCTGTTATTCTGACAATTTGTTTTATGACATGTTTTGTGTTTTTTTTTTTTTTTTTTTTAATTTTATATATTATTATTTAGTAAAAGGTTATTTTACCACTTCTTGTGTTCTGGTGCTTCGTATAATGCCTTGTAAAATAACCCATTTCACCATTCTCTTTACCTTTTAATATCTTTGTTTTGTAATATGTTTATAATTGGTGAAATAAATAAATAAATAAATATATAAAAAATACTACATAAATCAAAACATTAAACAAAGTTATGTTTGATTTTCCAATAATACTGAATCCGAGATCTGTTTCTTTTTAAAACTACTGAAAACTTTCTCAGGCGTCACCTTTTTTAACAACATACCTGTGACGTCACATGGTTACATCAATACTTTTTTAAAAACAAATTTCCCGGGAAAATATAAAGAAAAACAGAGTAACAAAAAAATTTGTTACATTTATGCAGACATTTTTTTTTTTTTTTACGTAAGTTGTCAATTGAGCACGCAGCTTCCATCTCGTCAGAATCAGAAGTTCGCCTGCAGTACGCCTGTCTGTGGCTGCCGCACTCGAAAGTGGTTCGAGACATTTCAAAACTTTCACCTGCGCCGTCAAACAGGTACACACGCACTTCAATAGCGATCATTCCCTATAGTAGCTTCCAACATTTCAACCAACTTGGAAAAATAACGTAATAATTAATTTTCTAAGAATTTTTTATTGAACTTTATCTCCTCCGAGCATTGCTGTGTTTTGACACAGCCTATAGCTCTAAGTATATTTTAATTTTGTGGTTTTATACTGTAGTAAAAATCTATTGGTATTTAAATAATATTGTGTCATCATTTTCCAAGCATATGAATGAAACTTGTTGGCTTCAGGCTAAACGCACAAACTCAGGCAACCTGCTGAACACGAGTGGTAGTCACGCCCACGTGCGAGCATAACGGGCTGCAGCTCGTGCAGTAAGGGTGACTCTCAAACGTTTGTTGCACTGCAGTACAATTAATATTTTAATTAGGATTCAAAATAACTTTATTTAAGATTCACGTAGATTCAAACAAAAAATTAAGCAGTCTGCTCCCCGAGCACCCTGCGCTCGAGGTGGTATGCAACCTTTGCTGCTTGCGCGCAGAAGAAGTTGCTGTAGCTCTGTGGCTGCAGATTATCATAACATTTCTCCCAAAAAAATTGTAAAACCCCGCAGGTAGAGATGATATAATAAGACTTAATTGTTTTGAATCCTAACTCTGTATTTGTGTTATGTGAATTTGAATAAACCCTATTCTGAATCTGAATCATTTCTTTGTACAGTTTCTTCTAATTAAGATGCTTATATTATAATTATAAACATTGTTTAACCTATCACATGATATGTATATCGTTCAATTACACACAACATGCCATGTAATCATGAACAGAAAATAGCAGAATTCGTTTACATTTTAATTCCAGTACTCAATTTTAGTTTAACAAGAATAATTTTGTAAAAGTTTATGCATTAGAAGCTTTTATTAGAAATTTGTAAACTGCGAATAAATATTGAATTATTATATACATAATGTATTGTATACCTTTTAAGTTATGGTGACTATAGATTGCTCTCTCTCTCTCTCTCTCTCGCTCGCTCGCCTTCTTTGAATATATAGCCGAGTCAGCAGTGGCAGGCTTGGTTTTAGGTCAATGTCGCCCAAGCTAAAGATCACTCAAGGATCAAGAGCGCCTTGGGATGCAGACACTCCAGTGAGTGCTGCACGTGTGATTGTCAACCCATGTACACCATCGAGCTGTACTGGATGATGGGCTTCTTTTGTCACACTGCAGCGTAACTGAGGCTCTAAAGGCGACGATATGCAGTCATGAGATTGCTTTTTTACAATGGAATTGATCCATAAAAATTAAAATTCAACCTGATTTAATTTTCTTAGCAATAAAAAGAAGGGATTATGAAGAAAATTTTAAAGTAAAAATATTTCATGTCGTCAGACTGTATTTTTTTTAATTTTTGTATTATATTGTTAAGGGCATTGGGTGTAGCACCGGTAGTTGGCAACACTGACGTATCTTCACCATGTTAATTTTTGGTCATTGCTCCTCGGAGTAATTTTTATGCTAGAGCTAAGCAGATTGCTGTAGTATCAAGATAATTAGTAGCCCAAGTGCACAATTTGGCTAAATAAAGCCTGATTTAAAGAAAAGTATTTTTTTTATATTTTAGAAAAATGCATGTAAATTTAAAAAATTACTAAAAAATACTTTTCTTTAAATCAGGCTTTATTTAGCCAAATTGTGCACTTGGGCTACTAATTATCTTGATACTACAGCAATCTGCTTAGCTCTAGCATAAAAATTACTCCGAGGAGCAATGACCAAAAATTAACATGGTGAAGATACGTCAGTGTTGCCAACTACCGGTGCTACACCCAATGCCCTTAATGATCTAATTGAGGTTCTGTGGTGCACATGCATCTGGGCTCTGGACTTGTAAGCCATATAAGCCATAATGGTACCTTTGATTTTTGTTTTATTTCTTGTGACTTATATAGTAAAAAAAATGCTAAGGATTTTTTAACTTGAAATTGTTAAACTTCAGTGAAGTTGATAATAATAGTGAGAATAACGTACTTGCTCACTTCTTTGAATATATATATATATATATATATATATATATATACCGCTCGTTTTTTCATTAAAAAAATTACACTGCATAGAATCTCAGGTTATACTCTTGACTGAATATTATACTCATTTAGATTTGTTATTAATTTGAATTTATAACTTATAAACAACAACAAAATAAGCCAGTATATTTCTGTAATGAATTAGCGGGAAACACTTGCAAGAGTTAAAAATTTCTTTAACAATTTACATTAATGTTGCTTACTGTTAGTGCTCACTAAGCTGCTCGTTCTGTTAAATATACTTTGATTATCGACATAAAAAACTGCACCAAATTGTATGCAAATATACTTTGACTGCATGCAGTGTACATTGCTGCTATAAAAGAAAAAGAAATTTCATAATATGACATGAGAAAATTTGTCATTTATATGTTGGCAACATTGCCCAGATTGCATGGCCACACAGAAAAAAAAATATTTAGAGTTAAAGATAGCTTAATGAAACGTTAATTAACTCCCCAAATGCCAAATGAACAAGGACATTTCTCCACCTTGCGTCTCGGCACGTTAAGTGTAACATTTTATAGACACATATTGTAGGACTTCGAAGCAGCTTAACCAATAAAAATCATCTAAAGTTCATTGTAGACTGATATGATCTCATTTCAGGTACATACAAGGTACACATAGCACAATAGTCATGTTAATGGCATGCACGCTGGTATGATACGCCATTAAAAAAAAGTATCATAAAACAAATTCTAACAATTTATCATTAATGTATTAACATATATATGTATACATCTTGACTTTACACTTGACTTTAAAAACAATGCTTATTAAGAAAAAACTAAAAAATGCATTTTTTTTTTATTATAATTTCCGCATCGTAGACCTCTTTTAATGAAGCAGGAATCTTGTTAATTAAACAAATTAATACAAGAGCACATGGGTCCTTTGTCCATATATAGCCGATATTACACGATACAATTTTTCTAATTACTGCGCACATAGAATTTTATTTTTCCTTGCAAGAAAACTTCTACTTTAACTTGTTTGTATGGAGATAGAATTTTCTTGTGAAGAAAAATTATATATGCAAAGTTGTATCGTATAATAAAGGCTGATACGTCAACTTCAATTATATTATTTATTTAAACGTCTTTACATGGTGAGAGTTAAGGCATGAATACCTTTTTTGTCTCTAACCAATAGTTTTACAATATTATTACATTATATAGATATAAGAATGTAAGAATAATACAAAAAGTTTGAAACAATTTCAGTGACAAGTTGTTAAAAGTTACAATTAACAATTACTTAAATTGAATAAAATAAATTATAAAGATGAAAAAGTAATATATATGCACTGATTCATTATATTGTTTTTTTTTTTGTTTTTTTTTTACGTGTCTTGGTTTCTTGATGCTTTTGTCACAACACTTCACTGTTCGTTATTACACTGTCACACAATAAACATTAGAGATCATAAAAAGCTGCTATGATTTTGTTCGTGTTTATTAAAATTTATCATAATTATGCTCAGCCCACTCAGAATGAATTATTTCTTCAACAAACTGTAAAAGACTACTTCATAATGTCATAGGCATACACTTTTTTACATCTTTTGAACAGGATGCATACCTTTGACCTCATAAACTCAGCTTTCAATACGATCTCAACACTCAACAAAATACTCTCTGCATGTATGGGTGTCAATAAATATCTTGTGAACAATTCAAGATTATGTTAACAGTTGCATAACTTTTTATAGTGTGTTTGCAATGCAGTTCGTCTATATGCAGTGACTGATGACACTTCTAACTTCTAAACATTGATATTATGTGCAACCTTCAAGTGAATATAATTAAGTTATTTGTTCTGTTGACTTGCTTATATGTACTCTTATCTCGACTTTAACGTTAAATGCATCATGTGTGGGCTGGAGACTCATTGAGCCTGCCTGATCGATGGCTGCCTTATTTCCATTACTCGCTTCATGCATCTACCATTCAAATCACCAAGGACTCGTATTTTTTTTTTTCTTATCAAAAACAATGGGAAGAAAAATCAAGTCATCACATATATTACAAAGTGTTATTGTCATCTTTTGATATTGTCTCTACGTCAATGAGTTAACCGTGAGTGAGGCAAGCTGACGATGACACAGCTCGAAGTCTCATACCAGCCATGGCATGGATGTATGCTAAAAGCTATTCTTCAATAGTTTTCATATGAACCCCAACGTCATCAAAGTGCTAATTTTTTTTACAAGCATAAAAGAAGAAAAAGAGTTCTATGAGAAAAAAAAATATTATTGAAGAATTTATAAAAATTTCAAGGTGACTTTGTACTAGTAGCTAGTGCAATTCATGGTCAGACGGCTATGCTGCATGTCATGCATGTGAGGTGATGAGGAAGCGGACCACTTGTTGTTAGCACTGCAGCATTAGCTGCTATTGCTCGATACGTCATATACGTTGCAGATCATTCCTGCTCTTCACAAGGGCGCTATAACGAGATGTGTTCCATTCATATGACGACATATCATTGCTGCTATTACTCGAGATATGGTAAAAAAATGAATAAGCAAGTGTTGTAACCTCCATAATAAATATACACTAGATTATTCATTTCCTTACAGAAGAAAAAAAAAATAAATAAATGTTTGTCATAATCATCATATTTCTTATATTTTTGTTTTATAAGGAAAATGCTTGTTTTTAATATTCGTGTTTGTATTTAATGAAAAGCTGCAAAAAGCAAATGCCACAGCACCACGGTTTTACATTTCATCGATCGCTCGCATCAGGACAGTGTGTAGCAAAGTTTATTAGACGGTCGGAACATACTATGCTCAAAATCTTTTTCTTAAATCTTATTTTGTATTGTACAGGAGTTGTTTCTCACGGCTCATCTGAATTATAAATCTTGTATTTAAGAGCAACGTTATAAATTTTACAATTTTGAAACCATGGCAGGTAGGTATGTGTGTGTGTGCGTGTATATATATATATATATATATATATATATATATATATATATATATATATATATATATATATATATATATATACATACATATATATATATGTATATGTATGTATATATATAATATATATATTATTTTAAATAATTATAAATACCCCTGGGCTAAAAGATGTCGGAACATTTAATATCAAGCATGTCAGAACGTTTAATTTTCATTTTCGAGTTGATCCTGACTTATTATAGAAATGATTGATGATTCTACTATTTCGAAAAATGGAACAAAATTACTTAATGTATTTTAGTTATTAGCTAGCGAATTGTTTTATTTATTAATTATTATTTTATGCATTTTCTTTTATTATTATTTTCATATATGCATCAATTTCATGCAAATGTTGATGTCAGACAGAAACGTCTGCAAAATGGCGTGCACAATGGGCCAAAAGTTCTAGCAAATGACGAGAACTCGTTATTGCATCCTGAGTTCACCCTCGAGACGGACTTAATTAATTTAAAGGGCGCTGTGAAGAGACTTGCTCACATAAGCAACATGCAACTAGAATAAAACTACTAGAACACAGAAAAATCCAAACATATTACAAAACAGCCTAAATAGTAGAAGTTGGCTGGGGCATGTACCATGTATTGTATGACCAATATTATGCTCCCCCCCCCCTTCTCAATGCAATCAATATATAATAGCTAGTACAGTATTAGTATAATTATAATAAAATTATTAGTATTATTACTATAATACGTAATATAACACTAGACATTGGTGCATATAACATATATACTATAGGATGGGATTAAGAAAGCAGCAAGTACCACAAAGCTGGATAAAGCAAGCAGAATGGCTATCAGGAGGATGGACAATCGAGACATCTGCTCATCCTTATTGAAAACGAAAGTTGTTGTTACGGCGAGGTGGGGTTAGGTGTCCTTGCTTGCTCACTACGGGAGTAACGTACAGCACTGCAAGTGCACGCGGCGGTAGTGGTGGTAGTGGCGGCGGCGCAATACCATCGAGTATGTAGCAGCAGGCAAGCCTAAGACGGCCGCCGCGCGTTTATAACCTACAAGGAGATGACTATTTCCGGGAGCTTTCACTTTCTGTGGAGCGCTCATGCGCAGCTCTAGCTGGTATTCCGGCTATATTCCCTTGCATCAGCTATGATAATCCGTCTCACCAGCAAATCAAGTGAAGCTCAAAATAAAAATATTGTAATATTTTATAATCAACTCTTAATAAGAACATAACCCCATCTAAAGCATTTATTACACATGACACATACATTTTAACGTTTGTCTCAATTGCAATAAAATCGATAGTTAAGATGTAAATACAGAATTTGATTTCTTTTTTTAACATAGATTCATCTTTTATTAATTAATCACGGTTGTGACCTTGGTGTACACCTCTGATTTTAAAGTTATCAGATAAATACTTCAATCAGTCTTATTATTGTATAAAGATTACGCTGATGTCCGGTTACTCAACAAATAGCAGTCACTGTAAATTCAACAGTGTGATTATCAACTGCAGTCCCATTTTGCGTGCATGCATTGCAGTGTTAATATTTCGTCATTAATTAGTAAATAATAAAGATCTTAAATGGCAAGTTTCGACTACAAAATATTTCAGTTTGTACTTCCCAGATGACGACTTTAGACGTATCATATGTCTAAGCTTTGACTATATAAATGTAACAACCTTATATTATATATGGAATAAACAAATTCACTTTCAAATGAAAATTACATGATTATGAGTAAAATTTAAACTCGTCTTGCTGAATATAGACACTTAATGATCTCTTAGCTGGTCAAATGCCACGTATTTTGAAAGCTCGAGACGGTTATAGTTTGTGGTACCGTCGAGACTCGATTGATGTACTTCCTTTTCTTTCAGTGTCTTTTACTGCAAGTAAAAGATGGGTGGGAGAGTGGGTGGGTCAGCTAGCTAAAGGTTGCACGTGGTTCTTCATGGAATCATGATGCAAATTCAATGTGTCTTCACATCGCATATTCAATTGACATCATTTTTGTTGACTTCAAAATGTTCTGTATATAATATCGATTATTCCACGTGCTTGTTTATTTTATATAACCTGGATTATTCCACGTGCCTAAATGCTAGCTACTACATTATGCAAACTTATGTACCAACATCGTATGATTCGTACACGTGCCCCACCTAGCTGCTCAATGTTGGTGTCTATCACCACAAACAACACGCAATTATCACGCTTAAAAAATTGTTGGCTCTCATAGCCACAACATACGGAAGAAAGTGATTCTAAATTACTTTTTAAAGATTTGCTTGAGTTAACGAGCCCATTATAGATTAAAAAGAAAAGACAAATGGCAGTGACTATAGCTCGAACTTTAAGGTTAATTAGGAGTAGGCTAATACATTAATCAATTAGCTTGCATAAAAATCAAACGTGGTACCCCCAAACTAAAAATATAAATATGACTTGGTTAAGCCTCTTTCATATTAAGGGTTTAGTGAATAATTTAAACAGTTTTGGTATAATTAAGGATTAATATTGTCAACGTTATTCATAGTAGATTGTATATCATTCTGAAAAATTTAGCAAACTAGCAAACCTTCCTTCCATAATATAATTATTATTGGTCTAAAAAATAAAACAATATTCTCTAACAGTTTACTATATGGGACATATAGTATGTAATCAGCATATTTTTTACACTAAAAGATTAAAAACTTCAAAAACTGAATTGATTTTAAATATTTTTAAATCAACGAGTTTTTAGTATATAGTCAATTGGTTCTTAAATTTATTATTTATTTTTGGGTGTAAAAACATTTTCGGTTAACCATTCGATATATAATAAGAATGAGCAATAGCCGAAAATGGTGATATAAAAACCTTAATCCAATGAAATTATCAATTTGGTTGCGGAAAAAGCTTTTAGTCCAATATAATAGCAATATATTTTCATAAAATTCTAAAGTACAATTAATTTTCTATGGTTTACTTGGTTGGGAAAATTTTTCTCAATTGACGAGGGACTTTTTTCGCTTCCACATCGTCGAGACAAAACACTTAATTTAATTTTCCAATTTTGTAGAACTTTTTAGCAACCGTTTGAATTTCCATACTTTATAATTTCATTTTTTTTTTCTTTAATGTTTTCTAATTTGAATAAATGCTGAAATATATATGCAAAGAAAAAGTTATTATTTAGACTGCCGCCGCGGGCTGGGACACACTGATTTGTTGTTGGAGACCCAAGGACAGACGCGCTTGCACATAACAGTCGAATGAGTCGAAACATATCATAAATAGAAAGAGCTTTAGGACATTTATCTTGTGTCTATAAGAAATCAATTAACTATCCACGACTCCATTTAATAATTTCTACATACTCAAAACAACCATTAACCAATACTAAATCCTATATATGTACTATACAGTATGTACATCTAGCACATACATTGATATGTCTTAAATAGAACATAATGTAATTTTCTATGATAAAATTAAGCAATTAATATCTTAACGTTCAAGACATAAGTATACATTTTAATGTCGTTTATATATTTTCTAGATACATGAAGTAGTGTAGTGGAGCACAGGTGCTCGAGTTTAGTTTAGGCTAGGTGGATGTGTGGGGATAATTGCTGTTGTTGGTACATTCACGTTGATAAGAGGTTCGCGTAATTTAAGGCAGTGGGCTGACGGCGGCGGCAGCGATCGCCCTGTTACACGTCCTAAAGGTAGGTATAATAATATAGGGAAGGGGTACATTCTATCTGAACACTTTCTCTCAAACTTCTTACGTCACAACGTTAGCGCGATCTTACGAGCGAGCGACCACCTATATAGGCAGCCAAAGTTACATAAATATTATACACCTTCATCTGCTGCAACGTTGTTCGTTTTTTTAGTAGAAACTGTACGTAAAAGAGCCTTGCTCGCAATCCTAATATAACTTTTAAATGTGATTCATGTTGATTATTAAGTAATTAATTTAGCGTTTCATCCTTTAGAGCATGCTATATCACTGTAGAAATCCTTCAATACAGAGGTAAAAGTACACTCAGGGGCTACAAATGGGCACCTCATTCTTAAAATACCCGCATTATTTTCATGATTATTTAATTCCCACTAATAACAATAATTTTAATGAATTTTATATTGTTTGTTAAGAATGCAAGGCTTAAAACGAGAGATTAGTGGAAATCCTTGTAGCCTCGTCCAATAAATAAATTTGGTTAACATAAATCAAAAGTCACAAATGTTCTATTCTTTATTATTCTGTAACCAAGTCAATCCTATCATTATAGATTAACTATGTATTTTCAACCCAATAAACAATTATTATAGAGAAAGAAAATGCTAGTATTTTTCCTATGATCATATACAAAGTTTTCTTAAATATCAAAAAGTGGCACTTGCACCGGGAGGTAATTGATTTCCTCCTCTTATCATTTAACGATCATGCTGTCTGAGGTTCTTATAGTTTCCTCAGTCACACATAGGAAAATGCTGGGATGGATTGATAGGTCCCGGGTTTTTTGGAAGGGACCAAAAAAATAAGGAAGTTCAATTTAAATTCACTTCCGACCTATTTAAAAAGAAAAAAATATATATAGCCATATTGTCTGTAAACAGACAGTGGGTACGGGCTACGGGGACTATGGTAATGTAAAAGTGGCGAGGTGCCTGCCTGGGTGTTCTCCATCTCTTAGCGCTGCAGTCGGAGAAGGGGTGCACGGAGGCTGCGAGGAGTGCAGAACGGAGCGGGTGATGGCAAGAAAGCAGCCAGCTCCAACTGAGTGAAAGTGGCTGAGACGGCGCGGCCACCTACCCCCACCTTAACTATGGGTTACATAAGGAAGTACAAATTTTCCCCTGAAACTCTTTTCACTAGTAGGTCACTAGGTTTCACTAGTAGGTCATATCAACCAATAAGTAGTATGGTGTGATTTCACCCTTTACAGTTATATACAGCTTTTTTTTTTGTATTCTCACTTTCTTCAAATTGCATATCATATATAAGAAAGTATTATGTAAGAAAACAATAAACATACCATTGAAAATTGAACATTAAATAACGAAATTTATTAAACAAAATATTTGTAAATTAAAATCGAAAAACTATGTATTAATACTGAGATACGATCTAAATGTGGTAAAATAATTACCTTGCTTATTATTATTATCATCCACGCCAGTATCCATTAGATAACAACACTGCAGTGATGGCGACCAACACATTTCACATGTGATATTATAAATTCACTCTTAATATGGTCCAGTAACAATTCATCTCCGAGTCCATTCAAACGTGAGAGCTATAGTAGAGCCAAAACGAAAAGTACACACTTTGTCTTGGAAAATTTCTCTTTATTACTAATAACTGCATGGCAATAACATCTTGTACATCTTGTACTGTTCTAAAAATACATCAATTCAATGCTATGAATTACCGCTTGATGATGGTGAAAGAAATTTTCCGGGGTGATGGTTGTATTTGAATTGAAATTAAAATTTTATCAAATTTGCTGCTTCCACTTTTCTTCAAGGTATATGAGCTCTAATAATAGTACCAGTATTATAGTTAATTACACATCAGCCTTGTTATTTGTCATGGTATTATAAGGATTAAAATTGATCAAAGATAGTAAGAATGCAAGTGAGATCGATATTTTGGAATTACTGTACAGAGGAAATTAAATGAGGGATAATATTCTGTACTAACGCTATTAAGTAAGCGATCAAATAAAGTACGTAGTATATATTATTATTTACATTGCATTATGTGTTAGAATTAACACAGTGTTTCATAACTCATATAACTTACTGGGCAAGTCTTTGTTCATCAGCTGTTGTTTCATAAATATGGGGTAACTCAAACTTGAGGGAAAGTAGTTAAATGCGTGAATGAAAGGCAAATTATTGATATTTGCTCAGTAATCGAGACCTTGAAAGAGAATTTTGGAAGATATTGAATGCAGAATATTTAATGATGTTACTCTAATTTCAATTGGTTCATATTTGATATTGAGTAATTATATATTATAATTTAACACACATTTATATTATACAATGTTAGAGAAAAGTGATATTTTTTAATTCTGACAGTGTTAACTGATATAATAACAATTTTTAAAACTATGTAACATACATTCGTCATTTTAGATTTCGTTATGTGTTAGAAACAAAGGTTAAAATTCCGGAGTTAAGCATGCATGTCACTTCCAGTATGAAGTAACAATTGTGTAGTGTTTCAGTTTAAGGTAGCAGTTATATTTACAGTGTAAAGCAGCCAGCAACAACTACTTATAGCATTAAGATGTATTTAATAAAGAGAAAGTGAGTGCCAGGCAGCTATAGAGCTATGATGAAGCGACAACAGTGACCCTGTATATACTCGACTGTGACGTCATAAAATTCGGACTTGCACTAAAACTCACTCCCATCACGCCACACTCATATAACATAAAAATGTAAAACTATTATACAAATAAATTATTATTATAACATGGATGTGCGATATAATGCATTATTTCATTTCTGCTTGCATGTACAGGAAATTTGATGCGCTTCTCCGACGCTCTGCATGTTTTGGTTTATACTGGTCATAGCGTGCGAATTTTATGCTGCATTTCATTTATACAATAGTATTGTTTTTATATCTCATGCAACTTTGTGCAAAAATTGAAGAGCTGCATTTATTGCATTTTTTTTTATTATTATAATTGTTTGCAATATTAAAGCGGTGAAAACAAAGGTGAATCATGTCCTGTACTGATGGCAATATATCGTGTCTATTTGTCATTTGTAACCTCCACAATTAGTTCAACATTCGGTAAATGAACTATTTTTATGTATGTAATATAATATAGTTTATTAAAGAAAAGAAAAATTAATTTTTCTGTGTTGGACTTGAACGTTTCTATAACATCCTCTAGTCTGACATAAAATGACGCTCAATCCGGTTAGAAATTGAGTTGTAGCAATAGAGGATAGTATTTATTAAATTACGTTTATATTATTATTATGTTTTTGTCAACCCTTTTCCCAAAGAGCATAGACGATCCTGGTTGGCTCTTTCCAAAGGACATTGTATTGGGGTCTAAAAGTTATGTGCAAGGGTGTATGTATAAAGTGTAGCAGAAAGGTCAGTAATAATTTTACATCAAGCTTAGACGGAGATCTGTCAGCAATATTAATGACTGTGTCAGTTATAGATTACACAACCTCAATCGTAATGTAATCGTAATGTTGTGCAAAATACAGTGCAAATGAGTATACCAATTTTAACTTCAGGTAAAATTTAACTTCAGGAACTAAATAGCGGGATAAGAAACACCCATTCATTTACAATGTACTTGCAAATGTAATATGTACAGTATAATGATTATAAAGCAAAAGAAAACAAAGCATACAATCATGTGCCCCAAGCCGAGATAAAGTGTCAGTCTTAAGTTACGTTACTTCGCCCAGAGGTTAGGCAACTTGTTCAGTACCAAAACAGAGTGGGTTACGTATGCAACAGGGGTATACTGCAACTTTTTGTTTTGAATAACTTTAGAGCAAGGCGGCAATACGGTGTATACTTGTTTTATTTGATACTGACAATCAGTGTGATTCAAGATAGAGATATAGACACATCTGTAATTCATTCAAAGTATAGTCATGACTCATGACATATGATTATAACATCAGTAAAGGTAAGTGAATTTTCAAATAATGTATATATAGTGATAACTATTATTAAATTTCATAACTTCCTTATAAAAATGAAGATAGATAGATACACTATGGTCACCTAAAAAGTTAGATATTTTGAGGATACATGTACCATTTGAGTTAAAAGTGAAAATTTTCTCAATATCTGAAAATTTATTTATTTTTATCAATATCAAAACAAGCAGCAAAATATTTTTTTTTTTTTTTCACAAAATTTATACACAATAATGTCCAGCCAAGATTATTTTAATCATAATTTTAATGGCCGGTGCATGAAATACGTAATGTTTTAATTATTGACAAGCTCAAACATTCATATTCTATGTTTTTAGTTACTTAAAAATAAACATTTTTAAACATAAAATATAATCAACAAACTAATCTCTAACCTCTGTAGCATTCAACTTTTAATTAAGAGAATATTAATTTGTACTAAAACAATAAACTTTTGTTTTCATCAGAAATAAATTACAATAAAATATCATTGAGGTGTATTGTCAATTACAATTGAAGAGATTGCCTGACAGATTTAATTTATTTGACATTTACATTTGAGTATGTTATTAATGATGTTACATGTATATTGCAAGATGTTGGCGGCCTACACTGCTTAATTACGTGTTAAATGGAGAAATATTACACGTGACGGTTGTTCTTCTAGTGGGAAGTATTGAATTCCATTAGATCACTTATTAAGAAAATCATTGATTGCAACGATCGATTGATGATTGTATAGTAAGTTAATAACTGCATATGGTATCGTCACAAATGAATATAAAGAAAATAAATCTATCTATGTATAAGTCATCAGATACTTCAAAAGATAAGCACAAAATATGGACACTGGCAGCACTGAAAGCATGTATAAAATATAATTATGTAAGCTCAATTAATTTGCAGCCTTGTTAATCTCCATGCTTCATAAATGAGTGAACAAAAAGTTGCATTTAAGAGGTACATGTTACATTAAAGAGTTTTAATAATATCTTCATTAAAGATGATTGAATACCTACCAAGGCGTGTGACATAGTCAGAGACATCTCTATACAAGATCAGATTTTTTTTTAAGGTATTCGCATTTTTACTAACGTTCTGATGTACATTTCATTTTCTTTTTAAAATATACATATGTTTTGTAGTAACTATAGAGAAGGGTTTAATGTTCACTTTCGTTTAGTAATATTATTTTCAGTTGAATTGTTTTTCCCCTTGATTAAATAATCTAAACAATTTAAATTAAAATAGAATTCAGTGATGGAACCCGTGGAACACGAATAAAAACAGGAGGTGAAAAAAAAATTGTTTTAGAAGGATTGTTATATATATTATATATATATATATATATATATATATATATATATATCAAAATAAGGCTGCATGTTATGTGTTTTTAAATCAACAAAACAATATATTTTTTAGAAAACACGCTTATATTTCATTTATTTTGATGAACTAAAATTTTAATGGGCACCAAAAGTTAAGTTTCATGAGGGCTCAGACCAGGTATAATAGTCACCTGTCTTGTCACCAGTTAATATAAGACAGACAGAGACACGCGGCAACATTCATAACTTTTACCTGCGAAGCTAAACTAAGAGTTTCATTTACCGTTCCCCAGGTGGCGGTGCGGCACACAAACTTGCTTATTGCTTGCCTCCTCGACTTTTCAAGGTGAAACAATCACGTGCATAATGAATTATACATATTTTTTTTATACCTAGCTGAATTTGTGAACATATAACTTATAGATGTTTCAAACCTTTCTTAACGAGAAAAATCTTATTCTTTAATATATTCAAATTACATTATATATATTTTATATATATAAAATGTGGGGGGTTGGATAAGTGATTGTATGCAAGCAGTTATTTTTCTTGTTGTACTGTACGTCGCCCGCAGTTAAAATATTCCTAACCACTGTCAAACCACTATCACCACGTATTTTTACAAAAATTATTTATAAAAAAATTACAGACACACTCTATAGCTGTATCTTTGTAAACCCTGTTCAGTGCACACTTTCTGCACCCAACTGATCTTGTGCAAACCGACCTTATGCACTTGGACATAAGGTCGATTGGGTATAGGAATGTAAGTGCCCGCTGGACCAGGGTTTAAGAATAACAGACCTAAAAATTCAAGAATTAAAGTCATGACTGCTACCTATAATATGAATTTTAATTATATCTATAACGAAACAATATATTAATATAGTGGAAGTAATATCATGATGCAAAAAATTTAGAAAATGAAATGGAACTCAAATCTATAAAATAATTGCTATAGCGCTTCAGCCATAACAGGATGTAGCAAGTTTTACTTTCACGAATTTCACGATGATTGAGTCGACTCTTTGAATTCATAAATATGGAAATATCAAATGTAGGCTATTAATTACAAGTTTGTGTTTGTGATTATTTGTAATTCGTGGTCTCAGTTCATTATGAACATATATATATATTATATATATATATATATATATATATATATATATATATATATATATATATATATATATAATCATATGACATTGTCCTAGAGAAACTGGCCAAAGTAAATTAATTATTTTAGTTGGTATCTAAAGTATATATATTATAATTATATACGTAATTAATTATGCTGATAACGTTCACATTTGGGATTGTGCGAGCCCCTTTGCAGCGACCACTATCGATACAAAACTCTGTTCAATTGCTCGATCTGTCTCTCTCGGGTAATCTACGCAGAAGTTCCACAAGAAAGACAAGCTTAAATTCTCTAAATTGACGCAAAGCTGGTAATTCGAATCCTACCGTTTTTACGTATCAGTTTAGTTGTCCCAGAGCAGTATATACCGGTCAGATATCCTCGTGCGTATATATATATGTATTTATAAATCTACAGCTCTGTTCGTAAATACACAATAAAAAAAAGAATCGATCTTTATTGATGAACCTTAAATGTTCCATTACTGTACATAAGGTTCATCAATAAAAATCGATTCTTTCTGATTGTGTATTTACGAACAGAACCTAGCTTATATCTATATATTTATAACTGTTTGAATGTCAAAATATATGAGAAATCTGAGTCGTTCGAAAGTGAAATTTAGATTCTGATTTTACAGAAGATAAAAAAAATGCTCGATATCTCTGAATGTTTATTAGTGGAAAGAGTTCTACTTTCCATATGATCACCAGACACTTCTAAAGGGCTCAAGTTATTATTTTAACTCCCGGTTTCAAGCTAGGAAGTTCAAGTATTAAAAAACAACCACTGGATTAAAAAAACAACAACAAAACAATCACTTCTGTTTATATACTGTATTAATATTAATTCATTTATGCAATTAAAAAAATTAAGTAATTCGTCTTTGATTATATATTATATAAATAAAAAATTAATACTTCCATAAATAATATATATATTATTACCTAGATCGTATATTTACGATTATTTATTATATACGATTTTCTACTTGAGACATACTCGTGGTGATCATTTAAGAATGATGTAAACAAGGACAGAGCCGACTCTGCTGATGCTGTTCAGGTGACCAGCAGGTTCTCCGCTGACGTCATCAAGTCGAGCACGTGTGTCATGCGAGCCTGCAGCTGTAATACTCCTTGGAGGACCATGATACGAGCATGCAAGGACTATTTAACTGTTTATAACGCGCGCCTTATTAAACTTTTTAAAGAAACATTTTTTTTTAATTCCTTGAAAGGTTCTTTTTATAATAAATATTTCAGAGAAAAAATATTGTAAGGTAGTATAATAAAATGTGTATTATAAAGACATTGCAGCTTTACCGCAAAATTCATTCATGTATTTCTGTTTCAGATCTCGCTACCAAAAATATTGGGTGCGATTCACAAAGCAGTTAGCCAGGTTTCTAACCACGGTGGTGGTTTAACACGTAAAACAGGTATAGTTAAACGCAGGGGCGGATCCAGCCCGCGGCTTTGGGGGGGAGGGGGGGCGGTGCCCTATCCCGCAATGTTAAATTTTGGGGTGGGAGGGGGGCGATGGGTGGGGGGTGGTAATACCTTCAATGTATTTTGGGGCCTTTTGGGGGGGGGGGGGGGGCGATCGCCCCCATCGCCCCCCCCCCCCCTTGGATCCGCGCCTGGTTAAACGTGGTTAAGCTAAACGTGGTTAAGCTAAACGTGGTTAGAAACCTGGTTAACTACTTCGTGAATCGCACCCAATACCTCCTTTACTTTTTTTAATTTGCGTGCAGTTATCTGAGTTCTCTCCATAACCATGATATAGAATTTATTCAAGTGATCAATTTAAATTTCCATTCTACTATATATGCTGTTGATTGATTAATAATGATACAAAAAGTATAAGCATATAACGGAGTTTCTATAAAAGTGTTCGAGAGCACTTCCTGTGAATTTTACTATGGTTGCTTGTTTTTGAAAATATGGTATTTTATTGTATTTTAATTTTTTTTTATTATTTTTTTTTTTTTACAAGTGTGTTATTATGATTATTGTTGGGTGCCCGTGTTAAACCCTCAGTTTTTTATAATCCTTATTGGATTCTCTTGGGTTTCCCACCTTTGTTCAATTTTTTTGTATCTTGTTCGAAGGAAAATATAATAAATAAATAAATAAATAAATAAATAAATAAATAAATAAATAAATAAATAAATAAATAAATAAATAAATAAATAAATAAATAAATAAATAAATAAATAAATAAATAAATAAATAAATAAATAAATAAATAAATAAATAAATAAATAAATAATTTCAAAGTAACATTTACTTCTCCTACCTATGTAGTAACTTAGATAATAGTGGAAGTTTGTTTCAAATCGGAAGTGTTATTCAGAGCTACAGGCTTTTATTACTGTAATGATACGCAAAACTCTGTCAAATTTCTGGTGTAGAGGCTGCTGGCCGTGACGGTTCAAATTGGTAGGCGCGTACATTAATGTGCAAGGTCGACTGCTCGTTCCGTGCGTGCCAGCTCTTTAATGAACCTCTGTGGCTGCTACTGACGTGGAGTGACCATCGTCACCAGTCTGTGACCTGTCGAGAGCCAACAAGTAAACTGCGGATGTCTATGGAAATTGCACGGCCATGGGACTGTTCAAAATTTTTGTGAAGTTGCTGCTTCCGGGTTAAAATGGAGTTATCATGAGACATTTTTTAGAGCGACGAAGGGTCATTATTGCACTTTTCTCTGTAGTCCACCATCTTTGTTGACGTCCATCGTCTCAACGAGGTGAATTTTCTTGGATGCATGATTGTATTTCACGGTACATTGATAAAAGCAGGTAATAACGTTCTGGCTCTCCCGAGGTGTACACAAATTGACAAGAACCAGCTGTTAGACAGCTGAGAGAACCTCCAAAATATCCAAACACATTTCATGAATTTTCAAAAATGATAAAAAAAAAAATGAAATAAAATAAAATAAAAAAATCAATTTTAGCGATGCACGCTTTAAATGGTCTGTTTCCGATATTTCTAAAGTTTTCTAAACTCAAATGCTATCATGCATTATGCACCATGTATGCAATATACCAAGTAATAAATTAGGAGACCTTGGTGATAAACAAAAAACATAGTTGCGATTTAGGTAGAAGGTCATTAAAAATCCATCTAAACAATTCAAGATATTACTGGTTTTAATTATTATGAAAAGTTATCATAAGCCCATTTGATTTCTATATATCCAGGTACTTAATTGAATTACAGTGTCAAGAACTATTATTTTTCATTGTCATTAAAACAATAATATTCGAAAATTCTTTTTAGCTATTCTATACTAATTGAAAATCTTTTAAAGACTAAAAGTAAAGTTTCTCAGAATCATAAAAATGTTGTTTCAGCCGTGTCTATATATATTATATAATGACAGTACACGTTTTGTGAACCGTGGAGAGACACAAGACCTTGAAAACTTGTTACAAAATATGTTGGAGGTACATACTAGGGTAGTGCATACTTGCATACCAATAAGGGTGGGGTCGCATGCATACATTAATAGTGAATAATCCCAACCAAGTTGCAAGATGTGCCACACAAATTCAGGACATAACCTCGACCATACATTTTTGCTTCCTCACCTACCACTTAGCACTAGCACGTAGCTGCAATTTACACAATAAACAAAAAATCCTATATAGCAATTCATGCTCGTCATCGTGCTTATTGTTATTGAAGAAGAAAGAGTTGGACGTGCTGTTGCTGGCTATCTTGCTGGCTTATGTTGGCTGCTTGGTTCGCTTGGCTAGCTCTTCACAGCGACCTCAAGCAAAAAATACAACACGTAATTCCCGTTTGACGTCATATCTTTGCATTTTTTATAATAATATATCAATTATTTACAATGACTAGGAGGTCATTGTACACCTTGAGACAGTCGAAACGTTACCCCTGTGTATGTACAGACTCGGTCAAAATTAGTAGGAAAGCTCGCGCACACAACCCGTTTTTCTGTCTCAATTTTTGTGACTAACCCCTGTATTAGCAATTTTATTGTGGGGGTCTTGGCAAGTTCCTGTAATTCAGCTATACTTGGAGGCTACTTGGCCGCAATTTAAAAGTCAAGAGTATAGTGCTACTATCACCCGATCTAGCCACCTCGAATCTCGAATCGTGCAGTTCCAAGTAGAGTGTTAGTCATCATTGCTCCATAGACTGGGTGACACCACTCACACTATACCCGCATACAGAGCAAGGTATATTAGCGTCTCATGGGCTAATCTTAGACCTATATTTATTTTCTATACATGAATTTGTTCTATTGCACTTACAGTGTTAAAAATATGAAGAGATTTTATTCAGTAAATACATAAAAAGTTACATTAAAAAAGTTTTATTTAAATGTGCAGAAAAATAATGAGTTATTTCAGACTTTTTTTTTTTTTTTTTTTTCAAGCAAGGATACACCCCTAAGAGCTTACGCTTACAGCTCGCGGCGGGGTACTGGGTAGTTGCGTTCATCGGATACATTTTTTTCCGGGCTTTGCCCGAATTCGAGCTTCGGCGGATCGATGCTAAGTGCTAACACTTACCGTATAGAGTTTACATAAACTAATATTTGATACAGAATATTATATGCAGTATTTAATCAAATCTTAATTGGGTACATTTGGTACAAAACTACACCTTCCTAAACCGTAACTTGGTCGTCTTGCGTATACTCATCCGGAACAAGGCGACCATGCAAGAACCTACAGGAACCTAGCTATAGCTCAGTCACAAAATTGTCACGCATCCAACCATTAATGAAACCGCCACTCTCTCACATATTTTTTTATCTAGGCGACATACCAGAATTATTTTATTAAAGAATCTATGAGAATATTTGTCACATCAAACTATATCATGCTAATTTACAAGTGTTAGAGCACACGGTAAAGTTGACGTGGTCCATTGCGCTATAGCGTGTATTTCTGCAGCAATGCTCGGAGCTCTGGTTACTCTGGTTTTCTCCGTGCACGTGGCAAACCTGTTGTGACGGAGCAACAATTCGCCACGCCTCCACGTCGCAACTATTATATTACACACAAGTATGTAAGTGTACTGTACGACCTCAAGACATGATCAAGCACCAGGATACCATGGGTTCTCCAGTCTGCCTGCACGAGTCTCCATTCGTTAGGACATGCTAAGAGAATTATTTTAGTTGTATAATACCAACATCTCAGCCTGAGATTTATTGTTCAGGATATGCAGAGTATCAGATTAACATTGGGACACAATGGATATAATTTACCAGTGGTCAGGTCATAACTCACGAACTTAGAATACTCATGGGTAACATGAATGACGATGGTTTACTGCTGTGTGCCTTCGAAAGGTGTCTCGACCGACCATCCTAATTCCTAACTATATATAGATAAGGGCTCTCTTAGTAAATATGATGAATACCGAGGTTAATGATCTAGACCGCAAGCAATTGTCTTTGTGCTGAGAGACTTCAATGCACGGTGAAACAATATAGCACATAAAACAACTAAAATAAATATGCTGAGACTCGTGAATTGACAAGATGATATAAAAAAAGAAATTAAATAGATTTAATAAGATATGCATCTGAAGTATCAATTACACTAAATGTACCAAGTCAGCTCTAATCAGTTCGGGGGGAGGGGGGATCTTGTTGAGGGGCGGAGAGTGGCAATAGTTTCCATATATTTGGGAACCTCCATTTAACTCCCTAACATATACAGTGGCAATTTGGACGAATAAAAATAATTTGGTAGCTAGTGCATGCTCACCTTAAATGAGATGAGGCATTAAATGAAACATGATTTTTTTTTTTTTTTTTCTAAATAACACTTTCATCATTAATCTTTAGTAAATTTCAATCATCGTCTTATCAGTGGCATTGTTCTGATATGAAATGTCTTAGCCTTGCGGACTTGAATATAATTTTGATCAAGTATTTCAAAATTTCTTCTTCAAAAATCAAATAATAATTTTTCATTAATTTATTTGAAAGGCAGAGAGGATATTTACATTATTGTTGAAAATTATTTCCCCTATATATAAATGCATATTAAATCTCTCATCATGTTATGGATGTGCATTGATGTACCAAAATGATTTCTAAGGTCAAATGAACAACACGAAAGTGTATTACACTGTTTATAAAATCAGCCAAATTTTCCTAGCGTGATTTTTTCCTTAAAAATCTAGCTTCCTTGTCTTACTTGTCATGACTAAAGCTCTACATTATATAACCACGCACGCTTGGCGTTGTTTCCTTGACTCCGGTAATCAAACAAGAAGCGCGGTCATCCGGTCAACGCACTGTGATGTTCTTTACCTCAATAGAGGCTTCAAGTCAAGTGTCCCCCGGTGGGAAAATTTTCTCCAAGCCTCCATGTTAGAAAATTTGAATTTTTCTCGGTAACTATTAAAGTAATCAACTTTAAAACATCTTCTATCCCCTGCCCTCCCCCTCCCATGTAGAGGTCTTCTGATAATGAATCAAGAACTTATTTTCCTATAAAAAAAAATTCTTTTATGTCAAAACAACAATTTTGACTTTTTTTAAAAAAATTTTAACATATAGGTTTAGATAAGACATGCAGTAGGAATCAGCTGACTTGAAGCCTCTATTTTTACTTAATTATAACATTTATTTTTTTAGTATATTTACTAATATAACGGTAACGGTAATAAATTGCAGCATTGGTGACATTTATCTCTCAGGTCATTGAGTGTTTCTAGGTGAGAGGATGCAGCATATATCATTCACACGCACGTACGTGGCTTCAGCACAATACAAGGGTGCAAGGTTGCTTGTGGCACAGACGGAATGGCCGTGCAGAATGATTGTCATGTCACCCGTTCGCGTGAGAGGAACTCGATCAGCTTCACAACACGCTAACTGAAAACTCACAACCTTGAAAGTATAACGTACAGTACCATCCAGCACTCAAATTTAGCTGGTTATATACGATCAATAGAAAAGAATTTTCAATGAAAAATATAATGTTTAGGATCATTTTTATACCACGTGTCCCAACTCCCTTTATACATTTAAAACGCCCTAGAAAGGGCAATATGTAAGTACCTACCCCAAAATTTAGCTCAGGACTGCTGAAGGACCAACTTGAAGGATGACTCAAGGAAATTTGAAAAACTACCCTTGTAAAGATGTTACAGTGGGTGGAACTGCAAATTTGAAATCAACATAGGGATATCCGTGCTTAAAAAAGTTTGGAAATTTTCTTTAAAAGTGCTTCAAATGTGTTAAACCACTTATAATTGCAACATTTTTACCACTTTAAAAAAAAAATTCCAATTTCCTTTTAACATGGATTTCCCTATGTCGATCTTAAATTTTCAGTTCCACCTCCTGTAACATCTTAACAAGGATATTTTTTCAAAATTTCTTAAAGGCCTTATGAACCTTTTCACAGTATTAAGTATACGGTTAGCTTTGCTTCAGTGAGATTCGGCTGCATAATTTTTTTTGTTTCACTTGCACAAATATCAGAGATAACAGCCGATGAAGAAGCACCTGTGAAGTCACTCACGCTCATTCAGCGGCGACAATATAGGAAAATCCCTGCAAAAGATAGGTTCACTCCCGCTGCAGCCACGGCCACAATTTTACTTTTGGAATTTTGAAACTTTACCAGGGCAGTCTTGATAGTATTTGTCAAATAGCCTGAAAGATTTTTTTTTATGACATTCATACAAACCGAGTTATTGCGGTAGAAAGAGGAGCAAAAATGTTGTATAGGAAAACAATGTTAAATTTTTGGCTTATCTTGCTACCGCAATAACTCGGTTTGTATGTATGTCATCAAAAAAAAATCTTCAGGCTATTTGACAAATACTATCAAGACTGCCCTGGTAAAGTTTCAAAATTCCAAAAGTAAAATTGTGGCCGTGGCTGCGGCGGGAGTGAACCTATCTTTTGCAGGGATTTTCCTATATTGTCGCCGCTGAATGAGCGTGAGTGACGTCACAGGTGCTTCTTCATCGGCTATTATCTCTGATATTTGTGCTACTGAAACAAAAAAAAAATATGCAGCCGAATCACACTGAAGCAAAGCTAACCGTGTACTTCATACTGTGAAAAGGTTCATAAGGCCTTTAAGACACCCTTCAAACTGGTTCCTAAGTTACTGTGAGTGAAATTTTGGGATTGGTACCTTCAATATTGTCCTTTCTAGGGCATTTCAAACGTGTAAAGAGAATGGGACACCCGGACGGTAGAAACAAATAATAATTGTGCTTGTAGTTTCAAGCGGCACTATATTTAGGATTTAATATCAGTAACATTTGAGTAAGAGCAGATTTTAATCATTTAAACGTAAATTGTTTACAGTTCTTCATTTATATCTATCTATATCTATAGCATCACTCATTTTCATTTAAATGAAACAAATTTTCTGAAATAAAACTGAATCCAAAATTTAGAGACCCCCTCTATATAGAGATAATACATAAGAGATGGTAACGTTAAATTTAGTTGTGTTATCACAGTTATTATCTTCAATTTTTATACCGATTATATGATTATAATATATACTGCATTTTACTGGTACACAACATAAATGGGCCGTACTGAATTAAGCAAGACACATCAATCTAATTTGCTGACATATTTTCATGACATTAATCACAGTAATGTAAGTTTTTCTTCGTACATCATAATAGCATCATGTTCTTGAAAAAAAAGGGGGCAAATTAATGCTTCTTGCTGTTGGCGATGAGTATGCAGTAAATATTAACACAACGACATTGAAAAACCTTTTTCCCTCTTTTTCTCACTGATGCACGCCCGTCTGCCGATGACTTTGCATTGACTGAAGCCAAGTGCGCGAGCAGAGTATACTTGTGCTTCAGTTGGGGGGAACTACGTGAGCAGCGTGAGCATAATATCTTTGTGCTGCACTTAGGAGCTTTTCAGTACAGATCAGAGTGTTCATTATTTTCAAAAGCAGCTTTTGAACATTTTTAACAAAGGTCATTAGTAAAACTATGAGATGAAAAGCCTTGCTGGAAAGTACCATGAAGAAAGAGGCTTCTTATTCTAATGAATATTATATATTATACTATCGCTCCAGTCATACAAATAATACTAAAATATATATTGCTAGCAAATTAAGTCCCTAAAATTTTTGATACACGTAATAAGTAATAAAGGATTATAAATGCAAAAAATATTACATATCTGATATCAACTCGTTTGTAATTTGTTATATGTATTGACGTATATAAAATTTATATTGGTTATGAAATTTCAGTCAAAGTTATTATTGAAACTTGTTTAAAATATAAATTTATTTGTTTTATCATCAGCAATATATTATGTTACGATTGAATTCACTGTAGGTAATATCTCCCAGGAAATATATGCAATGGTATTGTTAAAAAATGTATAAAATTTATATTCAGTACCACTAATAATACTGGCTTTTATACCCTTATGTTAATAGAAACGATAACTTAATTGTACGCTAGGCAATAGAGAGCTATATTATAATATTATAGCAGATAATGGGGGTGATTCACGAAAGAGTTGTCCAGGTTTCTCACTTAACCGCGGTTAGCGCCAGACTAATTCAATGATACGAAACGCTGTTGGTGAAAAACCTGGATAGCTCTCTTCGTGAATCGCGCCATTAATGAAGCTAATTCATAGAGTGATATTAGCAATAAAATTAAAATCCTTGTTTGATCGTAATTTCTTAAACAGAATTCATTCAGTTCAGTTCCGCTCCCATATGCAGACAAACCCCAAAAGTGTGTCAACTTGAAACGTTATGATGATGTATTAAGTTTTTAGTGAATGAGGAACATTTCTTAAAATTGCTCATGGATCAATGAAGTTAGGACAAAAGTTATGGAAATTAAATTTGTAAAACAAGTCAGATCTACAAATTTTAATATTGTATTCAATTAATTGGAAATCACATTTCACATATTATTACGAACATGAAGCTATATATATATATATATATATATATATATATATATATATATATATATATATATATATATATATATATATATATATAATATATATATATATTATATATACATTCTATACAATGTATTTTATTCTAAATATAATTTTGCTTAGAGTACGACATTTCAAGCCAAAAGAGAAAATAATATTTTTTAAGCAATATGAAATTTACATCTTTAAGAAGGTCAAATGAACTATTTTAAAGTTTCCAAAAAGATATAAAATTCATTTCAGACATTTGTAACAAAATCTGGGTACTAGCAAATGGGGACATATTTCAAACGTAAAAAGTTTCACCCTGAGTGACCCTGAGAGAGGTTGAAAGAATTCATGTTATGTTCAGTAAGGTTCATAATAATTTATTCAACAATGAAAAGTAATGACGAATTTGTTACAAAAGAACACAAATGCATTCATTTATATGCAGCCCATGTACCCTAAAATTAATGTCCTAAAATTTTAAAAACATATTTAAACTTGAAAGTCATACAAATATTATTCCATAACAAGCTTGATCTAAAATTAACTTTTATGAAGAAAAATAATTTTGCTAATTAAAGTTACCTGCAAACAACAACCTTCCTGAGATTGCAGCACCATGCATGTGAAGGATCAATGTTTGTTTGTAATTATGCATTTAGATTAATTTTGTACGCCTTTATTTTAGTACATTTTATTTGTAATTAAATTATGCAACTTTGCTTTTTCTATGATGTGAACGAAATATGTATTTATGTTAAATACACGATTCCTGTATTATAAGATACATTTTTTTTTAAAACTTGAATAAAAAAAAAAACACAAAAACACAAAAAAAATAAGAGACAATATTGCTGCAAATGAACAGTGTAGAATAGTGTTTATAATGCAAATAAAATTACCATCATCGTGAATGTTACGCATAATTTGTTATTCTGACTATACCTGTCATTATATAGTTTTTATGGTTCTATTATGTTCTATAATAAAATTAATTTGTTTGATGACCTCGTGCAATGAAGTACTTGCGTGCATGCATCAATGACCTTTACAGTGCAATTGAGCTGCTTGTATTAAAAAAAAAAAAAATACGTAGTAATTTATTAAAGAGCTGTAATTAAAGTTGTAAGTAATTCAATAAAAGCACCTCAGAATTGAAAATAGATTACTGATTTAAATTTTTATTGCGTTACTAGTTTGATCCCCAAATGGTTATTTTTTAATGTTCACAGCCCCTTATAACTTATAATTATTTTTACAAAACTGAATTTTGAGGTGAATTATAAATATATCTCGATCATGATTTCTTTTTAACATTTATTCCAGTTTAAATAAGAAAAAAAACTATATGTATTAAGTAGTATATATATTGTATTATCTGCTGGAAAGTAGCTTGCTTTGTATCGAGATTGTCTCATGCACCAAGTGCACAGGACTGAATTCATGTGTTTTGATGAAGCCTTAGCTTTTGCTGCAGTGGTAATTAAGTGCATCAAAGTTCTCGCACACCCCACCTGCCAACGAATGGCGCCCCTGCATGCGGAGGTCAGACACGTACAGCTCTGGAGACTCACAGCATATTCGAGGAGGGGAATATTATCAAATAACTTCTTAACAACGCTCACTAATTTATGTAAATAACTTGTTTTTTTTACGGAATTTTGTTGCTATAAGTTAGCATATAGCGCGTATCAATAAATTGTAATTATACTTTTTATATATTTTTAACTGTTTGACAATTTTACTGTAAATTTTTGAAAAAAAAAAAAAATAAATAAAAATAAAATTTGTTCAAAAAGAATGAAATTTATTTTCACCGTATTTACAGTAATATCAGGGGAATCAGGCAGGTATAATTATAAATAGTTAATTAACATTGACTAAGGTTTGAGAGTTGAGGTGCCACTCACTACAGTGGTTTTCTCACGACCATACAATCCGACTGTATTTTTCACTTGAGTAATTATATAGGGCTTTACTTTCCATGCTCTGCGACCAAATAATTTTAAGTAAAAGTGCGTAAACAACTTAAATATTCCAGGCTATTTTCAACTGAAAGTAATTATTAAAAATTCCAAGCATTTCAAAATTTTCAAGGTTAATTCCCTTGTTTGTCATGGTATATGTATACAAACTTATACAGTATAATATATTATTTATACTATATAGCATTGAAAATTTACTAAATATACTCCCTACCATATATTCTCTATTATTGACAATTTGAAGGCTGTAAATTTTATTAAAAACATCAAATAATGAAGGTCAAACTATATGGTTAATAGTGGAATTTACAGCTCTAATTGAACTTGAACTATTGCGACAGTCTTATACGTTAATTTATTGTTTTATTATTTCATTATTTATCAAATACTATAATAAATATAATGTTTCAATACAGAGATATATTTGTGTAAAATAACAAAAATCAATTTTTGACATAAATAAGAGCTATTCTCATAAAATTTTTTAACTGAATATAAACGTTAGAATGAAATGAATTTTTACTTCATTTTGATATATAACAATTAAAACCAAAACTATATATAAAAGTGTCAGCAATTGCATTCACCCTTTCATCAACAACACATGGTCTTTACGATATGAAAAATGTCATTATAGTCATTCGAGCGATCTTCACATTTGGTACTTCCTTGTTGGTGCTCAAGAATGCATCATCATGCCACTAGCTGCATGCGCATCAACACTGTGACGTCACGCTTACTTGATGTACTGTCCATTTAAATACATTGCCATTCAAAACATGGGTTCAAGTTCACGCGAGGTGACATCGTATGCGTAAATGTATCAGACGTGACATTCACGCTGTTGATATTCTGACAGTATACTATCAAAGCATAGACAATATACCTTTGAAAACGATATGTTTTGCAAATAGCAATAAAATTTTCTCTTTTTAAATTTTCACTCTTTGTATAATTTGAAACTACAAGAAAGCTTACCTGTCTTTGGGGCTGGGTCTGCTCCAGCTGAACATCTCATGTTGCCTAGTAGGTGTTATCGGTGCTATATCCTTCATGGTTATTTATAAATGAAAAATATAAATAATAAAGGCACTGCAATTTTTCATATCACTATACACGTCACACTATAAGTCCGCTTTTTGTGTATTAAATATATTATATAAAATGAAACACAATTTTATAAACCCTCATCAATCCAAGTGAAACCTGGCTAGCGCTCTTCGATTACTAAAAGTTAAGCTGCTTGCTGGCTGTATACTAGCTAGCTAGCGGCTGCTGGTCTCTCGTAAAATGAAAGTGGTCTTCCAACGCAGCCAAGGTAGCAGCTATAGCTGTTGATTCTACGGCCGCCGCCAACAGCCGCGCTCGTTCTCCGCCCACCTCTCTCCTCTCCTGCACGGCGATTATCGCTCCTCTCACGCATGCATCTCTCTCTTCTATATACATATAATTTTTCTAACCAAAATGCATCAAAATTTTACCTTCAAGAGCTTCCTGCAGGAGCTACTTCCAAAATAAAGGTTTTTCAATTTCTAAGACGATAATTGGACGATATTGTTTTGTAAAAATTAAATTGTTAAACGTAAATTTATAAATTGATCATCATACACCTGGCGAGAATTGATGTTTTATTATTAGTCAAAATGAAATTATGAAAAACTAACAAAATGGAAATAAAATTGCCCTTTAATTAATTTTTTTTATATTTGTAATTATTTGTAATCGTAACTGTACTTAGCTGTGTCTGTGCGTATATTATATACGTGATCAAAAGTCAAAAGTTCGTAAAACTCTATACATGATACATAATACACATAACTTTTTTTGTATATACATATGTATTGGGAATATCAATGCCCGCAAGTTTATTATGTAATCAAAAATAATGAAAACTGAAAGTTATTGTTGTTGTTTTTTACTAACTTAAATTTACACATTGTACTGCAGCTGTTGCAGGTTGTTGATTAAGGCAAACAATGACATATAACAATGCATCTCCCATCATTGATATTGGGACATTCTGCATATGATTAATTATTTTAGCAATGTTTTGAATCATGCCGCCGTAAAGAATCAAACAGTGAAGGTTGGCGTTGCTGCCCTCTAGCTGCCAGGAAACATCCAAGAATGATTAAGTTCACATACTTTATATAAACTATAGTTAAAAGGCCATTTAAAACACCGAAATTTAATTTCTTCGTACATGCTCTACCAATATTGTACAAGAAACAAGGAGAAACCCCGAGAGAGTGTCCTTATTCATCTCCTGGGAACATATATGAGGTGGCGTTTTAATCACCCTTATCATTCTTATCAACTTTCCTTTGTAAAGCCATGCAAGCAGTACGTACAATGTTTCCATCAAGAACTACGTATTTATATTACATCGTCTATCCTGTACATTTTCTCCGTGCATATCGGTGTACTCGACTACATAGTCGTAAGCTTGCACAATACAGATACAGATGGAATGACGAGTTAATCTACATCGATCCTTCTATTCTTGGTGGGCTGAACTTGAACTGTTGTTCTGGGTTATTCCTCGTATAATTGATATCACTATAAATGGGAAATTCCCCATAGAGCTTATTAACTTTATATATTATGCTTATAATTATAGTAGATATGAATATTAATAAGGACGCAACTAAATGACGCAGTACTCTCAATAAACCTGATTGAAGAGCCAGGGTTGTTCATAAATCCGAATACCTTTAAATATTTTTAATCAAATTATAGTCATATTTCAAGTATTCAATATACATAAATTTTTAACATTGCTTAATAACAACAAGTTCTATATTACATTATAATTATAGTCATAATAAAATATGCATTGCACCTTGAAGTTGAATAAAATGCTGCTTCAGTTGCATGCAGGTTTTCTAGTATCTGTATAATAGAGCCATGAACCGTGAGATGATACAAAAAAAGTCTCTCCTCGTATAAAAAAAATGTTCATCAGAAAGGCTGGTTGGAAACCTTGAAGTGGTTGCTGCTACGATCGAGCTGCGTGTATACGAGCTACAGGAACCTACCGTCTCGCATCGCACGATTGATGCACTTGGAATTTGTGAGAACAACAACAAATCTTGATTTTCTTACTTCCTTGGCAAACGAGAAATATTACTGCATGCAATAAATGCAACACAAGGGACGTTAGTGAAAGGAAATTTTAAAAGTTATTCTCCAAATGTATAATTTCAATTAAGTGTATCCAATTGAGTCCTACAGTAACTAACCTACTAATATTTTCACTATCGATTTAGACGATAGCCACACTTGAGTGCAGCAAACCCCTGACGTGACATCGGTGCATGCATGTGAGAAGAATTCTTAATCAACTGTGGACGACAATTAAGCTTCAATTTTATTGTTCATACTCATTGCCAGTGTACCTTTGTTTATACAATATATATATATATATATATATATATATATATATATATATATATATATATATATATATATATATTGCTTGAATCAAACAGATCGCCAATTTACATTGTCAATATTTTTTTTTATTTACTTTTAAACGTTTGTTTACGAAAATTGCATGCTCTGAATGCACTGACGAATGAGAGAGGCAGCAAAGGTTTGTCTCGATCACCAGCTACAAAAACCATAGTTTAATCATCGCAACACTTTGACGAGTAAAATTTTCTAAGCAATTGCCTGATTATCAGTGTCAACCTTTTAAAGAATTAATTGTATATGCATGCAAAGACAATTAAACGTCAGCTTTGAGCATTAGGTCCACTCACACAATTAGAATGAATTATTATATACTGCACAAATCTCTCGTGCTTTTAATAATATATTTTTTTTTTCTGTTTAAATTTTGTTTGTTACATTAAAAAAAAATTCAAACAATTAAGCCATAGAGCATTGCAGAAAAAAAAGAGTTTATAAATACAGAATATGTGTGTAAGTAAAAGTATAGTTTTAACTATCAGACACATGACTCG
Organism: Siphlonurus alternatus; assembly: GCA_949825025.1. Taxonomy (NCBI): domain Eukaryota; kingdom Metazoa; phylum Arthropoda; class Insecta; order Ephemeroptera; family Siphlonuridae; genus Siphlonurus; species Siphlonurus alternatus. The sequence continues at coordinate 50,074,351 of OX463788.1, read as the reverse complement.
TTGCTCATGCAGTTTTTACACTGCATTTTGGTGATAGTTGGGGCGATCGAGCGTCTTACTAGTAAGGGAGTGCATGCCTGTAAGCCAGCAGCGATCGAACGGTGTGAGCGATACACACCTCACCAGCCGGCCTACTTTCCCCCTCGCCTGGGGCATAGCTAGCTCTTTCCATAACTTTTAAAAGTGCATGCATTACCATGATGGAAGAAGGGGAGAACCCCCATGTCTGCAGGAGGAATGGAGGTAGCATATGGTGCTCACATCATCCTCACAAAGGGGGGCAGATAAAAATATATATTTATGTACTGCATAATATCAGCCGAAACCTTAATTTATAATTAAGTTTGTGACAGTAATTAATTGTGTTAAGCATATAGAATTAGGACTGTTGATCTCATCAAAATGTACCCTGAATTGCAAAAAATATGCAACTTATTGGAATTCATTTCTCCACATGTGGAGACTTGCGACTTCCAAGAAATTGCATTCTAGATACACTTGGATGCACGTGATGTGTGTGATTAAATAGATTAAATTTATGACTGTATGCACAGAGGAGAAATGCAAGGTGAGTACTGCGGCCGCGGAGTGAGCACCAGTAGCACCGCACATGCCTCCTCACAATATAAGCGTTATGACTTTTTACTCCTCCATCTCCTCGATCGGTGCATGCGGTCAAGGTAAAAAGATGTCGTTTTATAGGCCTTTGACCGTCAAGATATCATGTAACCTACTTGTTCAATGATCGAATAAAAAACTACACCTTCTTTAATTACGTGTCGTTTTCTTTTGTTTTGTTTTTAATAAATACATCATTAATATCTTATGTTCCCTATAGTGCGTAGTGTTTCACACCATCTATAACTTTAAAATATTCCAGTTAATTTCAATCATAATTAAACTTCATCGCCTATATTAATTCAGTGTTCATATTATAGTTGCCAGCCTGTGTAATATAAAAAGGTGAAAGTAATTGGTGTACTGTTGCTTTTTAGCTGACATCATTTTCACTTTTTCACACACTACGTTATTATCACAACAATTCAGATTAATAAAATAGTTGTTGTTTCTATAAGAAAAATTAATTCACATATTTGATAAAAATTTGCATTCAAATTTGGCTGATCAATTAAAATTATTTTTCGATTTTTGTATATTGAAATTTAAAAATGTTCAAATTGTTTCAAAACACAAGCATTTGTTAGTTTTTATTGCATATTTTATAGTTTTTCTAGAGTCGATGTCACCTGAGTCGGATAGATTTGTAACTCTGCATGATCATCAAAAGACACATTCATGAATGAATCTTGTCCAAAATGATATATAACCAGAATTGAAATTCAAGGATAATATTATAAAATTATCGTCGAGCATTGATGACATCATATACGTGTTTGTCTTCGTCAATTTTTTTAATTTTTGTAGTATGAAAACTATTAAAAATTAAGGAAGGCTTTATTCGTGCTTACTCATTCATGAGAGAGTAGGAGCGAACGTTTTGATTGGATAATATTATTTTATTATATCATACTGCATAATTGCATGATTTAGTTACGTGCATGGCAATGAAAGGCGCTTGCATGAGCTACGCACTCAGCCTACTTTACGGGGTATGAGTGCAAACCATTTTGGCGTTTGTTTTTTTAATATGCGTATCATAAATTTGTATGCATGTTTTATTCATTTACCAGTAAAAACAAAACAACCATTTTAAGTTGCCTGTTGGGCTATTGAATATTCAATTGCAAAATGCACAGTAAATAAACACACAATAAATAAAATGTAAATGATAAAAATTAATTAATGAATAAATTGCATTATTTTATTTTAATGTATAAATTATTGACAAAGTATTGTTACTATATAATATGTCCAAGATTGACAATAATTCTTCAATAAAATTCTATCCATTTTAGCTTTTATTTTATCATGTTATGTTCAGTTAATTTTTTGTTTCTTCAGATTACCATAGAATATGAGTCGAGTTCTACATTTTTAATTTGAAGATAGGATATCAATCAATTAATGATTTATGGAATGTCGGGTATTCAGCAGGTGCTTAACAGTAAAGTGGGTGGACACAATCGCAAAACAAGGTGTGACAACTGTGCTACTGAGTTAATTATATATACCAGTATATCACTGAGTGTTTTATGCATTATCAAGCAAAAATAAACAGGAAAAATTGTATTATCAATCATATAATCATGTGCACCACCTACTTACACACACGCATGCACTAGTTAGTTACTTGTACGTTTTTTGTCAATAACTCACAATTTGTCAGTTGTTTATTGAACTCAATTTTTTTTCTCGTGAAACCCAAATGTAGGATACTGGTTGCAAGTGACTGTTTGAATTTAACTTCCTCTCGTGAACCTGACCCATAATGTAAATTACCTACGATTTCGTGAGTTTCTTCCAAATTGTGGTGACTATGCATGACCTAACAAGATCTATTCCATACTGTTTGTGCCTATTTGCCTAGTTGTGACTAAGGGGACCATAGAAATATTAGCCACGATAGTCAATAATTAATGGAGGATGTCATCAATCACCTCCCGGATGCACTAGTAGGTGTTTTTTTACGCGTAGTTACTACCAAATGCATCAAGGTTGATAAAAAAAAAAAAAAAAAAAAAAAAAAAAACAGTGATGAACTCAAACTCACGACCATTCGATTAGAGTCAGATGCAATAAGAACCACCATGCCAATTTCGTGGTGTATCAACGTTTAGCCCAAGTTACAAGGTCCCTAAGTTTCTTGTCATTCGCTCGTTCAATGCCACTGGCAACAAGCACATATTTTCTTATTAATTTTTATAGTTGATGGTCGCTTTTTGTTCCTTCTGAAGTATTGCAAGTAATTAGTTATTAACTTGTATGACTTAGGTACTTACACTACTTACACGATCATCGCAAAAAGAATAAGTTGAAAGACATAAAAAAATGTGCCCTGAAAAATTGCTAAAATATGAGTTGTTGTAAAAATTATAAATGTTAATGACACTGCAGAAAGTTGATTTTCGCAGTATGATGACTATCACAAGTGGTGGTGTAATAATGCATGGGAAAAAATCTGAAAATCATTTGCCGCTTTTAAACTTTGTTTCATGCAAAAGATAAAAAAAAAAAAAAAACATTGTCAATATGGTATAACGGAATTTTTTGACCCTTTATTTTAGCACGGTAATGAATAATGAACATGACTTAAAACAGGCTTTACACGATATGCAATTTAGATTCATTTGGAAAGGGGCAGCTTGAACCTCATTTGCTCCAAGTCCAAGAGCAAAAATTTGCAGATGTTTTTTATTTGGGGAAAGAATGAAAATCGCCATGTCTAGCCAAACTGAAGTTGTCTGTATGTATCCATTAACTGCTTGGCAACGACGACAAAGCTAGAGTGACGTTCGTACTGTCCTGAGGTGTATGTATATCAACAAAGATTAACGGTAATTAACCAATTAAAAGAACCATGCAATTCAGGTGACACTTGGTGACGGCCGATTTAACATATTACATATTATGCTTTCATGTATTGCTAATTTATTAACATAATTTTATTTTATGATATTTTATCAAATGAACCGCAGGCTCTCATATTCTTATCAAGCATTTCTATAAGTTATAGCACAACTAAATTTAAATTGTAAAATTTTACAACACTGATGTGATCACTGATTGTATGGTTGTATTTCAAATTAAATCACGACAAAAAATGTAAAACTAAAAACACACACGCACAAATATTATGAAACGTCCATACGTATGAAACGACAATGAACATAAACATAAAAACGAGGCTAAGCTTGAGCTTTGTATTTTCGGAACATAGTTATTTGGTGACGAGAAATTCATTCTTTCTTTAAATCTTTATTGTTTTGATGTTGAAATATGTGACTATACATCAGGCGGCGAGGATGACTTTGCCACAGTACACTTCGGGACAGCCTAAATTCTATTTCTGCTAGACGGGGTGTTTTTCTTACCTCGAGCTTCCAAGATTGAAAATGTTTTTGTCTTTATATGGCGAAGGAGCAGTACCAGGAAAGTGGTTCCTTCTTTCAATTCGATATGCATCTTATACGTATAAATAAGACTAATTTATTTCCCAGAGCCCTCTTGACCATAAAAACCATGATCGCGGTTCACACTAAGTGAAATATATTATATTATATTTCTTATCCAAAACCTTTTTCAGAGGAACGAAATTGTCTCCAAATCCGCTTCCGGGGCTAAGTAGCCAAGCACTCCAAGCAGGCAAGCACGCCGTCTTATAACCAAACAATGCTTTTTAATTGTAATTTGTACAGCAAACTGGACTTGGATTTTTTGGGGGTCAACAAATGTTGTTGTTGTGTTGCTATAGCTGTGTTGTACAGTTTGTGCCAAATAACAATGCTAGTTTAACTTCAGGCGACTACCTGCAGGTTATTGTTGCCGAGTTATTTCTGTATCCGTGTAGCGGGGTATATACCAGTATAAGTTGGGAAGCTACAATACCTTGTCTGTGTTTTTCACCTTTTCACTTTGACCCGCAAGTCATTTTAATGCAGCCCACGTTATTGCGAGCAATTTTACGTGTTTTGTGTATGAATTGTAATAGAGGGCATGGTGATAAAAAAGATGACTAATCTTTATAAAAACTGCCTGTGCATGAGAATGGTTTACATCCTTTTTGATCATTATTTAACGCATGACTGTGTAATTATAAATTTATTTCATGCTAATGTGTATCATTTGATACATCCTATAATAGTTTGAGAAGTTAAATAAATCATTATAATAATAAAATTAAACAATAAATAAAAAATACATATCTTTAAAAGTTTCCGATTGTAGAACATTTTATTATTATAAACACTTTAGCATTTAGCATTGAATTAATAATTTTCAACATGCATAGTTTTAGAGCTGCACCTGAACCACACATCACATTTTCAGGTAGGCATAATATACATATATTATAAGCTAGTCTAATCAGTTCAACTCCTTTTATATCCTTATCGTCAGAACTGTCTGAAGTATAAAGAGGAAATGGAATAACCTTTGAAATTATTTTTTTATTTTAAGAATTATGTCACCAAAAATTCTCAAATTATATATATTATGCAAAAGTATGCAGATCAGTAGATCACACATAAAATTTTGATAATTAAGAAATTAAGGGAGTTTAACAGAGTATACATATATGAAATGTGGTGTTTGGTTTTATAATATGGTTGAGGTGCAGCTCTGAAACTCTGAAAAAAATTATAAAAATGCTAAAGTGTTGATAATAATAAAATGTACTACAATGGGAAACTTTTCAACTTCTATTTAATATATAATTAATTATTGGGGGCAATTCACGAAAGAGTTATTCAGAAAGTTATCAGAAATTATCAATTTTTAGTGAGAAACATGGATAAGTTTCCTCGTAAATCGAAGCCATTGTTATTTATTTCATTATAAACTATTATAAGATACACATTAGCATGAAATAAAGTAAAGTATTTTATAGTTACAAAATGAAACATGGTAACATGGATGAAATGACCAAACCTAGTTTTGGTTAAACATGTGAAAAAATTACCAAAATCCGAAATAAAGTTCACATCGGGTTTTGTTTTTTATGATTTGATTGATATTGGTTTTTAACTAGTTTTGCTTATTTTTTTTTTTTTTTTTTTTTTTTCAAAGCCGACGATCTCTCTTCTACTCTCTCCTCTCTCTCTCCTCTCTCTCCTCATCTCTCTTCTCTCTCTCCTCTCTCTCTCTCTCCTCTCTTCTCTTCTCTCCTCTCCTCTCTCTCTCTCCTCTCTCTCCTCTCCTCTCTCTCTCTCTCTCTCTCTCTCTCTCTCCTCTCTCTCTCTCTCTCTTCTCTCTCTCTCTCTTTCTCTCTCACTCTCTCTCTCTCTCTCTCTCTCTTCTCTCTCTCTCTCTCTCTCTTCTCTCTCTCTCGTCGAGTTTTTGTTTTTACGATTTGAACAGAACTAGTTTTGATTAAATTTAAATGACCAAAAGCCGAAATATTTGTTCATTTTGGGTTTTGGTCAAAATGCAAAAAACAAAACTATTTTTAGCTCCTGTTTTTTGGATATTGTCCGAATTCAGGTTTGGGCGCTAACATATAATACATGAAATGATGGACAAACGACCTTAATTGATTTTTATAACAGACAGAATCTAATTTGCAGTGAATTGAAAAATACTGTAAAATTGTTTCTAGCTACGTAAGCAATACGAATAACTGTTACTATATTAATTAAATGCAAATGTCTGTCTCTCAAAATCCTAGTGGTAATTTCTTTATGACTCGTATATATGTAGAAAAACTTGGTCGGTATCGTAGGAAAACTGCGGTTGCCCGAACAGTCGGGAATATATTGATATATATTAGATTTCCCCATGAAATTTAACACGAATTATTGTTTTGTGAATTATAAAATGAATCCTCTGTAATGTATAATTGAATCGGAATATTTATAATTATTTTCTCTTATCATTCAAATGATGTGAATGATTTGATGGTAAAATCTGTTAATCAGCTATCACATCTGGGTTATTTTGATATTACATGCTATTAATTAATTCTCTTTTTTTTTCATTCTCATTTTTTAATGTTTCTGTTTATTTAAAAAAAAAATCATGTATGTTTAAAAGTAGGTTTAACGCTCATATGACATAAAACTCATAAAAGGGCAATTAGTAAGTGGTGTGACAATTCGAATATTTTATATTCAAATTTGTACAGATAATTATAAGTAGTGGTAGGCCCTGGTTTAGGACACGGTTAGATCTATAAAAATGAAATTGTATGCAGGCAAACAAACTAGTAACGAGAGAGGAAACTAAATGAGAAAATTGTTGCTAATTTTTAATTCATATATGAATTAGAAAAACATAATTTCCGTGTTACTACAGTGCTCCATGAGATAAAATGACAATAACTAAATATAAATATTTTTGTTTATAAGTTCTCTTTCTTCCTAAGCATCTTTCTTATATGAACGATAACCTCAGTTTTCACTGATGGAGTCGTAGAGAGTTTCAATTCATTTATACATAATTATACACTACTGAATTTATAAATGAATAACATCGAGTTAATCTGTGTCATCAAATTTGGAGATGGTACGTTTCATGTCTTTAAGTTACTAAAAATGACACATAATATATTACACGCAACGCTATGAATTTTCATAACTCTGAATATTTCCGACACTGACGTGAGATTTGCGCGCACCCAGTTTTCCATTACATGCAGATAACCCTCGTTGTCGGTCGGTTAATTGGGATGCAGAATGTCAAGGCTCGAATTACTTCCTTGTGCTCAGATACTCGATGCCTCTGAATTGTTGGAAGTTTTATGCCAAAAGTCTAAAATTATAGTATTTTTATAGTCATTTTAGTCACTCTTAACTTTAATCCTTAATTTCATTCAATTTGATTTTGCTGTGCTGGTTCAGTTTTCCGTACTTCAATATATTTGAATTGAATATAAGTACGTAAAAATAATGTTTAGTTAATTTCAAAACAAAGTTAAAATAAACACTTACAAAATAGAAGCTTACCAATAAATAATATTAATTTTATTATAAATTTTCATAATTATACTGTCATAATTTGAGTGGTTGATTTATTACATTGCATTAAATTAAATTATGTTTTACGTATAGGAAATTAACTTACCGAAAATTCATTTCCGTCCCAATTATATGATGCACTCAGGGTGTAATAGCTAGCACAGTACTGATGATATTCACTGCGGTGCCAGCACCGGCACTGTCGTGGTCGCACTGCCGGTATCACCGACACCACCCTCCCCCTCCACCCGCGTGGCGTTGGGGCACCGCTGATGGAGGCAGTACCTTGTACAGACAATTGACACTGCATGCGCCACCTGTGGCTTAGCACTAAAGTGCATAACAATAAATAAAGCAATGTGCATTTTTTATTACACTCGTGAATGTTAATATATTGCTATAATATATTAATGTTACTAATTTTTAATATACTCTATTCATAATTCATATAGCAATATTGTAATATTATATTTTAATTCAGCATATAGTCATGTCATTTTATTATACATTTATATCCATTGTATAATATTTAGTATAGTCGCACCATAGCATCCTAGAATTCCTATTCCAGAACGCTATGGTCGCACTGATTCAAAATTTATTTAACAAGGTGCATGCAGCTTATTTTTTAACCTTAAAACTATAATAAACGTTTTTTAAAATACACAATTCAAGCTAATTGTACAATATACTTATTACAATATTAAATAAAAATACATGTAGAAATTACAAAAATATATTTAATTTAGTAACTTGTCCCATCAATTTAACGTTCATTGCTTCCAAACTTTTTTTTAATCTATATAATTTTATTATATTTTGACAGTTCATATTCATTCATTCATATTCATATCATGCATGCTCTTAATCCTATAACCAAACTTTTATTTAACAAGTTAAGTCAAGAATTCAGGGAAAACAGGAGGGCTTTTGGCTTTGAGTCCATATAGCTATAAGAGGATCAAATTGGAATACAAACTAAAATAATTGTTATAAAAAATATATATGTTACCCACCAAAAACAGAATTCGGGCAAAAGCCGAAAAAAATGAGCAAAACTAGTTTTGCGCATCAAGTTATGATCAAAACTAGTTTTGCTTAAATCGAAGTGAGCAAAACCCGACGTTTTACATCGGGTTTTGCGCATTTTCGTTTGAGCAAAACTAGTTCTGCGGATTTTTCACATATAAATTTATTTCAATAAAAATTATTAATTTGAGGTACTGTGCGCCACAAATGATATAGTATCGATATCAAACGTGTTGTCTTGTTTATATATATATATATATATATATATATATATATATATATATATAAAACGTCCTGTGACTTAAAGAAATAATTTATAAATTTAACGCGGAAGGTAATAACCTCTTATTATTTTTTCCCATTTCACCTTGACTCGTTATGAGTCACTTGTCAGCTTACACAAGGGTCACGCCGGTAATCTCGTCCTTATAAATTATGTACTAAATGCACTTATACACCTTGCTGTAATAAACGAATATATGGAGGTGGATCATTCAAATTCGCAATATTTAGTTCGAACTCCTCACACTGCATTGCAATTTTTGCTATGTTAAGTGAAGGTGGTAATAATTAATTTGCTCAATAATTAGCTTGGCTGGGATGAGCAGCAGGAAATAAGTATCAGTCCTTCATTGCTGATAAGGCAATTAAGACACTTCCCCATGCACGGTTAGCAGTGTTTGCTTGCATGGTCCTATAATAGTGGGCCACGATGCGAGCACACAACCTTCTCATTTAACGTTTCCTGTTTGAAGATAAGATCCCTAATTAAATTAAAGCAAGGTCATACGACGATTAATGTATATTATTAAATTAAGATTCCAAGTTTTCATCGTTTCAAAGTTTTGTAAGTCACTCGCTAATTCAAAACAAAGCTTAAATTCAACAAGGAAATTTTTTGTTGATTCTTATGTTAATGATGTAAATATCAAAATTTACGTTTTATAAAAGCTGTGAGCATTTGTCATAAAAGCGTACCGTTATATGCGCATTCCACCACATGGATGAATTCGGTTATAGGTGCTGTAACTTTAAACCGCAAATATGATACACACAAGCATACACATGCAGGTAAATTTTATTTTGTATTTCATGAAATTTGCAATAACTTTCATTATATTATGTATTTGCTTCCTTGCTCGATTCATTATCTAGCATTTTGGTGGATATAAATATTGTTTATTTATTTATTTATTTATTTATTTATTTATTTATTTATTTATTTATTTATTTATTTATTTATTTATTTATTTATTTATTAATTAATTAATTAATTTATTAATTAATTAATTAATTTATTTATTTATTTATTTATTTATTTATTTATTTATTTATTTATTTATTTATTTATTTATTTATTTATTTATTTATTTATTTATTTATTTATTTATTTATTTATTTATTTATTTATTTATTTATTTATTTATTTATTTACTTGTTTATTTATTTGTTTGTTTATTTATTTGTTTGTTTATTTGTTTGTTTATTTGTTTGTTTATTTGTTTGTTTATTTGTTTATTTGCTTATTTATTTATTTATTTATTTATTTATTTATTTATTTATTTATTTATTTATTTATTTATTTATTTATTTATTTATTTATTTATTTATTTATTTATTTATTTATTTATTTTTTTATTTATTTATTTATTTATTTGACCACACTTATACATACCCAAAATTTACGTAAGCCATGGCAGCAATTCACCGCGATTTTAATGTTCTTGCCACTAAATCCAAATGAATTCGCTACAGCATTGTAATGACAACATCATGCGCATCATGCTGGACGATTACAAAAATTGCGGTGTCAAAAAATATTAATATCCTAAAATAATACTCAAATCCGAGTCGCGTTGATCTAAAAAAAGTCATTCATGTAAATCCACCTTTACTCAATTCCTCTGATAGGCTCTCGCCACTATAATTACATCGTTGGAGTACGTCGTACGTAATAACTTGCTGCATGTACTTACAGCACACTTGAAAATCAATCATCTGCGCGCTCGACCGTGTCACCATTTTGAAACCATTTTCAAAATGCCACGAACAATCTTCTTATTTAGCAATATCTTTCATTTCAAAATCAAAGTGATTTATTATTAATTACATTGCATGAATTGAAATTAAATTTCATGCTGGCATGCATAATTCTTCAACAGCATTGTTTCTGTGCATGATTTTTTTTTCTCAGCTTATTGCTGATTCACTATTTTCTTCTCATACCTATATAGCTATATATCTTGAGTATATACTTTTGAAGTATATAGTAAACTAACAAGGAAAAAGGAATTACAAGGACACGCGAAATCATTTTACAGAAATCTATCTAAAAATATAAATGCATAATAATAAACTCTGAACAAATGCCCGTCAGTAAAACACAGTCATGCAGGAGCAACTTTGGCCATATTGCAATTAAACTTGTAATCTCTCCCGTTTAAAGCGTTTTGAATGTATTATACCCAGAGTTTGAAGAACGCGTGATAAAGTGTTAGAAAATGACAGGGGGTGTAGAAAATTAGGGGAGGGGACATTATACAACATTTCATGCATTTCGTATTGATGCATTTCATAAAACGAACGAATGAACTTTTAGAATATTCATGTATAAAGTATTGTAACTAATATTGCCATTAATTAATGTATTTTTTGTGTAATTATGTTTAATTGTAACAGATGCAAAAAAGGTATATATAATATATATTATATATATATATACACACACAGTATGCAGTATGTACGAGCTTATTACAGAGAAATTAAGTTCTTAAACAGTGCATTTTTTTCAACTGCATAAAATTTAAATTATATTTTTTAAATTTATATTTTGCTCATAATTATATGATTATAACTATAATGATAACTTTAAAACATCCGTACGTGCTCCACCGCTGTAGTGTAAATATTGACTTGGACAATCATTTGGTCATAACTTTAATAGCATTTTTTTTTATTAATATATGCATATTACATTTCTAAGTAATTTTATACATGATTTTTGAAACTGTCTGTGAGCTTTAATTTGACCAAGAAAAAATATTAATTCTGGTCATTCTTTGCATAAAAAAAATAACGTTGAACTCTTCTTTAAAGACACTTATTTTATCGTCTCTATAGATTTTTCGCCTGTAATAAAACTTGCTGCTCGTCATCCGCCTGTGACGCATTATGCAAGACGTGCCTACGTCACGCCGCGTCGGCCGCCAAGCTTTTTGCTGCAAGTCAACTCTTATATATTCACTTCGACTTCACCATAATCATCGTTAGCCTTGGAGTATATTTTTTTTCTTCAATTTTGCCTGCGGTTAGAAGACAAGACGTCACCAAAGCCAGGTGCGATATTAGCGTTTTTTTTTTCTTTATTAAAATAATATTACAATAGATTTGGTTTATGATAAAAAAATTAGAAGCTTAATTCGTGTATAGGCGGAAGTGAGCACCACGTTTTAAAAACCTTTTACCTCACGATGTTGATGACTTTTTCCTTGCTGCATGTGGTAAAATGGCACCCTTGTAATCTACTGTAAGTTCAGTAATTGGCGTCACTAATTAGTCAGACCTTGAACTAAGCGACATACACGACGATCAGAATGATTATCTGTGTGATTATCATGATTTATAATACAATCGAGGCTTATTCCAGATCATAAATAAAAAAAAATAATCTGTCGTGTTCATTAGACAAATAAGGGCAGAAAAGGTCTGCATTTTTTTCTCGTGTTTTTAAGATCACTGTCTTGAAGATACAGAACAACTTGAAGAAGAGTAAAAAATTTTTATGTTTCATCTTTTTGATCCACAGTAATTAATTGTGTATTATAAATCAATGTAAAAAAATTAAAAACAAATCAAGTTTATATAGTATATAATGAAATGCAAAATGCTCACTCGCATTGCCTTGAAAAATTCCAATTTGCAGCCTTGTTAATCACCGCGCGTCCCCTGTGTTATACTTACGGGGCATGGTAATTAAAAAGGCTGCAAAGGAAAATTTTTCAAGGTGACGAATACTCTTATATTATGGTAACTTGTTTGAAAATTGTCTGTTTTTAGATTTTTCTATGATATGAGGGTATATAATATATTATTATGATTATTAACACAACAATTTTTGTGCTTTTGAGATGCGGAAGTAAAAACATAATATATATATATATATATATATATATATATATATATATATATATATATATATATATATATATATATATATATAATATAATATATATTATAATATATATATTATAATATATTTATAAAAAAAATAGAAATTTAAATAGCAACAAATTAACAACTTTTTTGAGATTCGTCTAGACGTTCTCGTATTTGAATATTAAATCGTTTATCAATAGATATATAGAAAAAACATATAACTTTAAATTTATTGCATCCCCTCTATATCCCTTTAAACATAAAATGTTTTTCTATTTTCAAAATTTTTAATGTTAATGTTTAATGGAAAATTATTGATCGCAATATGATTCCACAGGAAAAAGTTTGGGGTTCGTACTACCTTTGGAAAATTTTGGGTATTTTTTTGATGATTTTTTTAATGCAATTTTAGTTAGACTGACAATTATGAGTTAGACGGAATGTCTTTTTTTTAATAATTTCACTGTAAGAATATTTTGATTCCTACTGAGTAATTTAGAAAATGAGTTAAGAGAATGAATTTTGATGCCATGGGGTTGCAGGCCCACTTAAATAATTAACATTTTGCCTTTTTGTCATCTTGCCTTAAAGTTAGGCAACTTGTTCAGCAGTGCAGCTTAGCTTCATGTAAGGTTTATTTCAGTTTAATATAAATGGTTTGAGCGTTTGAGCCTATATAGAAAACGCCACCTTGCCCAATAATTAAGTTACCTGCTCCATTTGAATGCTGAACAAGTTGCCTAACTTCAAGGCAAGATTTTCTGGCTATAATATATATATATACATATTCTTATTTCAATTGTTTGAGTGTACTTATAATGATCCTTTAATCCTGTGAAGAATTTACCATTTTTCAATAATTAATTACATAAAATTTCATTCTTGTAACATAATAAAATTATAACTTATAAATTCGGTTAAAAAACAATTAATTGGTATTTATACTTGATATGTGATATACTATACAGCAGGACGTGTTAACATAAAAACAAGTGAAACAAAGTTATTTATAAGTTATAATATTCCATGGCATGTAACAAATCAAAGAAAAACACAGATATTTATGATGAGAAGGAACACCAATGATTTTCAATAACTGTTTTATAAATAATATTATTACCAAATGCGTTTATGTAAGCCCTGTCTGGACTCATGAGGAATTGAGGACTAATGAACCCTCAGAAATGATAAAAACTCCGTCGTTATAGGTATTGAAATGATGTCATAAAATTTAAGGCTTAATTTTCAAAAGATGGACACGACTATGGTAAAAAATTGGAATGTTATATAATATATAATATGCCTCTGAAGCGTGATTAAAAGGTTAAAGTCTTAAAGAGGTCACCAAAATCAACGATATGACATTTTTAAAAGGTGCTAAATTACCATCGCCTTTCCGATACTATAATATTTTATATAAAGGGCCGGTTGTTTCACAAAAAACACTGTCAGAGTAAAAAAGACCGCGGTAATCATATAAGACCGTTAACGACATATATAGTTTTGCCATGTGTTTAATACTTTTTTATCTTCAACCTTTACCTTGATAATATATACTTGGGCTATGATCATATCTAAATTAAATATAAAAGCCCAACTTCGTGTAATAATAAAAATCAATGAAAAGACAACGCGGGATTTTATGTAGTGACAATATTTATTAGATTTGTGTCAGCACTGTCAGCTTTTAAACAACCAAAAGCAACCAAAACAAGTTTCAATCAAATCAGAAAAAAAAAGCTTTTAATCATACGCTCAACGGGTTCAAACAGAACTAGATTTGGTCATGTCATAAACGCGGCTAAACAGCTTTTTAAATATTTGCGACTTGTGCTGGGATAAACTTTAATTTATTTTATAGTTTATAAATTATAAATAGTACAATTTCAATAGCAAATTTTCTTAAATATTCAAATTTTTATTTCGATCATAGGCTGTACAGCATGGATTACGTCAATTATTACATTAAATATGTAACATACTTAATTCTAATTAAAATTAACCTAAATTTAATAAATTTAAACACAAATACCAAAACAATATTTAAAATATATCATTTACAACTATAAAATAAATTACATATTCACGAAGTACGTATACTATCTAGCTGATCATCAGAGTATAATAAATTAAAATAAATATAATATATATAGTTAATTAAGATAGATGCTATTAGTGTTTCTTATCTAATTTTTCCAATGCTTAATTTATATATTTAAAGTAGAGTGAGCGATTTCATTTTTTGGAATATTTTATTTTCTAAAAATATATAGTTTAACCTGCTTTCTATTGAAAAATGAAAACCAAAAAATTCCATCTCAAATAGCTTCACCACAAAAAATTCCCGAAGTTGGTGTTTCGGAGGCCTTTAACATGCATCCTTATGGAACAGAAAACAGCTTTTTACTCCAACTTCGTCTAAAGTCTGAACTATGGTACCAATTAAAAAATACGTACGTAATCTATGATGAATTCTTTAATGGATTTTCAAATAAAAAAAAAAAAAAAATACGGAGCCGTTTTTCCGAAAAAAAATATTGAAATTTTTGCGGGTTAATTCCCATAAGGATTTTCAAGATTTGTTTCCGGAAAAACGGCTCCGTATTTTTTTTTTTTTATTTGAAAATCCATTAAAAAATTCACCATATATTACGTACATATTTTTTAATTGGTACCATAGTTCAGACGAAGTTGGAGTAAAAAGCTGTTTTCTGTTCCATAAGGATGCATGTTAAAGGCCTCCGAAACACCAACTTTGGGATTTTTTTGTGGTGAAGCTATTTGAGATGGAATTTTTTGGTTTTCATTTTTCAATAGAAGGCAGGTTAAACTATTTTTAGAAAATAAAATATTCCAAAAAATGAAATCGCTCACTCTACTTTAAATTCGATATTTTCATTGCGTTAACTTAAAATAAATTAATAATAAATTCATAATGGAGTACCGACCTCAATTTTTTTTATTGCAGAAATGGATAGAGGGTGCAAAGTTATGCTACTCTGATTTTTGTCATATTTTTTAGAGCCCGGCAACTATTTTTTAAAAATTATTGAAAGTGCAGAAAAAGTGCCGCCTCTCTTAATAAAAGATAGGACCCAAAAGGGACGTGGATTCGAACCCGACCTCGCCAAAACTTTTTAGCAATAATTCCCGGTCCCTAAAAAATCTGAAAAAAATCAGAGTAACACAACTTTTCATCCTCTATCCATTTCTGCTATTAAAATTTTTGAGGTCAGTACTCCATTTTAATTCTCCTTGTAGCTGATGAAACTGTTGAATCAGATCAAGACGATGCTGTTACAACAAAAAATATTATATTACATAATTATATAAATTCGATCCGCCTCATTACACCTATTTATAGTTTTGAAAAGTAGATGGCGACATTTGAGGGAATTTACACGGTCAAAATTTTGTGGTCTTTTTTAAAACCTAAGTTGTGTGTGTTTAATATTCTTTTAAAATACTTTGTTTGCATGTACATGTATAAGAAAACTGTCCAATTATAATCTCATATAAGAGTTTCAGATATATGACAATAAAATACATTACTTATATATATAATTTCACATCAATCACGATGCGACCCCCTCCTCCTCGGGGCTTTCCTTACTTAAGCTATAACAGGGGGATGAAGTACAAGCATGCATATATTATATACACCTGATAAGTAAGCTATCATTGGTGACCTCTTAAATTTACCCTGATCACAACATGCAAATAAATAAATAAATGAGAGTGAATTTTGAAAGGTGTTAAAACATAGAAATTGAATTGTACCATGCATATATTATAAACTGAAGTATCCTAGCTGCACTGCAAGAAAATCTTGGAAGGATGCTTTTCTTTTCAAAATCTTGAAAAAAATCAATTAATTCTATTGTTTATAATTAATAAAGGTAAAAAGTTTGATAATTTTCCAAGTCAATACAGCTAGCAGCTAATATATATATGCATGATCAAAATTTCTGTACTAAATCAGGGACTTCTGTGTATGTGTGTGTGGCCAAAAATTTGATGACCAAAAATTTCAGAGCTCCACGAGGCCGGTCTGTGAAGAGATGTACTCCCACTCCGCTCACAACTTAAATTCACTTCAACCTTGTGAAGCTCGAGACTGAAAATTTCTAACCACGGGACACGGAATTTGTCTCCTATACATAACAAAGAACTCAACTTAACCGTACAATTAATGCTCACCAAAATTTTAACACTTCTATATTTTATAGATTATAAAAACTCTTTAAGTAAACAAAATTTGCAATAATGATTTTTTTTTTTTTATTTAAAATCCGTTGTATATGTAGGTGATTTTTTTACATCATAATAATTTCTGATTAAAAGTTGTGTACAAAATTACAAAATATTTTTGTAATATGCATACAAAATTAAACTTATTTTGTTAAAATGTTAGTAAGTGGAATCTCAAAACTAAATTATCTTTTAATATCGAGACATGTACCACGAGCTTTACCTGTGCTCTTCGATCTGCTTGTGAGCATTTCGTTCGATAGTCTAGAAAATATCTTTTTGGGGATGGCTAGACTTGATGCTTTTCTCATATCTCTCAAAATTACAAAACTGCATCTCTTGAGTGTCTTTTGGAGCTGCAGCACCAGCAAATTAAGCAGGAGTAAAGATCGTGTCGTCCCGAGGTGTACAGCTTCAGATAAAGTGTTCGTTATCCCTGCTCTATTTCTGGATGATGTCATAATTATATATATGTTCACTGTGTGCAAATGTGATGATTGAATATACTTTAATGTGTACAGGATTTAACAATCACTTAATATTTGCTCACACCTGAGCTCCCCCGAAAATTTAACTGTACTGGATTTACAGCATCCATAAATCAGTCAGAGAAAACGAAAGCTTTGTCCTGAAATGTATGTGAATAAGAAATTAAGTATTGAAATACATTATATATTTTGATTCAAAGCTCACCCATTCACCCACTTAAGCTATAACCATTTTCCCCGGCAGCAATTAAGTATCATATATATGTTTGCCACGTAAATGTATAATTTTTCAGGGACTGCGTTATCAAGGGTGAGTGATAATTAATGCTCTCTTCTTGGAAGCAATCAAACAATCATGTGATAGCTCCCTCCTCAAGGTTTATATTTGAGAGCCCGTGGATCAAATGGGATTACAGGACCATTTTTACTACAGGTCGTTATCAGTGAAACGATCGAGATACGAAACTAACATTTACCTGCATTTGTCTTTAACCCCGTTTGATTCACGGGCTCTCATATAATACACTGAACAATTATTCTTCTCTAAATCACATGCACCATTGAACACAGTATTTAATGCCATCATGTAATCCAATTTTACATGCATGACACTTATATATAAAAAATTAAATTATAATTCAACGTTGCCGCGGCAAAACGGACTAACAGCAAATGTTGCAAAATCTGTTAGTTGTTTTATACACGGAAAATCCAATAAAAAAATGACTAACAGGGTTAAATTTCACTACATTTTCTGTTAGTTTGTTTTGCCGCGGCATACATCCTCGAAGTACTATATTATCTAGCTATAATATACATATTTGTATGCAATATTTTATTTTATATTTAATATTTTATCAGTTAACAAAAATAATTTAATTTAAGTGAAATTTTGAAATTATCATACTGTAATTATAATATACATAGTATTTTGTTGTTTTAAATTTTTTTGAAACATTTTCATTTAATTTAATAAAATATTATTAACTTATGAATAAACAAGTGTAAAAAATAGTCATTATATAATTAGACATATATATATATATTGAATACAGTATTTAATGCTATTCATGTAATTCAATTTTACATGCATGGCACTTTTATATATAAAAAATTAAATTATAATTCAACGTTGCTGCGGCAAAACGGACTAATAGCAAATGTTGCAAAATCTGTTAGTTGTTTTATACCTGGAAAATCCAATACAAAAATTATTATATCACTATCAACTATACACATGAAGAAATTGCTTACTATACATATATATTATTATCTTAATTTTTTTACTGGATCATGAATAAATAAATATATTTCATGATGTAAACATGGAGACTAAAATATGCCCATATAACCTGCCTATAATTAATTGATGGTAATCAGTCTGGCTGGCTGAATATCTGCCCATTACATAGCATTAATATAATATTTTTAAATTGACAAAATTAAGGCACTCGACTACTTTGCTTTACCCACATATATTAACTTGGGAACATCATTCCATCTAAAATTTTCAAATTTTATGATAAAAGATTCTTTGTTGTTTTAAGAGCATTATATATATGTATTTGAGATAATCTGAGTGGCATAAAAATTAAGCATTTTAGGCTATTGCAAATACCAAAAAACAATGCTGACAAACATTATATATTTTATTGTGGGTCTGCATCCTGTATCTTTGCATGCATGGATTTATTTTTTATTATCTTTATACACCTTACTTTGATACAATTCATTTATACCACAGTAAATATGCTCAAAAGCACTTTTCAAATTTAAAAAACAACAACAACAAAAAAAGTTTAAAACCACACAACACAATTATGTACATAATATATAACTTCAAAACAATTAATTTAATTTATTGTAAAATTTATCGAATTAAAAAAGGGGGGGGGAATTATGTTTGGTGTATATAGTATATAGCTATAATAGAAAATAGAACTAAAAGAGAATTTGCATGATGGCATTAATAATAACCTCAACATATATGATGTACAGTGGAAGCACATAGTAATATAGTATACCTTAAATTTACTATATAAATACAACATAACGAAAAAAACAGGCCAAACACCTTACTAAAAAAAAATCAAAATATACAAGTAACTATCTTAACAAGACATTTTGAAAGTTGAAATGCTATAGGAAGAACAAGCAATCTTCAAATAATAGAAGTGCATGGCACTAATGTTAAACTTAACAGTTAATTAAGGTCACCACTGCCTTGAATTGCCTTGGTAATAATACAGCTGCTGTTGAGGTGTTAAGTGCACCACAGGTGCAAGAGCTGTTGATGTCATTAGCAGATTATCCCTCTACGCTTGTGTTGTAATGTTGCAATAAACAGGCAAGAGAGAGGTTAAGGTTGTGGACAACACAATGCAAGTAAATGAAGATAATAAGATATAGGCATATATTCATATATCGTCCCTGGTCCGTAATAATGAGCTATCTGCCTACCATAATTTCATTGCAATAATGAGCTATCTGCTATTTCAGGTGAGAGCAAAAATGAGCTTTATTTTATACTGATTTACAGCTCATAATTGATTGCGCTCATCTGAAATAGCAGATAGTTCATTATTGCAATGAAATCATGGTAAGCAGATAGCTCATTATTCCGCACGAGGGAGGGACGATATACATTTTAGCCTACTAAAAATGCAGTACTCTAATTTTCAATCTGAACATGTCTAAGCTAAAATATATGGTAATTTCTTTGTGAATACCCCCTAACATATAATATCCTTCCTTCCAAATTGCCTTTTCCATCATAATACATTTGAGATTCATCTATTAATAAAGTATATAATGTGTAACAAAAACCTCCCTAGGCAATAAATTTTGAGATAGAAACACTGCTAGAAGAGATTCACACACTAGAAGTAATAAACATATATCTTATATATGGACAACCTATTCAATGCATTTAATTTCAACATAATTTTCTATCATAAATAATACAGAGGGTGTAAAAAAATTAATTTAACATGCCAGATATAGGATTAAAAAAAGGAAAATAAAGCATTTAAGAAATATTCCACCCTGTACAGTCCATTGAACTCTGGAAATCGCCCACAACTAGCAATGTCGAGAGTTTGTTTGTTTGAGATTGTTTGCCAAAATGTCTCTATAGACTGCTAACAAATTTATGTCCTACTTAGGCAATTTTGTCAGTGCAGTTCATTTATAATTATCACAGGACTGCATGCTCATGCAAATTCTGTGTTTTTAATATCACACTTTACTACAGATCTTGTGTTTCTTAAGTAATACAAATTTATAAAAATAGATGAGCGAGAGACATTTTTTTTGTGTTGAGAGGCATGCCTGTAGGGAGGCACTGGGATGACCAGGGGGCTCCTCAGATTCGGTCGTAGCTGGCCGAGCCCTGGCACCCACTCAATGTGAACACCACGCCGTCCTGCAAGCATATTACAACAGGCACAGATGAAGCAAATGTTGCTTCAGAAGGACTTGGACATTACTGCATAATTTGGCCATAATGATTACAGTAAGACAAACATATTAATGATTTACTTCAGAGCAGGAAAAATTCACTGCAAAATAAAATAAAAATTAAGTGGAATCCGCACTTAATCAGTTGGTCCATTCCACTCTTAACTTACAGTAAAGTGCACATATTGTAATATTATTGATAAGAACACCATTTAAAACAATGCATTTTGTCTCAATCAATTGGATTTAATTATAAATAACAATAAAAAAACTCTAGGTCTAGGTGAACAATAAACAAGTTGTGTCCGAGTTTCCAGGCAAAGTTATTGTAAAAAAGTCATGGAGGCATTACCAAATCCAATTTGTTACTGCAATATATAATCGCAAGTTACAAGACACCTTATCTGTACTTGCAGCCATATATGAACGATAATATTTTCAAGAAAGGGCAACACAAACAAGTATAGAGTATATGTAGTAATGTAATATCCCGTCAAAACAGGGCTCAAACTATTCAATTTAAAAGTCGCCCCTGTGGCTACTTATGGTATTGAAATTGTATGGCCTCATTTATCTGTATCCGATTTTGATAAATTAGAATCAGTAAAAGCCATGTTTGTTAAAAGATTACTGTGTCTGTCAAAATTTACCGAAACTAGACTGGCCTATAAACTGATAGATTCCAATTATTTTATTACAGAAATCAAAGAAATGTTTAAACTTCCAACGACAGATCAATATTCCAATTTTATAGCTGTCAGGAATCAAAAAGCTCAGGATATTAATCCTGAGTTTTACAGCACTGATGCTATGACATGTAAATATTGGTGTCTGCCCCAATTGGATAGATCCAATGTTAGAAATGTTTTAACTCGCCAGGCTGTTCACGGCTTCCACTATCTAATTTGTAAATCTTCTGGTTATCATAAAGCTGAACAATCTTGTGTATGTAAATTATGTAATGAATATTGTAGCCAATATCATTTAAATATCTGTAAATCTAGAATTAAGTCTATTAGCGATTATGCCAGGGGAGATTTCATATAGTCTATAGATTTTGAATAGCAATGAAGCAATAAGTTTTTTTTTATTCTATCTATTTTCTATGTCATATTTTGTCTTATATATATGTGATTATATATATGATATATTATTATTATGATGTAACAGGCTGTTAGTATCATCTGTTATTTTATTTTATATTGTTTTATTATCATTTTCTATTGTTCTATTATTCTGTAACTATTATATATGTTTTGTATGTATGTTTTATGTGTTCTATTGTAATGTTTTTCTATAATGTATGTTTCTAGTGCTGTTAATATGTACACTTTCTGTGTTTAATAAAAGACTAATAATATGTAGTAATTTTTGATTAATTATTATGGAAAAATTAAAGAATATTCTTATTGACAGAGAAATTTATTATCATTGCACTCATGTCTTATTTTTCATGACATCATCCATACGGCCAGTGTAAAGAGAAGTTTAATGCCCCCATTGGTACAGCAACATTAAAATGTAGACAGTTAATGAAGTCATGTCTAATTTTTGTTGCATCGATTCTTAAAACCAATATCTGCAAGATGTATCCAGCATAACCAACTTGACTTGCCCCACAGTTTAGTGAGGCTGGAGCCAGCTGCGGATTTGCTCACCCTAACGAGGTAAGGCAGATCTGACCAAAACTCGTAGTGAGGAATGATCTCAACGCCGGAGGCTCCTCGGATGAATTTGAGCACCGCCATACCCCCAAGGAAGTAGAGGGCCCCGAACACCAACACCATTATCACCAGCACCGAGCCTGTGGAGAGGCCTTCCTCCACTGCTAGCGGTACCTCTACCTTGGTGAAGCACGAGGCCTTCGACCGAAGCACAAACCGCTGTCAAAACAAAGCAAAGAACTTACGTTAGCGAGTCACAGTTTGAATCAGGAGGGATTGTGCCTATGCAACTGCTGCAGGTGATAAATAAGATCATATATAATATATTTTATACCTATAATATCAATTTTATATAATAAGCATCTATCATCATGCTTGTAATAAAGGTGAAAAAAACACATTTTTCAGTAGATATCATGTGGTTTGTTTAGTTTCTTTACACTACCTCTTGACCAATTCAATTCACTTGATTTATTTTATCCAATTGACTTTAATCAATAACATAAAACATACACAACGCATGTTAAGACAATATAAATATAATTATATATATATAATTATTTATGAAAAAAAAAATATGTGATGTTATATATTTAAAAAGAGATGTTCCTAAATATTTAGAATTTTTAAACAAAAAAATCGTTCTATCATTGAAATATGAGATTTTGCATTAATATGTTCATTAACACAACAAAAGCAGCATTTACATTATTTATAAACGAAAAAATTAAAGACTTTTATAAATTCATAGTATTTGTGGAACACTTTTAGTAATAACAATTGGCAATGAAATTGAAATGGTGTGCAACAAGGCCAAGCACTGCTCAAATATATATATATATATATATATATATATATATATATATATATATATATATATATATATATATATATATATATATATATATATATATATATATATATATATATATATATATATATATATATTTTATAACGGCACACCCTTTAAATTGACAATGAGTGCAAACGACGCTTTTGTCTCACCCCTGGCACCAAGGGGTCTTGCTCGATGCTGCTGTTGATTGCTGTGTACGCACACTTGAGCACCAGTACCGTCGTGCGAGTCTCGTTACTGAAACATAGAAAAATTTGACTTTCTACACAGCAACCCACAATTTACAAAGGAGACATAACGATTGACGTTGCATAAGGCAGAGTAGCACCAGCTAGATATTAGAACCCTGCTGTTGCTTGCAGGATCAATGGATCAGGAAAACAGAAGATGCATTTAAGTACATAGTTATTTAGGAATCAAATCATCAAATTTCAACCAAAACTAATTTATTACAGATTACAGTAGTACATGAAGAAAACCCAACCACACTGTGTACACAAATTCTTACCTAACTAAAGCTGCTAATTTTTTAATTAACTCTCCTTTTTAAATATATAATATAAAATCAGTGGTGAAGTAGGCACTGTTCAATAATTTTTTCTTCCTTAGCAAAGTGAATAGTCTTTAGTGCATTTTTTAGTTTGCTTCAGCGACCTTTTTCTGTTAGTCTCCCAGGTATTGTATGATTTGTATGCTTCATGAATTGTACATTCACAAAGCCAATCTGCTTAATAATTTTTGCCTCGGCCTTGATTAGTAACAGAGTACTGATTGTTTTTAAATATAAAACTAGCCGTCGTTTATGTGTATACAGTATACATAAACTAAATAAATGCTGTTTTTTTTTAATTTTGATAATATACTTACTTAACATTGTAAATATACTGAACATAGGTGCTCTTATCAGTTGAGTTCTTGCCAAAGGTAACGTTTTGGAGAGTTCCAAGCACTTCAAATTCATCACTGGTTTTGCTGCAGAACTGAAACAATGACAGTTTTTAAGTATAGAATGATCTGCTGCAGGGTTGTTTCCGAGAAAAACGTCACCAGTGTTGGAGAAAGAGAGTGGTTTCTGCAGCAAGTCCTGCTTGACTTGTTGCGCGGCAGCAACAAGATAATTAAGATCAGAGAGCATCCACTATCTTTGGAAAAAATTATCTCTAACTAACTATTTTTAAGTTTTTATGAGCAGCATTGATGATCAGAACTCAAATACATAATATCTTTATAAAAATAAAAATTATTACAGAAAATTTATTCTAATTAAGTTAAGTTGTAAATTTATCATTGTCATAAGGACTCATAAACATAATTCATCATTGATGCAATAAATTAATTTTATTATCCAAATTACTTATTTTACTTAAAAAAAAGTCTGCCATTCATCAATTCAGAGTATGTGCAATTAAAACAGGACAATTTTTTTTTTTTTTCAATTTAGCAAGAACTATTTTAAACATTAAATGTCAGTTTGGACACCCCCCTTTGGAGGCATTTCAGCCCTCTCTTTTTATTAACTGTTAAGGACTGAATGCCTACAGGGGGGATGCTCAAAATTTCAATGTTTAAAAATAGTTCTCGAAAAAAGATGACAAAAATCTGAGCAGCATAATTTTGATGATATTCTGTATTTATTTATGTAATGGTTGTTCACTTTACTCCCAATACCATAATTTGTTAAGTGTACATGCAAGGCCTGTGCGTTAGTAGCATATATGGTCTCTAAAGTCAACAGTCTTGAAAAAATTATATGGATAAACCAAAACTAGAATCAAATAAATTTGGTGTACAGTATACAATAAAAAATATTGAAGTACAAAATTCTTTGATGGTTATTATTTTATCAACAAGAAGGCTTAAAAAATACTTATTTTCCCCCGAATATACGTATATGTATGTATTTATTTCATTTATATGAGATTTAAAGAAAAGGACAGGAAATTCCAGCAAAGTTGAATGTAAATTTATAATTTACATTTTTATTTATACCAGTAATTTAAATTTTTGAGGTGAACCTGCGACCACAAAAATTTCACCTGCTGTGACTTTTTCTATCGGTAAGGCCTTGCTGGTATTCCCTGACCTTTTCTTCAAATAATACCTTAATAGTTTATTTTCCTTAAAAAATGAAAGATAGGAAATTTAGTATATAAAATCATTTTTGTGCAATTTATAACAAAATTCTGAAATTATTTATCTCCCCTGTTGCATTTGATAAAATAAAAATACTCCCTGCTCCCTTTCCTAACCAAGCTGAGATTTGCAAGATTGGAAACAGAATTAGTACTCCTCTTGTTATTATTGGACCCTTGTTATTTGTTTGAGAGAAATGCGAGTGTAAGGACAAAGGGGAAGGGGGGGGGGAAGAAGAAGAAATCCTTTTGTGGGATAGAGCACTGCTTCCGTGAAACTTAAGTTTGGATCTACCCATGATGACATGCATTGTTATAAATTATTTACAAACAGATTGAATTATTTGTTGAAATACTGATCTAAGTTGCACAACTGGATCTGGTACCTGCATGCATGTCTTCAGCTAAGCTCTTAAAGGAGGGGAACCGCTTCAGCTTTTATATTTTTAATGTTTTATAAATATATGTCAAACTTTTAATTACTTGTGCACCAAAAAAATAGTCACCACCCTCCGCCTTCTACCAGTTCAGCAGTTGACATTCAAAAAGCGTGCCAAAGAAAAGTGGGGCTTATGACGTCAAGCGCCGTGATAGGTCAAGCGCAACCAATCATTGCTCTTAACGTCATAAGCCCCACTTTTCTTTGGCGCGGTTTTTGAATGTCAACTGCTGAACTGGTGGAAGGCGGAGGGTGGTGACTATTTTTTTGGTGCACAAGTTAGTTTGACATTATTTATAAAACATTAAAAATAGAAAAGCTGAAGCGGTTTCCCTCCTTTAAGAATCTATTATACTGATGTGAAAAAAAAAGTGAGAAGCTGTCACAACCATGCTGCTATAGGATATATATAATATATGCTACTGCTGTAAAAAAAATGCCAGTCCAAAGAGAAGCGGGATGAATACATGTATATTACAATTACTCCTTGTAACTTTTTTAATCAAATTGAAATTACAATAAGTTTCATAATATATTGAGTTTATTATTACATGACACTTTACGTCTATTCTCTATATTCATAAATTCAATGTTTTATTTAGCAAAAAAGATTTGTAAATGTATATTTATGTACTGCCAAGCCTTGAACTTTGGTAACTTCTTCCTATTACATAACATGTGTTACATAACACAAGGCATGCAAACCTTCAAATATATCATAAAAAATATTCAGGAGTACAATTTGTAATAGGGGTATGAGTATAGTAATTGTTATATAATAATATGTTAATTCATTGCAAAATAAATTATCCACAGTTAATTTTTCCACAAAATGGCCAATCATCAGACTCTGGTTTAATTTCAAATGATTGTGCCACAAGATAAGACATGAAAACAATTAAGAAAACTTCGTTAGTGTGCCCACTGTCCAGGTTGTTAGTCTATGAGCAGCATATTAATTTTGCAAGGTTTGCCTACACATTCCCTGTGTATTAGAGTAATGTAACTGTTGTGACAATAAGGCAAGAGCAGAGCAGGCTCGGATCCAAGGGGGGTAGCCCCCCCCCCCCCCGCGAAATTTTGAATTTAACACATGGGCAATATAGGCATTTCCTTTAGGCTTTAATTTTTTTTAACATTGAGCTTACAAAGAGCCCCCCCCCCCCCCGAAATTTGGTTCTGAACCTGCGTCTGGGCAGAAGAGATTAAGGATAAAAAAAATTATCAACAGTCACTCCGTCCTGCAAGGATGCCCTTTGAGATGCCATGCAACAATCAATATTTTTTTATTATTATATATTATTTAGTATTATAATTTTTTTGGGGGGAAGGACAATTTGGAAGTCAAAAACAGCACACTAACACTTAAGAAGCTTATATTTAATTTATATAAGTGCAATTGTACTCAATTTTGTTATTTACGGATCAAAGGGAAGCAAGAAAAATTATTGTTACGAGATAGTTTCAGTTGAGCAGTACTGACATTGCTGTGACCCTTGTTTAAAGACTTTTTACTGTTTTTTATTTATTTAAATGTTGTTTTAACATCCACAAATAAATAACATTTTGTACAAGAAATATAAGCTTCTTTTTTAGCTGAAAGAATAAGAAAGGGGGTGAGGAGGATCTGAATAAAGCAGCAATGTTGTGACACACTTGTATTGTGACAGTTAAAACATTAACCCTAATTTCATAGTAAGCATTGTCATGCAGACACAGTTAAATGAATTGATCGAGTTACTTGGCAAATTTTAACTCCTTTGATTTAATACATATTGTACAGTAGTAGTTGGTGTATGTACAATCCTAGCTCGTGAAAATTTTCTTCATCTAGAAATGTTAATGTTACAGTGTCAGTATATTTATGTTCAAAATTGCAATCTGATTTTTTCACATTTTTAAAGGTACAGAGTGCCCTCATATCACTAGTAGCATTCAAATGTCCATCCAAGTGGTAAATATAATGACACATCATAAACTATTATAGAAAACAGGTACAGATCCAATCTCTATTTCCAGAAAATAAACCAACAGTGTATAATCAAGGGAAACCTCTTGAACTTAAGTTTCTGGGCAGCAGCTGGAAGTTAGGATTACTACAGTATAAAAGGAAGTGCATTGGTCAGGTAGAAATTGAGATAGTGGAAATGGGTATATATTATACCTACAGTATGGCTATAGATGGGCAGTTGTGACAGTATGGCAATATCCACCTGCTGATCAAGCTAGGCGTATCTTTTAACCAGAGCCATGTACAGATTGCATCTTCTCATAAGATCCTCCATAATTGCTTGAAGTCTATATGAGAGCCTGCAGATTAAATGGGATTAAAGAACATTTCCACTACAGGTCGTTATCAGTTCAACGGGATAAGAAACTAACCTTTAAGTGCATTGGTCTTTAATCCGCGGGCTCTCATAGATATATGCCAAATATTCATTAAAAATATACACATTAGAGATGAAAATGTGCAATTTACCACTGGTGTGTGTGGTTTTATCGTCATGTCAAAACATTGCAGGAAGTGAGGATCGGGTCATATTCTAAGCACCCAAGCACGACACAGCATGTAAGAATAACCTCTTCCAGAAGGGATCAGGGTGGATCAATACTTTGGGATGTCTTCCAATACCATGTGCAAAGGCATTTTATTTTCAGGAATTGAGTTGAGCAGAACAATATTTTCTTGTAGCTCGTTTTAACATTTTGTTGTGGTAGCATCATATTTACGGAAGTCTTGTCAAAGAAGTTTTAAATTACAGATGAAATGCTGGTTTCCTATAGACATCAGCAATTCAGCAATTTGGACGAAACCTTTTACCAAGTTGACATCAGCAAATTAGACACTAGCTACCACAACAATATATATATATATATATATATACATATTATGTTGTTACACAAATTTAATTTATTATCCCAGCTTTACATGTACCGGGTAATGTACTCCGGGGAAAGCATTGAGTGTCCACCATTGTGTTACAAACTTCTACCAACTACTCCGTAACTTGTATATTTATTTTATGATCACTGATTTAAGTCCACAAGAGGCTGGTCAGCAATTATAATAAGACGAGACTTATATTGTACGTAAGATTAATATTAATTTACAAGTGCACAATTGGAAGTTGACAAGAAATATCATCACCCGATTGCATAGGTGAGATCTAGCTCTAAGCCCGGGCTTACTTTGATGATTTTGATTGTTCAAACAAGTTAGCCCTGACTTAGAGCTAGACCTCATATATGCAATTGGGTGATACTATGCTAGCAAGGCGGTGGAGTTCACCAATTTAAAACGAACCGGTCACTTATTGTGCTCCCCGATCAAAGTACAGCAGTCAATCTTTTACCATTTTTTAGTCTGTATGTAATACTGTATGTATAGAACATAATTGTTAAAGGTCCCAAATAAACAAATGAATTATTCAGAATGAATTCATTGATAGTAAAAGACATCACATATAATATATATATACAGTATAAGTATTTCAACCAAAGAAACTTACAGCAGCATTATTTGGACATGAAGTCTCCTCAACAGTTTGGCAAGGATGGTAGATGTACTGTGTATCATTTTCACTGAAAATGAAGAGAATTAAGTAATTATAGAACAGTAAAGTTGCAGTTCAGAATCAAATAATATGCATACTGCAATGTATCATATACATGCAGTTATGCATATAATCATCATACATTGATACAGTACAATATATCTATAATAATCTATAATATTTACGTACCTTGATGGTAAGTCAATCATAGCAGGATCAAGAGTAGACAAATCGATTCCTCCTCCACTCGGATACCTACATTTACACGGAGTAACTAAGGCACAAGTAGCCGGAACATACTGACAATTACTTGCATAAATGCACATGAAAAAATAAATGCATATAGTTACAAAACTAGTCATACTTTTGATCTATTGATATTACTGATATAACTTGTATAAGGCACAGTATTGTCTGTGTATAAGGCAGGTAAAACTAAAAATCACGCCAAAAATGCTGCTGTTATTTATCATCAGCTGGTCTGCTTCAAGGTCCCTCTACATGGGTCTGCTTAGTGCTAATCAGAAAGTTTCCGCAGTTTGTGAATAGACACACTAGATGTCTCTGATGACAGATTTTTATGTGTTTTGCGTTTTGCCATCATTCAAGGGACTTCGCTTTTGGATTTTGGAGAACTCGATGGAGACCTTGATTGCGACCTTGCAATCCATTGCATATACATGCATGGTGGAGACTGCCAGGTGCATGGAGGGTGGAGACGTCGTTATAATGTGTTAATGTGTGTGTAGATATTTTGACCCCCCAAAAGTTGAAATTGTTAATAATTCGAATATATAATAACACAAATCGCTATAGAATACCTTGAATATATATATTTTCGCCATAATTAAAAAAATCCATGACTAACTAAACATTATAGCTGCAACTGTTCGATTTAATCTTATATAAATTTATAACCAAATCCAAATTCATGCAGTTTTTAAAGAATTTATATTTTATTATTTATTTTATTTTCTATATATTAATTGTCCCGTATTAATTAAATTAATTTGTTTTGTTAATTAATCTTACAATATATTAATATTTATTGACTGTAATTTTACAAAACACATAAAATAACTTTAATACGTACAGGAACTTAATTTTTATTATTTTATACTCAGATTTTCTCTCTGCATGCTGCCGCTCCTCGGTGATTTTATATAATAATAAAATTATTTATATATAATATATTCATAATTATAACATATATTATATATTTTATATATATATAAAATATATAATATATGTATTGTGAAAAAATTAAAGAAATTAATTTTTTCACGTTGTTCGTATTTTGATAAGAAGAGTTTATAAAAATTTAAGGACCGGCTCCTTCCTTATATACTGTGGTACCCATCGGGAAATCGGAAAAGATCACGTTTAAAAGTTACACGTACAGCACAGCTCTCCCGCTTTTGCCAGAAGATTGTCGTTTTTTTTTTCAGCCACTTGTCTGGTTTTATTATTGAGAAAATGAGAGAATGGCTTTGAGACCTTTTATTATACTTAATGTTCTCCTTAATTCGAGATTCGAGTTGTCCGCGCACCAACGACCCTATTTTTGACAACACGTACCTGACTACAAGAAATTGCTACATTATATAAGTTAAATTCCATGATTTTGATCAATAAATTGTTTTTCATTTAATTGTAACACGCAAACCCTCTATCTTATTTGGATGACTCACACTACATTTGCTCACCAATATATTAAAGCGGTAAGTATTAATTTTAAGTAATGATGAAGACTTTTTCATTGCAATACGGTGCATGGTGATTTAATTTTTAATGACAAAGTTAGTATGTACCATATATATGGCCGAGACCGAGAGGCTATGAGAGCACACACGACAGTAACAAAATTGCACTGTAATTGATAATACTAATAAAAAAAATCAGTAAATACAGTGATAAACAGAACAATTTAGCCCCCAGCAAGATAACCCTGAAAATGGATGGCGCTGAAGCGTTGTGCCTATACCAGGCCGTCGGTGGCAGAATTTAAGGCGAGTGGCTTCGGCCGCTCGCTGCGAAGCCAGCGAAGCCCCGGTGAGTAGGATGGTCGCGACGGTGAGCGCTGAAAAGGGTCTGGGTGTGAGCCTGCCTGGAGCCGCCGTCGGTGCAGATCTTGGTGGTAGTGGAAAATTCTCCTCAATTCATCAACCAAAAAATTCTTAAAAAATATTTGCGGGTTGTAGAATTTTTGAAAAAGTGATTTTTAAACGTTCCCTCTGTGGAAGAAGAGGTTTTTTCAACCGTTGCAACCAACTTTCTTTCTGCTTTATAGCCAATTTAGCATGGAAAGTAGAGGTTTTTGCAACCCAATTTTTTTTATACCAAATTAAAAATATGTATCAATAATAAACCCATTTTTTTAAAGAATTGGTCGTTAGAGGTTTTTGCAACCAGTAGACTCAATTTCGACCTTCAAACGTTATTATATTGCACATGTATATATAACATATATACTGTATATAATAATATAATAAAGAGGGTATATGCTTTTTTCTATTTGTTTCTCTTAATATCTTATTTAAAATTGGATTAAAAGATTTAACGATCACGCCTAATGGAGTATCGACCTCAATTTTTTTTATTGCAGAAATGGATAAAGAGATATTATGGATATAATTATTATAGAGGATGCGAAGTTATGCTATCCTGATTTTTTTCAGATTTTTTAGGGTCCGGAAACTATTTTTAAAAAAATATTGAAAGTTCTTTTTGTGACGTCATGAGACGCCGCTCCTTAAGAAAAAGATAGGACTTGCCGCCGCGTGACGTCACAAAAATAACTTTCAATAATTTTTTAAAAATGCTTCCCGGGCTCTAAAAAATCTGAAAAAAATCAGGGTAACACCATGATACAAGGGGTAACACAACTTTTCACCCTCTATCCATATCTGCAATAAAAAAATGAGGTTGATACTCCATTCTGGAATCAAATTTAATGCTTATCTTACATGTTCTATTAAAAAGCGTTTAATGTTTAAAAGTTCCCATTATAGGTTATATACTTGGAAAATTTTGAAAAATAAATAATTAAAATAAAAAGAGAATAATTTTATTTTCACTTTCTATTAATTTATTTTTTTTTATTTGATTTTGGGATCGATTGTTGATAAAGTTATACCATGCTTAACTTACATATATGCTTACATTGTTATCACCGTGATCTATTAATAAAAGAGTAAAACGAAGTAAATATTCAGTATTATTTTTATTATTTATTTATATGAAATATTTACAATTAAAAAATAGTACGTACAACTTTTTTACATCACATAATCGTCATTTGGAAATATACTCGAGTCAGCAAAACAGTACATAGGACAGGCGTTACATTATATAATATATTTTTTATATATAGCTATTAATCATCTAGACTAAAACATTTCTTGACAGAAACATTGCACATGTCACACATAAGTCCAATCACAAATGCAAACGTTTTGATCATTGTTAAATTATAAATACAGTAATTAAACAGTTCTATGATAATATATCTATAAAATATATGTATTGTTATTTTCAGAAATATTAAAACATATGGCATATCAGCAGTCATTTTAGACATTCTAATTAGAGAAAAAAAATTAGATGTTTTTTAACTATATGTATTGTAAGTAAATATATAATTACACTAACTTTATTAAGTGTAATTTTTAATGTTAACACAATTGGTTCAATTGGTTTTATTATTGACTAATTATTGTAACTATATTATAATAACTGGTTGAGCAAATCAATCAAGGAACCGGTTCACAATTTGTACCAAATTTCAGCTATTAGTATTGTATCAAAACAAAATTATATAAAATTAAAATTAAAATAAGATTATATAAATTATTAAGTTTACGAATTAAATAGGACTCAATGAAATTCTTTTACGATCTCCAGCTAATTCAATCTGAATATCTTCCAGGGATTTACCTTTAGTTTCTGGTACAAGCAATGCTACAAATACAGTTCCTGCCACACAAATACTTGCAAAGAAACCGAAAGCTGCTGTTGAGCCGACTAAATCAAGTAAGTTTTGGAAACATTTGGTTACAACAAATGCCAAAAACCAATTTAGTGATGCTGCCATTGCACTGGCTGCGCTTTTGGCGCTTGGTGAGAACAGCTCTCCCACCATCATCCAGGGAATGGGCCCGAAGCCGATGGAGAAGACCACGATGAAGACCGCTACGCTGACCAACGGCATCCACTGCAGCCACAGCGGCCGCTGCTCCAGGGGAAGGGCGAAGCTGGTCGCCAGTCCAGCCAGACACAGGGCCATCACGGTGCTAGAGGTGAGTAGCAGCGGGCGCCGACCTGCTCGGTCCACCAACGCGGTGGAACACAGCGTAGCAGCCACCTGGACCACGCCTACTACCAGACTTGCTAGCTGCGGAGACAAGGCGCCACCAGCGGCACTGAATATGTTGCCAGAGTAAAATATGACTGCGTTGATACCACTCAGCTGCTGGAAAATCATCAAACCAAAGGCAATGATGAGGGCTTTTCTAGTTGCACGTTCAGTAACTAATGCTTTTAAAGCAGCCTTGGTACCAACAGTATCAGCTTCAGCTTGTTGAATTGCACTCTGCATTGACAATAATTCTTTTTGAATATCACAATTACTTCCACGTAGCCATTGCAATGAACGTTCCGCAGCATTTTTTCTACCTCTAGATAGTAAATATTGAGGTGTTTCAGGCATCCATACGAATGTTATAAAATATATTCCTGGTATGATGGCACATGAAAGAGATAAACACTTAAGGGGAGCTATAGCACCTATAGCATAAACAAATAATATTCCCATTGTTAATTGTAGTTGAAATAGTGTTCCAAGTGCACCACGGCAACGTTGTTCGGATATTTCTGCAGAGTAGACTGGAGCTGCTACGCTGATTGCTCCTGCTGCGAGCCCGCCCAAGAAGCGTCCGGCGTACAAAGTGTCAATGGAGTGTCCGAAAGCTACGAGAAGCCAACTGACCAGCAAGGGTAGCGCCAGGAGGGTGAGTAAGCGTTGGCGGCCAAGCCGCTGAGCCAGCATGCCAGCGGGTGCTGCCCCGAGAAGCGCTCCGAGGTTCACTAGTGCACCAAGCCACGAGCCTTGCTCGGGGGTGACGGTCAGCAGAGACAGCTCAGACTGGAGAACCGGCAGAGCGGGAGACGTCCAACCCATGATGGAGCCAGCGGAGAACGCGCCCAAAGTTGCTGCAAAAAAAAAAAATAATAATAATAATAATATAATTATTAATCAATTTTATTTATGTTTTAATACTGACTTTTTTTATTTGTCATTTTTTTAAAATTGTGTTTTGAAATTATGAATAAATTTTAATTGGTATGATGTAGAGATAATCTTTTATTTATTTATTTATTTTTACACTTTTTTTACATGTAAACATCGCGTGATGCTGTGAACTTTGGACTACATTGGAGTTTATTGGAGGACGCTTGAAAAAATAAAAATTTTAATCTTTCGACTTTAAAAAAAAAAAAAAAAAAAAAAACAGAGTAGAATAATCCAGCTAAAACTGCTCAAGAGAGATTCGCAGGTTACTTTAAATTACATCATGTGGACCGAGGTACTTTAATTATAGTCTCCTTTCTTCATAATTTCAATTCTATTAAAATCTGCCTGCTAATGACGCACCCAAAGTACTGCATTTTGACAGCAACAATAAAACTTAATTGGTGTCGCAACTTCTGTGTCGCGGCTTCTCGGTATGCGCTGTCTTTCAGTTCGAATTGACATTAAGTTAGTTACAAAAACCAGCTATTACCGTCCCAAGGTCAGTCGGTCTCTACATACCTAGACCACGCCTCAAACGAACATTAAACCTGTACTGTCTGCAGGCCAACCGCCGTGCGAAATATTGGCGAGCCTACGCGTGGCGAAGTACGTCACTGGTCTAGCTGTCATCGTCCGCGCGAGACTGTGCTAATTAAGTCGTCCTTACAATGATTGGACTTGCTTCACTAGTACTTAAGTGGCAAATTTTAATATTGTTCCTTTAGTTTAATTATTCAACAGTAAGACATTAAGATAAAAAAATGTTCCAAACGCTGACTCAGAGAATATTATCAGCCGGAACGATTTTCCGGAAAAATAAATTTAAAAAATATATAATTATTTTTAAAATATTTTAATTTTTAACAGTTTTATTGATGGTAATTCGTAAACCATAGTCCATAGTGCTACATTAAGTTGTTAAACATACAATAATATAAAGCACTTTACTTATGTAACAACTAACCACGCGCGTGAAAAGACCTCATACAAAGATCGTGAACTTAAAATAGAACATTGTGGTAACATAAACTACCCCTACTACTCTTCTGCATTCTCTTTTTATTTTAAACATTTTTTTTAAGTTGTTCTCCTTCTTTATCTGATTTAAAATCCAGGAAGTAAAACGGAATTAATTAACGACAAGGTTGGAGCTGGACTTGCGTCCTTGGTAGGTCATGCAGGTAGCGGTAGCAACTAACGTACCCAGGAAGGCCGCGAGGAACTGCGGTGCTCTGCTTGGTCCCTGATCCAGCTCTCCCGACTCCGAGCTGCTCGAGGAAGAGTTGCCATCGTCGCTGTTGTTGCTTCCAGCTAGAGCGGTGAGCACCGTCCTGCTGTTCTCCTCACGGAGCATACGCCCCTGCGGTCCTGCTGTCATCGTGACACTGTGGATCAGCACCACGCTCGTGACACTATTATACCCCGATCAGTGCGCCGCTCCTCTGCGCAGCGCTCCACCGGCCAGCAAGCTTGATGCGACTCGCTGAAGTCCTTTTCATCATCCCCCCTCCACTCGTGACTGCCTCACGCAACTAGCTAAGGGTCACTGACCACATAGCTTATGCATATATGCACATAAATTGATTTTATTTTAATGTTAATTTCTTTAATCTTCACTATCTGACCAACCAAAGGCTACAGAGGAAACATTGCGTTACACAAGCATTAGATTGCACCTGAAATTTTATTATTACCTACACTTCCGAGTATATAGTTCTGAAGAGTTTGATGATTACAGTATACTATAGTGTGTTTTTCTTCTTCTTCTTCTTCCAGACTATATAATACTGCACGTGACACTTCTCCCAAATATTAATATGCTGATTTCATGACCTTGTTTATTTTAATTAATTAATTGAAAGTACATAATTATATTTAATTAAAAACATTGCTGTTTGTATTTTTTTAATTTCCTCAAATTTACCAGGATTGGTAAAAAAATCAAATTAAAAAAAAAAAATGACATGGAATTTTCACCATTAGGATCTCAGATGGAGTTAATTGTTTATTATTCTTGTTCAGTGTTAGTTTATTTAAATTTCATGTGATTAGGCTAATTTTAATTGCTGCCTGCACTGAAAAGAGAAGAACACGGAGAACATTGAAAATAAATATGAGTTTAAGATCGGAGGAGGGAAGAATTTCACAGCCATTAAAATATTATCTTCCTTCCGATTTGACTGACGATTCCCGTTTGCATGCACCTGCGAGCTGCAACCCGCCAAACAGACGCGCTCAAACAGTTGCATTTAATCAACTGCTGCAGACCATTTTTTTCTAAACTATTTTTTAAATTTTTTAAAAAATTCCTATTATATAAAAAATAATTTTATTTAATTAAAGACATAAAAACTTAATCTGTCCGCTAGAGAAACTCATAATCTTGACATTTCTGCTATCACAGCTAAGCTCTAGGTTCAAAATTACTCCAGATTTGAAGATTAAAAAATTAACATTGTGGAGATACGTCAGTGCTACCAACTACCGGTGCTACACTCAATCACCTTAACATATTGACTCCATACATCATAACATCAGATTATACAATATTTAGTTATGTATTATATTGTGTATTTATAGTAGGCTATATACCACCAAATTAATGTATTTTTCCAGCAAGAATTTAATATCTTATGTGACGCAAAACATAAAGCTATGGTTAAGTTCGAATTCTGCTACCATTATTAATTTAATAATCATTGTGACAATGCAATTGCTAATGCAGACTTATTATGAACTGCAAAATAAATAAAATTTGAATGGCCGATAAAAAGAAGTTCAATCCTCAGAACACTTTTGCAACTGCAAAGAATTTCATATATGAACGTTTCTTTAATTTCTATAATAATCTATTGTGATTGAACAGCAAGTTATTCAATTTGCAGAATTTTTGGCAGTGATTTTAAAATTAAATAAATAAATTTTATAATTTGATATATAAAATAAAATTATTATTAAAATTATAAATATTCTATAATTAATACTTATGTTATATATATGTAATATATAATAATGATATAATTTTATTGAATAAATTAATAATGATGCTATTTCTTGCATAAGTGTAAAATATAACTGTAATGTTGCTAGATTTTGCATCATACGATTGGTTATCAATCATCCACTTTTCTTTTTGCTTATGTAGCGGCGACAGCGACGACCCGTGGTCAGCGCATGTCTGTCCTCCTCGTGGCCGCGTTATCGGCCTCCTGCATGGGATCTGCGCCACCACAAGGACTCCTATCAGCTGATTGAGAAATCTGCAGTGCATGGAGATGTGCTAAAACACACATCGATCTAGGAAAAAAATCGGGGGAGAGGGGAGGAGGAATGTAGTGTGGAAAATACATGCCCATCTATAACCAAAATTTCAGCAAGTTCCTTTCCCCTCTCCTCATGCCACTCGATCCTCGGTCTACCCCCTATAATAGCTGCTGCATGGAATATGTCACACCATCTATATAACTACTTGAAATTTTTCCCATCATCCTTCAATCTTCTATATAATTATTTTAATCTTTATACTAACTCCTTAATTCCTTTTAAGTGTGTTAAGTGTTACCATTCTTCATTACAAAAAAAAAAAAAAAAATCCCTCTCAGCAGCCGTATGTACTGTACAGTACACAATCGCATAATCGTCTTATTTTCACTAGTCCATCTGGTGGAGAGTGTTCATGATTACGATGCTGCGCCACCTACACAATCGTCCTTCCTATCATCACCTTCACCCTCACATTATGAGGAGTTTCGGTTATAGGCCATGCAAGGATAGCTTTATCAAAACTATAAATTACATCGATCTGAGGGGGGGGGGAGGAGAGAAAAAACAAAAACACTCGTCAGTTTACATGCATACAAGTAGCGCGTTGAGATGGGACGCTTGGAGACAAGCCCCTGCGTCAAACTTTGCCCTCTTGGCATATGTTGCCGCCTCATACCATTCAGATTAACGCCAGATAAAACTAGAAAGTCTGATAATTATGTAACACTAAACTTGCTCACAATGAATTTTTGGATTAAAAACTGGATAAATTTATACAAATATATTTACTTCGCAATTTATTTGTAGGGTGTTTTGGCTCCAGTAATATTTTCAAAACTGCAAAGTTCTTACATTGTCTCAATGTTATAGTCATGGAGTCATGGATAATAGATCTGTTGATGTTATCAGTGTATGAAATGAATAACTTCTAACCGAAGTTATCAACGAACGTACTTAAGAGTTATAATCATAATATATTTCGAAAAAAACATTAAATAAATACCTCTCCAAATAATTTTATGACAGCGTAATTTGTCACACCATATTATGGGTAATCTCGCTTATTAATTTTGTCTTTTCTCCTGTGTTGAAATTCGATTTTGCTTCTGTAGAAACTCACTTATATATTCAGTTCTTACTGGAAGTATATATTTACAAAATTAAATTACTTCATACCTTCATAGTAAATATTTCTTTTCAAGAATGCAGAAAATATCATGTATATAATTATATCTAAGTTTGACTTATTGGCATCATCCATGTGAAATAAAAATTAAACTTGGCAAAAAAAATATTGCTAAGAATTATAAAATTTTATTTGCTTGTTTGTGATTAGGTCATTGAGTAAAAAATTTAAATGTCTGCAATGTTGCGTTCTAGCGCGATTCACCCTCTCACGTTACTTCTTGCATACAAATTTTAAGAGAACAAACTTTGATAAAATTATTGTTGCTGCATGAGCATTTTTTTTTTTAAATAAATATTCTGAATTATGATGAAAGCATTTAATCAAAGTAATAACTACGCAATTTGGTAATCGTCTCTGACAAAACAGCTCTACTAGTTATCTGTTTTATCATACGATACGACAACTGAATTTTACTTAAAAAATTAGAGCATTTCAGTTGAGAAACGGTATGTTTTTATTTCTTCTGTTTGTACTGTCACCACACCGTTTGCTGCATCTCTCGCCATCATCACGTAGATCAAGACGGTAAGGAGGCATGCAGGCACCTCGCTCCTGACGTGGCCCAGCACCGAAATACTTGGTGTTGTGACGTCAATCCATGCCCCCAGCCCAGCCTCCGTGGTAGAGACTCCCGAAATAACTGTAGGTGGAGTGGCCGACCGGGGGCTCGCCTGGCTGCGTGCAGCGTACGCCATCTCGGAGTCACGAGGTGTGCTTAGCACCACGCAAGCACCAAATAACAAAAACACAGCATATGAGTAAACATTCATAAAACACTTTTAAGTCTCAAGTAAAATATTTAGACTATTAAGTGAATTGAGGCCATGCCGTAGAAATGCTTCAATTATAAGATCATAATATATCTGCTTGGCTGGCAGTGATTCATTTTTGTTACATTGTTTTCATTTCATTCATGTATTGCTGATTGCTCACATGCATTAATGCTTTTTACTTGTGTAATGCAAAAAAAAGGGAATAAACAAATAAATATATATGCATGTGGTAATTATTTTAAATTTATTTACTATAATATTCGATTTAATTGGATTTTATGACTATATTTATACATAATATATATGCACTCATTTGTTACTTAACATGATTGTTCAAATGTTACATATGCAATCTCTGATGAGAGGTGGGATAATATAATGCTGCCAAAGTAGCTATAATCAATCATACAGTAATCACTTTCTTCAAAAGCCATGATAGAATGGTATATACTATTACGTAATTTCTAGCACTGGAATGGAGCTGCTGGTTATTTGAAATCTAATCGTCAACATGTTTACTGATTTTCCGTTGGCCATACATGAATCGAATTAATCCAAATGATTCTCACGTTGGAATTAAGACCGAGTATCTCTCAACTGATATTAAAGTGAGAGTGATACACATTAAATTATTTTCATGAAAGACTCTCAAAATTAAGGCTCTCAATTGTAAATAGAAGTCTTAAAATAAAGTTTAAAGCAGTTTGAAAGATTTTGAAAATATATATTTTTATTATTATCAAATTTTTATACACATATTTTTACATATTCCAATTTTGCTTCATTTCTATTGTTTCCCACCTCTTCCTCCTTTCAATTTTAACTCGTGTTTTATAACTCTTTTCGTAAATGGCACTTGTTCATATACTTTTATATTTCTCTCAACTATGTTTTCATTATTATTTGATAAAATATTTTAATTGCGTCTAAGTACAACACCTCTCAACGTATCGCCTGACACTGCTTGGCCTAATATCCCGCGATAATTAATTACTGTGATAAATAAATGACTGAAACTTTCCTCTGAAGTAATGTAGAGGGCCGCGCGACCGACAGGCAAGGGTCACCACATTATCTGTCACTAGAGGTCACCGAGGTCACGGAGAAGGTCAACTGCCGCAGTCAAGACACAAGGCTCGCCCCGACGACTACATGCTGTTATATAGGCTTTACGACCTTGCTCTTGGCAAGCTGCTGCCTAAAACTGTGCCCCAACATTAGAAACATTCACCTTCATTCACCTTCACCCCTATATTAAATGACACCCAAGTTCTCGCACATATATTCTCTCTTTGTTATCCATTACATTCTAGACATGCGTCAGTGGCACAGGTATAAGGTGATTTAAATCCCCTTTCCCGAAACGGTCCCACGCATATTATACGGTCTCACATTTTATATATTCCTTTATCATAACTCTATATCAATATTTGTTGATTTGTTGGTTTCTGACAATGCTAATAATTTATATTTGTATTATCACCAACGACAACAAACACGGAGGACTGTGTAGTAACACTATTAGCAGCACTACTTCAAATAACAATATTGTATAATTGGTCAGCAGGTTTTTTTCTTACAATGAACAATTTTGTTTCCATATTAGTGCACAGTTCTATTATGATGAGAATCAACGACACAGAAGGGTACGTTAGTTCGTCGGATTGGGCAATTAAAATCGTGACGCAAATCGCGAACACAAATAGAACTTTTTTCAGAGTGGCAGAAACAGGTGACTAGTACGTGTGACCTCTTGTTTTCGTGAAGCTGGGACTTCAGATTGGATCATCGTAATGTTTGTACCACCAATTTAACGTCGCGAACCATATAGTAAAGGGAAAAATTAATTGATTGATGAAGAGTTTTTTCAGGTCAAATGAAGTGCTGCCTCTTGATATCAGTTTTAATACCTTCAGAATTTAAGGTGAAGGAATGGGAAGGGATGAATGTGAAGATGACAAACGGCTTTTACGTAATAGCGCTATTCTATTATAGTCGCCAAGAGGGTGAGTGAATAAGATGAGAAGATTATGGGATTGTATACTTCTGGGGAGATAGTTTTTAAATGGAAATGAGGAAAAAGATAGACTTAAAAGGAAAGGTATTAATTTGAACAATAAAATTATATTATAAGGAAGACAGGAAATATTTCAGGAGCAGCACAGGTTGAATGGTGTAACAGGTTCCAACACGCCTTGAGAAATTCAGGGGAAAATTTATCTTCAATTATTGCCAGCTGATCCTGCATCCAGGAAAGATGTATATTTGCTGGAGATAGTTTATCCTCTCAACTTTATTTTAAATTCAACATGAACAATGAAAACGAAGAGTTAAAACTTGCAACAAAATTGCAAAAAATAAGTTTTCACCTATCAATATTGTATATGCTATTTAGTAATTAAGGTAAACAGATTTGAGGGGGAATTGTTAAAATACAGTTAAGATATAAAAAAAAAACTATATAAATAGTTAGTTAGCCTTGCTGTCCCTCCCTCACTTCTTATCCCTCCCCCCCCCTACTGAAAATAACCCACTCCGATTTTTTTTTCTTTTTGACCATGCCAGCTGATGAAAGTCAAGAACAACATGGTTTACTCACCCCGGGAGTTGTAT
Source organism: Siphlonurus alternatus (assembly GCA_949825025.1). Taxonomy (NCBI): domain Eukaryota; kingdom Metazoa; phylum Arthropoda; class Insecta; order Ephemeroptera; family Siphlonuridae; genus Siphlonurus; species Siphlonurus alternatus. The sequence goes on along the minus strand of OX463788.1, from coordinate 50,031,621 downwards.
TGTAGCCTTGACAGTGATAAACTTCAGCATCCAAATAGGCAATTAATGCCTCGATTTCTTCTCTAGCAGGTTCTGTCGCGTGACTTAAAAAGAACCATGTGGATTTAAAAATAGAGTTAAGTATATTTTATACTTGACTTGATATGATACCTGTATGATGAAATTTAATAAATCAAAATAAATTCAGGATATGGCTGCCGCAAGAACCGGTCTTTTTGTGCAAATGCAAAAATTAAGGCTTAGGACCTGTCAACTTTGAGATATGTTGCCAGTTGCCAGTATAATGGCTAGATATAATTTTTCGATGAATTATTTATTTGTTAACAATAAATTTAAAAGTTGTTTAAAAATATTTCTACTCGTAAAAAAAAAGTGTCAGCTTATTCATTCGCAACTTCTCTATTTTTTCTAATGTTATATTGTAGCTAGTTTCTTGCCACATTTTCATTATTTCATGTAAAATTAACTTTTTGAGAAAGTCTTGCATATAAATCATTTTATTTTATTGGTAAATGGTTTTAGCTAACACTGTATCGATTTTTTTTTTTTTTTTTTTTTTTTTTTACTTTTTTGCTTCATCATAAAATATCCGTAGGAGATGAAAATATTGAGCATAATATCATAACAAAATTATAGTATACCATTTCAATTTATATAGCTACACACTTTATATATTATTATATTTATTACATGTATATTATTTTTTAAATAATTAGTAGCATCATTTCCCATTGGGAAATTAAATGGGGGCTGAGATATTGCGATAATTAAGAATTCAATTTAGGGGTGAGGTTCATTAAAGAAACGGGAGCATTAAATTAAACACATAATTACACTGCCCGTTACAAATCTAAGTTTGGTTGTGCGGCACGATCGCCCGGTCCATCCACTGGGTAAAAGTGTAGTGTATCTGGAACGTGGCAGTTGTTGTTGGACTGTCGATTCCTGCATCGCAGGTCACACGTCACCATGAAAACAATGACGACACAGCTGACGCCAATTGTCAAGTGTCCCGGATGTGCCAAAAGTTACACATTGTACTGTAGTACATTATTGTTTGTTTATAATAATTACATTAATATTATGTAGAATACCGGGTCACTTAAAATTATGATGATAAAGGATACACGATGTCCAAATGATCAGTATACTTTTTTTTCTTTGTTCAGTTCACAATGCAATGGAATGAACACGATTGCCATGGTGAATGACTCAGAATGAGTATATTGACGTAATCACATTGACTGATGTTGAGTTAGTTACAGGTCCCGATGAAGTGTGTGTCTCGGACTCTCGGACACGAGTTAACAAATAAACTATCCTGGGACTGCCGAAACGCCTTCTCGGGATGTAAGGTGAAGGTATAATGGGAAAAAGTCCTCCTTGCGGAAGGGCGATTGTGAAGATGACAAACGTACGGCTTTCGCCGTAATGGTTACTCTTTAGTCCGTCACCGAGAGAATGAGTAAAGAATGAGAGGATTATGGGATCGTATATATACCGCCGTCTGTAGAGTTGGTTTTTAGATGGAAATAAGGAAATGATTCAAAATGAAGGTATTAATTTGAAGAATAAAATGTAAGGATTAAAGGAAGACAGGAAAGATTTCAGGAGCGGCACAGGAAAAATAATGTAACAGGTTCCAGCACGCCTTGAGAAATCTTCGTAAGCTTTTATGGGCAGAGCTGAAACAGCTGATAAATTGCACAAGACAGCAAATAGATGGCGTAATCTAGCAATTCTATTTGTCAGACTGATGCACACAGAAAACAAATTTAATTCAATTCCTGTGTTAACAGCAGATTCTTAATGTTTAAAAAAACAATAGCTATCATGCTGCTAGCTGGAAACATTAAAAACAAGAACAGAATTTTTTAAAGTAAATGCATTGACAAATTTCTTATCGGTACAAAAGTTTGTTATTCCCCGCACTGTCCTATAGAAAAACAAAACTGATAAACAAACAAATTCTGAAGAAAGCTCAAGGAAGCTCGCAGCTCGATCGTGGACGGCAATGGTCAACAGCATCTCTCCACTCATGATCTTTCATCATCATCAATAATATTGAAATCATCACAATTAAGTAATTGAAGTAATATGCAAGTAGAACGGAACAGACATTTAAAACAACAACTTAATTGTATAAACAAATAAACAAAAACGTGTGGTATATAGTTTAGGTATCTTATAATAATATAAATCTCTAAAGGAAGCAACTGGGTGGTTTAAAATGTTTTTCTTCATTTGGTAATTCTTATAATAACAATTAATTAAATTAAAACGATAATTCTCAGATAATTCTGCTGACAGATTATTTTTAACAAAGGAAAAGTTCAAATGAAAAACACTTATTGCTTCCGCATTGCTCTTTAAATAACTCACTGTACGTTTTTTTATTTTATGGCGTCTTTTTTATTATTAGGCAGCTCTCGTTTTATTTATGAACGGGTTCACTCTCGCCAGCATGCAGTCAGGATCTAGAGGTTATCTAGAGGTCACACAAGGCAAGCAGATGCGACAGTTACTCTCGATCAGGACGCAAACAATACGTCTATATCATCATTAAGCAAGAAGTGATGTAGGTAATTTGATTTTATTGAAGTGCAAGAAGCTGTCAAGGACGGAAAGGTCGTCGTGGAAGCGAGGGGTGTGCCAAGGGGCTCGTCCCTCCTTCTCGCGGGGCTCGTCTGCTGATTCAACACTCGCGCACAGCCAAGCGTCGCATCAGCATTCGTGTTGCTCCAATCACGAGCCAGCGTTTTAAACTTGTTCATTAATATTGCAACAGAAATAAGAGCAAGAAAAGTTTGCCAAGATTTCTCGTGTTTGTAGCCAGATAGACATCACGGGATCTGAGGATGTAGCCAAGTGCGAAACACAGACCTATTTACTTGAATCTATAAATATGTAATAATTATGTTACTCTTTTATGAATAATAACAATTTAAACATTCAAGCATGGCTTAAGATTGCGAAAGGAAATAAAGGAATTGTGCGATGATATGTCGAATAAACTTAACTGAAGAATTATTTTGTTTACCGCAGATAAAAGGTAACGCGCGGAGGTCTTCTAGGTTTAGACCGTATTGTGCAGGGTATAAAAATTAAGTGACAAAATAGGTATGTTCGTGATCAAGATTTAGAATTAATTCCATATGTCCCCTGTACAGAAGTTTTACCTGGTTTTTGAACTGATTATGCATTGACGAACAGATCTGACTCTAGTTTGTTGTACAATATGAATATATATATTTATATATACAGACTGCTTGATTATTAAATGGAAAGTACAAACCCTTTCGAACTCTTTGATATTAGATAGTTGTATAGTGCCATATTATTTATTACATGCTATAGCACTTAATTTTTGTTGAAAATTGTGTGTACGGTACAATTACGTAGAATAAGTTAAATCAATTAAAGCAGTGGCGGCTGCAGATTGTAATAAATAAAATGCATAATATACATATATTTTAAATTTGCATCTAAATTTTTTTAGACAGTGCACCCTAGTAAACGTTACATGATATATGTTCATGAGCTATTCTCTCTCAACGCAGAGCTTCTATATAATATAATTATATACTATATTTTAGCAGTCAGGGTGCAATGCAAACTTGAGGCCCTTACGTACTTACGTCTCTGTAATATAAAATATTGTAATTTTAATTACAACAAAATTTTCCATGTACTGATAGAAAATTAGAATGCTTCTTTCAACATTTTTTGTCGTATCAGTTAATTAACATCTGCATAATTGCAACAGAACAAGCTAGCCATAACCGTCCAGCATTATCTATGCATTATCAAAAAATTGTAAGATTCCGTTACTCTGTGGATTGACAGTTTTTAATTCAAATCACCACCCAGACAGCAATGTTTTACATTTTACACTGACTATTTCAGTGTTGTTTACTTTCCTACTTCCACTTTTGCCGAGCCTCTTGCTAAAAACGTGACATCACACATAATTATGACCAACTCTATTTTTATACAACCCAAATATTGGAACCTCAATGTAATGTGAGTTGCAGCATTTTTTTTTTTTTTCCTCGGCTAACCTATATAAATGTAAAATTTACACACGTGTGAGAAGTTCTATTCGTTTATAACTACTTATAATAATGTATTAATTAAATTAATATCATGACCATAATATATTGTGCCTTGCAATATACAGCTTATTGTTGTTTACGAGATTAATAATAATAATAATAATAATTTATTTTCGAATAGCTGGTTGTACATTACACAACATGATTCACGTCCAGAAGAAAATTAATAGATAAAAAGTACATGCAAAATTAACCATTTATAAATCTAAATACTAACAATAACAAGTTATAAAATAACACAAATACAATCTATTCATTAAAAGTTAAATCAATAAGAAATTACTTATCAACATACATTTTCTGGCAATTTGTTTGAATCAAACTCTTTTATTGAATAATATTCCTTGCCAATAAGCACAGATTTTAGTTTATTTTTAAAAAGAACATCGCTACCTATCTCTCTTAATGATTTTGGCAGGAAGTCATAAAATTACAAATTTTTTAAATTACAAAATTATTTATTATAAATCCTTTTAACAGCTCTTAATTAGATTTACTTTCCACTCTCCACTTATAAAATAAAATATAAAAGCTTATAATTTTAAAATGAAATATGACATTTACATATCAGAAATATACAGATATATTTTATGTATTAAATCATGCATTTAATTATAATTAATATAAGTAGTACAGTTTGTTTATATGAAATTTTTAACGTCGGTGGATATAATATCGCCAACAGTTCAAACATTTGTTTTTTCTTCTGTTCCTTATAATTGTTACTGTTAATGCCTGCATTGGCTGCATTAGTCACTTACTCGACTTCTGATTTCTGATACCCACCCAGTCTCTGACCTGCCTGTTTGTGACCTTTATTAACTGCATGCTGACTACAAATAAATATCCATAAATCCAAAGTTTCTAAGAAACAAACTGAACTATTTGGTAGCCAAACTAGACATTTGGCTTAATCACTCGCCTAAAACATAATTAATATGTATGTATAATATATATATATATATATATATTATGTGACTTGAATTCACGGAGTTTTTTTACTGCAGTACAAATTAGCCAAATTACTATTAAAACTCCTTGCTTGAATTCTCCGGTTAACTTGTATGAAGCTAATAATGTCTGTATAGTTTTACCAGATAACTACCAATGTATCTACATAATTATTTATCTACATGTATCTACATATGGAGACAGATACTTTATTATTCGAGTTTTTAGTGCAGCAATTTTAACATTTTATTATTTAAGATATTATAGCGTGTCATATTTTTTTCCACCTTGTTCCATTGGGCAGCTTGTCGCAGCAGCAGGTTGTCCACTGATGGCCTACAATCTTGTATGAAGAACGCCGGCAAGCCCGGTGCTGCTGCATGACCTCTGTCAAGGTCAGTGGACGTCCTACAGCAACCGTCGACGCCGCCGCCAGTGGTGTCTGGCCTGGCGCCACTAATTGATTACATAACCAAATCCAAGATACCCACAAGTAAAGGGAGGCCTCTGTTGGTGAAAGTGTGCACCAACGTGATATGAGCCGCACGTGAATCCAAATCACGTGGCTCGCTCCGGCCCCCTGTCCATTAAAACTTGTAAATATTTTAATGGTAAACATTAGGTCTCTCCGCAAATGCAAATCAGAATCATAACTCGGGTAGGGAGGGTTTGGTACAGGAAATATAAAGTTCACAATTTGTTTTTTATTCTGCATCGATTATGCTTTTATGAATTTACTTATAGACCTTTATTGCCATGCTAATTCGGTAGCCATGAATAAACATGAATTCTGATTATAATTAAAATTATTTTGAAAACTATTATACTTTTGACACACATAAATAATATATTTGACCCCTAACGCCAATTTAAATTTGCCAACCGTTAGTTATTGAAACTATAGTATTAAATATTTAAAAATAGATCTAACAATTGTAAGTGGAATCTCAAGCGCGCCCAAATTCTATTTGTGAGAACATGGAATTCTAATTTGTGAATCGGGACGTTGAAAAAAATACTTACTTAAAATCTATAATCTGGTTCTCTGATGTGAGAATGGATCTGCTTTATTCAATTAACTTCTTCCAAGAGACAACGGGATACAGTTTTGCAAATTTTGGAGAGTTAAGAAGACATGCACGCAGAAACAATACAAAGTAGGAGTAAACTTCGTGCTATTATCATAATAATTTGAAAAAAAACAAAAAAAAAAAACAGTAAAATTAACAACGTAAAAATGCAGTGACACGGACAAGCTAGACTATAGACATTGAGTGTGTGATTTGTAAATTTTGAAGTTAGCAGCGACGTCCTAATGGCACACGTCTTCCTGCTAATAAACCTTAATTGGCATTATATTAATACCAGCTGCGTAATGCATATAATTATGCTAAACATGGATATGTAGAGACAGAGACTGTATAGTAGCTTTGTACACACTCCCAGTGCTACCATATATACCGTCTGTATTAACAGAACACATTTAATTTATTTGGACTGTAAATTCAGAGATTTCCGTTTTCATGTCATATTGTCACATATTGATACTCGCAAAAATATTTATATATTTCAGCAGGAACTATTTCATTCATTTTAGTGATTTTATGTTATACTAAACACGATAATTTTTCATGCTTACTCTGCTGATTTAAATACCTCTACAGCCACGGTCGAGTTACGAGTGTGTCAACTGACAATTTTTTATTTTCAATTACATGCACTCGTTTGGCAGCATCAAATTTTAACCTACATTTTTTTTTTACTTATTCACTTATGGTACATAGTGAAGCTGCATCTCCCAGCTATCTCCAGTTCAAGGAAGCTTAATTACTGTCGTGCTAATTATGAAATAATTAATGTGCAATTGGATTTTCCATTCACTCTCTGCTAATGTGATATGCCAATACATTCACGATATTTAAATTGTACGAGGTTGCATAGAGTGTTTGGGAGAATGGTATAAAATGACGAGCTTCAAATTCGCTTTCTATATAGCAATGGAAAGCGGATAATTTTTATGATATTTATTTTTTTCTTTTTTTTAAGGGCGTGGTCAAAACTGAGCTTTCAAATATGTCAAAGAAAAAATGTAAAATTATCAGGCTAAAAAAAAAGAAGAAATCTGACTATATAACTTGTTTGCTCTTTTCAATTATGGAATCATTGGTGTTTTTGTTAGAATTTCGTAACTTTTTGCATGAAAAAATAACTTACTATAAATTTAAAAATGTATATAGTAAAATATTAATTTATACAAAAACTGTAATATTAAAAATAATAGTGGTATGATAAACAACATAATAATTGGCAACCTGCATGAACATTTTTTATTACAAGTTTGGTTAGAGACTTCAAACTTAGAGGCCTTCAAGTTACTCGAGTTATGCATTGTTTTTTTTTGTTTTTTTTTTTTCTTTTTCATATTTGTTGAACCCTCTTATAACACAGTTAAAAATCATGCTGCAAAACGCTTTGACGTAATAGTCATTCAAAAAATTAAAACACAAGCACAGAGAAAAACTATGGAGTCACAACATCTTTTTTCTCGATTTTGACGATTCTAACAAGAGGGTTAAAAAAATCTGCAAAAAGTTGAAAATACATAAATCGAGGTCCTCTATGCAATTACAATTGCATATATGCAATAAAAAAATTCATGCAGGTTGTCCATTGTATTACTTTGATCCGAACCTCCAGCAGCGCGATCAAACCTTGAATGTTGAAAAGTAGAGCTGACATTATCATTACAGACAGAAATAACTTATAATAAACCAAGATAATAGAAAAGCCCTTCAAAAAAATAATCACACATTGAATTGCATCATCAACTTACTTTTGCACTTCACTCTATAACTCTATAATATACATATCAATGATATCAAACAGATAAAAGCTAATTAGATTTATGTTGCGTTCGCAAGATCAAATATCTTTCAATTGCACCGATCTTTATAAATTTGATGATAGGCTGACCCATTAACAGCTATATTGCACTATTTTTTTTTATCTTTTCATTTAAAATTAATTGAAAACTATATGACGTCACTATGCAGCATGATTATTTAAATGACCAAAAGCCGAAATATTTGTTCATTTCGGGTTTTGGTCAAAATGCAAAAACCAAAAAGCAAAACGGTTTGGTCACTTTTTTCCACATACCACACATTGCGCACATTGTCCGAAATCGACTTTTATATAAATATAATATATATATTATATATATATAATATATATATAATATATATATATATATATATATATATATATATATATATATATATATATATATATATTATATATATATATATATATATATATATATATTATATATATATATGTATAAATATATATCAGTGTCAATAATTTTCCCATAGTGAATTTTCCAATGGCCATATATTTCGGACGAAGCTAGACCATCAGGAACGGTTGAAAGAATTAAGCTGCTAATTGTTGAGAATGTTGAGTGTTTAGGGGGCGAGGGAGGGGTGGGGGAGTCTTCGTTAATAAAAATGAGGAACAAAAGTTTGTATATGTGCAATTTTTACAGGCTCAAAAATTGTGACTCAAATGTTGACCCAAATTAAAATTGTAACTCCCTACGCACTTTTCAGATGTGAGTTTTGAGCTGTAAAATCCCTGACTTGATGCGTGCACACACTCGAAAGTAAGAAATCGTGTTTAAATAGGTAGATTAGAGATGCTATCAGCCGCCAGTATTGAGTGCTGCACTGATTGAGGGGGCGGAGGATCTTTTCACTTGAACAATGCTGTAGCGTGCTCGCGAGGACAAAGTGAAACCGGCGAGGACAACTCACAACTATTTTTTACTGGTAAGCAAATTCGTTTGATGTTTTCAAAATAACAATAGTAAAGTACAACATTTTAATTAATTAAAACTAGCACAAGTATAAATTTAAATAAGACGACTTGAAATATTTTATCAGCAACTGAATATCTTTTTAATTAAAAAATGAATTCCTCTTGATGGGCTGTTATCATTAAAAAATAGTTAAGAAAGCAAAGCATAAAAACTTACATACGATGCTTTACTATTACTTGAACATTTTGAACATATAACAATCGCGATGGAACTCGAGCAAATTGACCTAGATTGACCTATTTACTGATTTAAATCATATTGGAAGTCATATTAGGTCTGTCCGTAAAAAGTACATGCACAATCAGAAAATAGTATATTATTTATCCTTATGTTCACTGCACAGAAGGTTCATCTTAAGGTAGAGATAACGCCGAACAGCTGATCGACGTAAATGCCCTTTGATTAACATGTAAACCTTAGCAAATTGACAAAAATTCTGAAATTTTTTTGAGAGGCAGATATTAGTTCCTAAAAGCCATAGAAAAAATTTCAAAACGATTTAACGAGCCGATTTTTTTTAATTAATTTTTTTAATTTTCAGCATAGGGCTTTCCCATGGAGAGACAAACTAAAAAATTAATTTAAAAAAATCGGCTCGTTAAATGTTTTTGAAACTTTTGCTATGGCTTTTAGGCACTAATATCTGCCTCTCAAAAAAATTTCAGAATTTTTGTCAATTTGCTAAGGTTTACATGTTAATCAAAGGGGATTACGTCGAACAGCTGTTCGAAGTTATCTCTACCTTAATTATTATTGAAGTGCATGTGTATTTAGGAACACACGCAGACCTATTAATTAAAAGTAGAATTTATCAATTAAGTATTCAATTTATGTTATTTATGTAATATATTTTATAATAATAATATAAATTAATGTAATAAAATATATTATAATATTAATGTTATATAATATTGTAATATAAATAGTGAAAACACCATACAATAAAACATATCAGATAAAATCTCCCCTCTCCCCCCAAAAAAGGCAAATACATGAATATTGTGGAGGGAGACGACGAAAAGAACAATCTGTTCGCCACGATTAAATGTTTAAAGTTTGGAGTGACAAGCTAAGCTCTGATTTTTGTTTGTTAAGGACTTCTGATCACCACTTATCAAGATTGTGTAGTGCTGGAAATAACTTATTTGACATATAAAGAATACGCCTGCCGATAGATTTGCATAATTTTTAAGTGTTTTTAAAAATGGTGTATAATAAATAGTTAAATAGAGCAAGAATTTATTCCAAACATTTTTTTACTTAGCATAGCCCACCCCAGGCCACTACTCTAATGGTCCACAAAATCAAGATTTTTATTTGTTTGAAAATTAAATTTCAAATTGATATTCATTAAATTTTAATAACATTTCTCCCTCCCCTCCAGTCGATTCTACCTGCTGTAAGAATTACAATTAGTCGAATTTCAAAACACCAGTTAATAACTAGTAGGTAGTTACACGCAGGAATAACACGAACATTATAATACCATTACTGGAAAATTGAACTTTTGGGTGGTTCAAAGGAAGCTGCATTTCTTTGACTCTTGAAGCTGAAACGCCAGCAAAGATTAGCAGAAACAGCAACAACCACTACGTTCATATGATGGTGTTCAATGCGTATTCGTTGACGACGTCTCATATTAAGAATAACATTATCCGTCGTCAACGGATATGTAATTTATGTATTAAATACCATCATGTGAATGTATAACGAATATGTATTTATTATAGAAAATTTTAGTGTCATGCTAATACAATGGAGTTGTGAACAATAATGTCCTATTTTAGTTTTGATTACAAAGTCTACTTGCATCAAAACGCTGACATGTTTGCAGTAGTTCCATCAATTAAAAGACGCTAATTTCGTACCTTCATTAACGTTGTCATAATTATAATAGTCAAGCTTTAGGTGGTATAACATTTAAGACAAATCAAATCAGTGTCAAAAGTATTGCTTTGATAAAGCTTGTGATAAGCTAATTTGGCTGTAGTCTCAGTTTTGATATATAGGGGTGTCACAGTCCAAATCGATAGCCTTTTTTTTTTTTATCTCTAACTATAACGATTATATAACGGACACAGAGATAAGAAACCGTTACTGCAACGGTCAGTTATATAATATGTATATAATTATATATAATATATAATATGGTCATTTATTATCATCACCTACTTTTCTCTATTTTGTGGCAATTAATTTAATTTAATACTTTTAATTTCATTGCAATTCATATTTCTTGCAGTTTAATTTACATTCTAATTTATTAATTTTTATTTGAAACGCCATTTGTACAAACAACATGGGTCACGTCAAAAACTAAAACTAAACAAAATAACACGGACAAATAAACAGAAGACAATATTGCATTGAAAAAAATAATAATAATAATAATAATAATAATAAAATAAGGAGAGAGAATTATGTAATAGACAAACTTACATTTTCAATTATGATTATGAATTAACTATAACATTTTCTTGCATTTTATTACTCTAGTGTAACTTAACTTCAATGGAGTATTGTCCTCCATTTTTTTTATTGCAGAAATGGATAGAGGGTGCAAAGTTATGCTACCCTGATTTTTTTCAGATTTTTTTGAGACCTGGAACTATTTTTAAAAAATTATTAAAAGTCCTTTTTGTGACGTCACGCGGCGGCAAGTCCTATCTTTTTCTTAAGGAGCGGCGTCTCGTGACGTCACGAAAAGGACTTTCAATAATTTTTTAAAAATAGTTCCCGGGCTCTAAAAAATCTGAAAAAAATCATGGTAGCATAACTTTGCACCCTCTATTCATTTCTGCAATAAAAAAAATTTAGGACAATACTCTATTGATTTTTGAAATTATTTTCACATTTTTCACTTTGGATATTTTTCAATCTGTTCGGTAAAAAATAATAAATATTTGCGGTTTGTTGGGAACAACTTTTTTCAAACAAAGGCCGATTAATGTCCGATTAGTGTTTTTCAACCTTCGTTTGTATTTTGTTTTTGGTATTATACCTGCTAATGCTTTATGAAGGGGGATATAGTATAATCAAGGATAATATGGAAAATTGCATCTTTTAAACGAATTGTTGTTTTAAATAATAATATATCGAGAAATTTCAAAGAGGGTATATATGTTGTAAACTGTTTATTTGATTTGTTGATATGAAATTTTGCTCTCATCTCCCTATTTTAAAACATATATAAGCTCGGTTGGTTACATCATGCATGGGTTTCTCTAAAACTAATTTAATTTCTAATTTCAAGAGTTTAGAAACCTCACTATCAAAAGCTCAAAGATCTCTCTGCGTAATATGGACAACAGAATTTACTATCTCCAGATAATATTTTGTTTTGAAAGAGTGACGCCACCATGCGATATCGCATTAAGCGATTCTCCAAAATAAACTGACTGCATGAAATTACAATTATCTGTTAAATATCATATGTAACAAATATTTTACACTATTTTAATCTTTTAAATTATGCAATCAGAAAATTCATTAAGATTAAGGAAAGAATCTTCAAGTTGCATAAACGATGCAGCATTTTGGGGGGCGAATCACGATCTCTCGCAGAGAACCATGCACAGTGTAGTGCAGCAACTATCCCTGGCCATGGAAAAGCTAGCGTGGGCCTCGATTTTTGCAACTGTTGACTCCGTTGAGTTCAAACACAGTGCATTTCATCTCACCTAGTCTATATGCAGGCATGTGAACATAACAAATTTTGAAGGCAATGGCATGGGTTCACCTTTTACCTATCCCAAAATTGCAAATCTTCATTTCTTTGTCTCTTGGAGATGCAACCAGGGGCGGATTCAGCGGGCGGCTTTGGTGGGGGCGGTGCCCTATCCCACAATGTTAAATTTGGGGCGGGAGGGTGGGGCGACGGGTGGGGGGTGGTAACACCTTCAATGTATTTTGGGACTTTTTGGGAGGGGCGATCGCCCCCATCGCCCCCCCCCCCCTTGGATCCGCGCCTGGATGCAACTGCAGTAAATCATGCAGAATTAAGTACGTGTTGTAATGATTAAAAAAGTACGACACGTAAACAGTACTGAGGTTTGTAATTAATTATTTTATCTAAAATTACAAATTCATTTACATAAAAACCTGTGTTTATGGTGGAAGTGAGGTGACAAGAGGCGGCTCTCTGACGTGGCAGCAGGCATTGTTGCAGGCAGCAGCATGGCGTCTCGCGGCCCAAAAGTGTACGAGGACACGTGCGAGGTGATGCTTCCGCCACACCCCAGCGCCCTCGAGTCTCAAGCCAGCAGCAATCTGCCGCAGTACGTAGCGGCGGTCGTAGGTATGTACTTGGGGTGCTCCCAGGAACCTTTATTGAGATATTTTCCTATCCAACATAAATCATTAGCGTAAGTTGTCCAAATGCAAAATTATGTAAAATACGATTAGTTAATTAATGTTATTATTTTCTATACATTACTGTAGTGACAGAAGATTCCTTAACAATTCAAATTCATCATTTAAAAAAAAATATGTAAAAACTGTACAAATAGAAATAAAATAAAACACGCGCATAATCGATTGATTGGTTTGTATTTTGGGGCAATCGACACGTTCGCCACGTTTTGGTCATGTATGCGGTAAATAAATAAATGCAACCTCCATATTGGCCTTTAAGCTGACAAAGGAATTGATACAATAAACAGTGCACCTATTAATTATATGTGGCTTTGATGATATCAGAATAATTTGCTATTAGCTATAATTATTAGTATTTAGCTATATAATACAGTTTCACAAACCCAAATAAAGAGGCTGTTATTCAAAAATTTCAAAGCCCCTGCAGTGTATGCAACTTGTTCTGCTTGGTCTCTACCTCGCTGTATGGTGGCTCCATGGCTGCAGCGGAACTTCTCTCAAGCTCGAGGAACTTGAACGACTGCAACTTTATGACGCTGATTATTGAACGAAACTGTTATTGACAGACTGTTATGTGAGAACAAAAAGAGGAGGATGGATGCAACATGCTTGCGCTTTTACAAGGGAGATTAAAATTTTTAGGGGTCTTGTCATGCATATAGGACATGCAATATACGTACTACATAATATTAAATACACACTATTTGAATATATAATTTATGATTCACGAAGTTTTAATTAGCATTCAATTTGATTCAAAACATATATATAATATATTCAGACATGACGTTTATATAGGACCACATTTTTGCAGTCTCGAGTCGTCAAGACAAAAAAATCAAGATAAAAAAATGTGGTCTTATTAACTGCATTAATTGCACTTTTGGTGAAAGCTCCGTGTTTTTACTGCCAATAAACAATTCAATTAATGATGAACCTTCTGAAAATTAATTGAAAAAGAGCAGTTTAAACTATATATGTCTGACAAAAGATGCTGGTTTGTAAATTAGCAGCACTTTTGTAGCATATTGCTTATGATAATTATTTACATGATTCCTTACAGATTTCACTTTCCCAATAATTTTCACATACATATATTGTAAAAAAAAAATATAAATAAAGCTCGATCCCCATGCACGAACAAACGTCTTGATGCTTGTGTTTTTCCGATAGCAACTCTGGGTGCCTTCAGTGCGGGCACCGTGATGGCATGGACGTCTCCGACGCTACCTCTTCTGCAGGCCCCCGGCAGTCACATCCCTGTCACCCCTGAGGAGGGCTCGTGGGTTGGCTGCCTGATGGCTGTTGGTGCTCTTGCCGGTGCGCTACCGGCCGGGGTGTTCGCTGACGCCGTGGGGCGTAAGAAGGCCATGATGGCCATTGCCGTGCCCCTGGTGATCAGCTGGCTTCTCATCATATTTGCGCAGTCGGTGGCTATGCTTTACGGAGCACGAATCGTCGCTGGAGTCAGCGTGGGGGCCGTCTGCGTGGTGGCGCCTATTTACGTCGGGGAGGTTGCGGCCAGCAGCATCCGTGGCACGTTAGGAGGCTTCTTCCAGCTGCAACTAACAATGGGAATATTGTTTTCATACGCTGTTGGAGCTGCAGTAGATTATACATGGTTAGCAATACTGTCTGGAATAGTACCAATCGTGTTTTTTATTTCACTATTTTTAATTCCAGAATCACCACATTTTTTACTAACTAAAGGCCGTAAAAGAGCTGCTGAATTATCTATGCAATGGCTTAGAGGTTCTGAATCAAAATTTAAAAATTATCAAGAATTATCAGCTATGCAAGTTATCATACAAAAATCTAGTGCCAATAACATAGGTTTTGGTGCATCCATTAAGTCATTGTTCATGGACCGTGTGTGTAGACGAGCCATGGTAATCGGCTTGGGACTCATGTTGTTCCAACAGTTAAGTGGAATTAACGCAGTCATCTTCTATACGGTAGCGATATTTGACGCCGCGGGAAGCACCCTGTCTCCCAGCGTGGCTGCCATCATCGTGGGTGTGGTACAGGTATGTGCCACCTACGCCGCGATGTTGCTGGTTGACCGCGCGGGCCGGCGCGTTCTGCTGCTGCTCTCGGCCTCCGTAATGGCTCTGTGCCTAGGAGTGCTGGGTACGCACTTCTACCTGCTCGAGACGGGCGTGGATGTGTCCTCACTGGGGCTGATCCCGTTGGCCAGCGTGGTACTGTTCATCGTCATGTTCTCGCTCGGGTTTGGGCCCATTCCGTGGACCATGCTAGGCGAGCTCTTCCCCAGCCACATTAAAGGGGCGGCCAGTGCTCTCGCTTGTGTTGAAAATTATGTATTATGTTTCGTTGTAACAAAAACCTTCCAAAACTTACTAGATTCATTAGGATCAGCATTTACATTCTGGTTATTTGGATCTATTTGCTTAATTGGAACAGTTTTTGTGTTCTTTATGGTACCAGAAACAAAAGGTAAAACTTTAGATGAAATTCAACAAGAATTGGCAAAGTAATGAAGTTTTTATTAATACTGTTTTCCTATGTTTTATTTCAAAGTGGAAAAAATTTAACATTTTTTTTTTTTTTTAAATTTGGAGCTTATATCTTATATTGTATCAAATATAATTGTATCTAACCGTACCTAACGATTGTTATTAATTATTCAAATAGCTCTAATAAATGAAAACTATATATTATGCTCATCCAATTTTGCTTCTGAACTGAAATGGGCAAAATTATTTATTTTTTTCTAATGGAATCAATTTTGTGAATAATAATGACATGTAATAATTCATAACATATTGTTTTAATTATAATTATATAAAAATTCACTTATGTACGCTGTCTGTATTAAATTTGTACCTGGTGGAATTAAAGAATAAATATTTTACACTGAAAATATATTTTATTGAAGAAAACGTACAGAGCATAAAATTTTTCAATTCAATTATAAAACCTTAAAAATATTAATATGAAGTGTATGTTTTCAATAATAATCCAAACTCTTGCACATATCATTATATTATTATTATACATTTTATATAAATCTTTAAAGTGAATTTGTTGGTGAAGTATCGCATGAATTTGCTGGCATTTCACCAATCTGCATGCAGCTCTGATTTTATGCAGTAGAATGTATGCGTTTCATTAATCAAGTAATTGTCATGAACAAGTAGCCAACATGGTTGTAGTGATGACAATGGATCAATTAAGGATATCCTTATTTAATTTTGCTTTGAATGAGCTAAAAAATTATACAAAAGTTGAATAAAAGTTCGTGATACTATTTTGCTATATATATACAATTTATAAACAAATAAATGTGATGTAAAAATTAATAGCAGTAAAAACAAGATTAGTCTGAATGATTACATGTAAAATTTTAGCAATGTTTTGTATTGTTGTAAATATTGCAGGTGCAGCAAAATTTGGCAAAACACCTGGTAAAACACTTATTCAAGAGTGTAGCCCTTAATATACAGTATAATATATCGAATTTTTATGTCACACAAAAGATAGTCTATTTGTAGAAAAAGTTTACAATTTTAATAATATATGACATTGGTTCAAGGACAACAGAAGCGTAGGACTTGAAATTTACACCCTGGACAACACGAACATCACCCTTTTGCTCTGCGTGTGGCTAATGTCTATGGCAGTGTGTTGACTTTGACTTAACTGTTTTGCGATATTCTTACCTCACCTTAAATTTCAAATCTGCATCTCTTTTAATTTGTCTTTTGGAGCTGCAGCAACTGCAAATCATTCATCAGACAGGGGTAATGTTCATACTGGCATATCCATATAATAAGTATCCATACATAGCTTCCAATCGCATTCTAAATGCTTTTAATTCAATTAATGCAATTAATACACTTTAATTTTAGTACTTGTGTCGCATATCATGAAATATTTATAGACAACAAGATCATCAAATTGTTATTTACTCTCTTAATCATTCACACTATATGTTTATACAATCTGTTAAATATAATGTATATACATATATATATACACTACGGGATAGCACGAGCGTTACTCATGTTCAATTTTTCTACAGCTCAAGACAAAAAGTGATGAAAATTTTTAAATTTGGGAACAACGCCATGCTCTCCCGAGATGTACTTAATTAATTAATTAATTGGAGTACGTAATTTACAAGTTATTACGATACATGAATTGTGTAGGCGCAATGTATATTTGCTTAGCTTTAGCATCTATACAAGTACGTGGTCATGCCCTACTGATATACGACTAGTCCTCATTGCTTCTATCAGATAACACTGTTTGTCACGAGAATTAGGTAATTAAGTAGCGAGGAGCGAACTCACATCATTGGTGCGAGAACTAATAATTATATAGCTATGGTATAACAATAACGGAAATATTAAGTTAGTGCTAAAAAAAAAGAATAAACACTTAACTACAAAAGATTAAAATAATAAATCTAAAATATTTACACATTAAAACATTATAAATATTGTTAAAAAAATCAATTATATCAGTTAAAACAATTTTTTTTTTTTTTTTTTTTAGATTAACACCAACATATTTAAAATAACATCTTACAATATAGCATGATTTAAAAGACCAATAAAAAATTAACATACATAAATTTGTTTAATCTTATTTACAAATGTAGAATTTCATTAATTATTATTTTTACATTTTTCTTACAATATATCTCTATCACTTCTCACAATAGTATCTAAAACTTGTGACTTTGCTTTTCATCGTTTCCTGAGACATTAGGAAGAATATCACGATTTGATAAGTTTGATCCAGCCCCTAAATCAATTTGAATTTCTTCTAGAGTTTTGCCTCTTGTTTCGGGGACAACAAGCATAACAAATATGAATCCTACAATTAAACATCCAGTAAAAATCCAAAATGTTGATGAACCATTTATAGCATTCACTAAATCTGCATAAAATTTGGTAACTAAGAAAGCAATCAACCAATTAATTAAAGCTGAAATTGAACTTGCAGTTCCTTTAATTTCTGATGCAAACAATTCTCCCAGCATGAGCCATGGAATAGGGCCTGTACCGATGGAAAATGCGACGAAGTAGATGCACACGGTGACCAGAGGTATCCATGCAAGGGCTTCGATGTCTGCGTCTTGCTCCTTGAAGTAGAGGAACACGCCCAGGATGAGCGTGCACACCGCCATGGCACCTTGTGACACCAGCAGAAGAAGCCGCCGTCCCAGCCGATCCACCACGAGTGAAGAGCCCACAGTGGACACGAGCTGCACCATGCCCACGATCATCACAGAGTACTCGCTCGGGATGGTACTACCCGCCAGCGCGAAGATGTCCTGAGTGTAGAACACCACTGCGTTGATGCCGCTCAACTGCTGGAATACCATCAAACCGACGGACACAAACATAGCGCGTTTAGCAGCTCGAGATTTGAACGTTTCTTTGAGAGGAACAGGTGTCGTTGATTCTTGAATTAATTTCATTTCTTCTAGCTCATTATCAACATTATAATTAGAATCAGAACCACCCCGGAACCATTGAAGAGCTCTTTTAGCTTCATCTGGTCTGTTACGTTTTAAGTGATATTGAGGGGTTTCTGGCATCCAAAAAAATATAAGTGCAAATATAATTGGAACAACTCCACTTATAACTGAAAGAACTAGCACAGAAACAAAAGCACCTACTACATAAGTAAATTCAATGCCAATAACTAACATTAATTGATAGTAGGTACCTAAAGTGCCTCGAATTTCTTTTTCAGATATTTCACCAATATACAATGGAGACGCGACACAGAATATTCCTCCGCAAAAGCCTGTTATTATACGTCCGATGTATAGCATTTCCACTCCTGCTGCCCATGCTAGGATGGCCCAACCTGCAGCAAACGGAAGAGCGACATAGAACATGGTGTTCTTGCGTCCGATCTTGTCAATGAGGTAGCCTGCAGGTAAAGTAGAAATGGCAGCGCCGATGGTTAGCAGCGAGCCCACCCACGCGAACTGGGACTCAGAGACAGGGAAGCCGTAGGAGCCGCTCTGGATCTTCTCGCTCGTGGGGGACGTCCAACCCAGCACGTTGCCCAAAGCGAACGCACCCAACGTGGCTGTAACAGGACCAAGTCACAAATAAGGCAAAAATATCGTAAAATAAGTCTCAATTTAATGAGAATAAGAATGAGAATGAATGAGTCTCAATGAGAATAAGTATTCTCAATTCGGGTAAAATTCATGAATTAATTATTCTGTGGTTTCTTACAACCATGGTTATAGATTCAGCTCAGCATATAATGATACTAATCGTGGCTAACATTCAGAAACTTGTTTTATTTTTGGTTATTATCTGAATTCTTAAAACGCGACCATCTCGCTTGCAAAATCAAAAGTTAATAATAAAATACTAATAAAATTGTTATTATTATTAATTGGTGTCATTTTATATACAAAGTTTTTCAGCTGAAATGGAGACCTAGAATTACAAGCGTTGTACTTGTATATTTTATTTTAGTTTTATTCATTAGAACTGTATAAATTGTAACTACAGCTAAAATTTGTATTACAAGTTGCTAATTGAACTCATCAGTCCCCCTCGCGGCCCTCGCCTGGAAAAATTTCAGCTTTTCACAAAATAAATTATCCGGAGAGACTAATGTACCAAATCTCTCTCTCGTATAATACAACAAGATTGAGATGCTATATATTTCCTTTTTTTTTTTTTTTTATATTTCGCGGATCTACCTCGTGTATCGGACAGCTCGTGACCCGACCTCCTGTAGTTGACATCGTACCTGAGAGCGCGGCTATGTATTGCGTGAGACGGCTGGCGCGACCGGGAGCCACAGACGCCACGGATCCGCTCACCAGCGTCGCAGTGCTTGCCATGTTGCTGTGACCTCCTCCTCCTCGGCCGGTCATCCTGAAAATACAAAAACGTCAAACTCTGGCACCATTCGCGTCAAGCCGTCAACCCAAGGTGCAAATAAAGTAGCTATGAGAGCCTATGACGTCACAGGCAGGCACAAATTATGAGTGACCCTGTAAACGGGCCACTAAACCATTTGCATTTTAGATTATTAGCAGTGTAGTAAGATAAGAATTGCAAAGCTTTACCATATAATATATTATATATATATATATATATATATATATATATATATATATATATATATATGTATGTATGTATATATATATATATATATATATATATATATATATATATATATATATATATATATATATATATATATATATATATATATATAATATATGTTAGCGCCCAAAGCCGAATTCGGACATTGTCCAAAAAAAATGACCAAACCTAGTTGTGTTTTTTGCATTTTGACCAAAAACCGAAATGAACAAATATTTCGGCTTTTGGTCATTTAAATTTGATCGCAACTATAGTTCTGGTCAATTAAATCATAAAAACCAAAACCCGTTGAGAGAGAGAGAGAGCTCGTCGGCTTTTGGTCAAACAAAATTAACCACATCTAGTTGTGGTTAAATCAGAAAACCAAAACCCGATGTGAGCCTTATTTCGGCTTTTGGTCACTTTTTCACATGTTTAACCAAAACTAGGTTTAACCATTTCATTATACGACTAACGAATATTCGTGTTTTATTCAATAACAACACTTTAATTTATATCAAAGCTTACTTTATGTTATGCCAAAATGTGTATCATATAAATGTACGTGTATTAATATGCTTAGTAATAAGATGTAAAAAAAATATTAATTATAAAATAAATAAACACACCTTTAAAAGTTTCCAATTGTAAAAAATGTCATTATTATTAGCATTTTTATCACATTTCTTAATTCATAATTTTTAATTATTATTCATTAATATACTTAACATAGTTTCAGATAGAGAGCATCTCACCTCAATACAACCATATTATACCAAAGAACTAAGCATGACCGCATTTGAAAGTATAATATTATATATTATTAAACTTTATACTGAGTTAAACTCCTTCAATTATTATTTTTGACAATGTTTTTGGTGACACAATTCTGAGAAATAAACATTACACATTACAAAGGTTATTCCATTTCCTTTCTATGATACAGTATAACGATAAGGACTTCACTGAGTATAATAGACTCTGATGCGTACCTTGAAATATGGTGTGCAGTGGTTCAATAATTTGGTGGAGATGCAGCTCTAATATAATTATATAGAGTCTTCTACTCGCAATGGTTTATAATGTCTGTCGCATGCAGCCTTTTTCACTTTTAAACACGGGACGACGTAGTCTTTGATTTTGCCACCAGTACAGAGCAGAGAAGGTAATGGCATTGTTGGCACTAGTTAACCGTTTTAACTTCATAATTAACGGTCATTTTCCATAAAAATTAACATGTAAATCAACAACCGTCCCATGTTTTTCCTTTCACGCGACAGACATTACACAACAATACTTTGTTTACTAACAATGAGCAGAAGACTTTGAATATATATGGAAAATATTAATGAATAATTAAAAATTATGAAGCAATGGTCAAAATGCAAAAAACCATACAACTAGGTTTAGTCACTTCTTTTGGACATTGTCCGAATTCGACTTTGGGTGCTAACACACATATATATATATATATATATATATATATATATATATATATATATATATATATATATATAATGGCTTTACTGAAGTTTTTTATAAGTTACAAAAAGCTCTTTTCCATTTAAATAGGACCCATCATTTATTTAATTATTGCTCATCAGTATAATATATGACACAACAATCCATATTAAAAATTGCAAAAAAGGAAGTTTGAAATTTTTGGTAATAAATCCATAAATTTTAAAATAAATTCATAAATTTTGGTGGCATTACTTGCAAGTTTTCTTATACAAGGACGATAGATATATATTGGAATATAATATTTATGAGAAGGTGACGTTTTATTCTTTTAAACAAAAGGATTACAGAAAATTTTATAAAAAATACATGTAATTTTCTATTTATTAGTTTGCACGTTTTATTTTGAATGGAAGACACGTTGTGGCCACCAAAAGTGAAGGTGCAGGTCAAGCGTGTCAAAGCAATAATAATGAAGTAAAGGACGGTTGCAGAATGAAGCAGCAGCTCTGATAACAGCTGGCGACATCGCATGCCCAACCTCGTTTTCTAATTAAAACTTACGACATGTTGATACCGGTTATCATTTCAATAACTTTACACGATGTACTGTATAAGTGACACTGCAAACACCAGAAAAAATGTTATCATCTCTTTTCATTATTTTCAACTACTGTTTTCTTAGTTTCGTAGGTATATATATATATAGCTCGATACAAAATACATTAAAAAAACTTGTAGAAAACAACATCAACAAAGCAATTATATATTTTGATTTTTGATGCAATTGTGAGGTACTTTTCAGTATTATGCAAGTTAATCAAATTAATTAATAATTCCAGGAAGGGGGGGGGGCAGATGAAAATTTTACTGAACATGGCACAGAGAAGAGAACTTATTAAATATTATTTTTTATTACAATCAAGATTTAAAAAAAAATAATAATAAAAAAAGACGTTATCAAAATCTCATAAATCTTAAAATAAGGACACAATTCAGCTATATATATTAGATATAGACACATGCCATAAAACTGAAAACACGAGGTATATTATATAATGTTTATTATAGGCATGCACATAGTACATGTCGAGACAAATTGGCATTTTATTGGGAAATATGAGCATTGAATTTATGGTGACAGCTTGCTTTAGTAGAGAGATTATCAACGAAAACAAAAAGTCGTCTCGATATCAGATTATAATGACGAGGACTTGACGACAGCGCTGTCATAGATTGTATTTATAACATTCTGTACTGGTCCAGCAAGTAATCCGGTCATTTCAATTCAGTACATTCTAAACTTGTAACATCATAAAATCCTACTACACCCTAGCTCGACTCTTTATTCCTGACGTGCCTTACCTATATATACATAATGGTTTATTTATACTTGGTATTGCTATTATTTGGTATTGGTACTTGGAGCTGGATGAAAAAAAAAAAGAATTTGAATTTGTTGTAGCAATGTCATGAAATCTTTGAAGTTAATTATGGTGATTAACTTGAACTTTTTTGAGATGGCTAGAGACAAAGCGAAATTATAGGACACTATATGCTAGAGTTTCATCTCTTGGAGCTGCAGCTCAAACATATCAGATAAAGGTAAGTTCACCATGCACACTGGTAAAGATGGGAAAAAGCAACTCAACAGTCCTGTGTTCTGTGCCAGAAGATTTCCAAGAACGGTCTCGCCACCGGCCTACTCCTCATGTATTTTTTCCAATGGTGGAGGTGGGGAGCGAAGTTTAATAATCCCGAAAACCATCCTTGCCTTTGACAATGCCAACAATATTAAGTTTAGAGCTAAATTAATTACATTAGTGTTATTAACGTCATGACATAATTATATTATCTACTGCATATACGTGCCAGTAAAATAATATATATGATGCAAGATGTATGAGCAATATAGTTAGCTGATGTAATGGCAATTAATGTTCTGAATAAATAAACAATACAGATAGGCTATATAGTTGGATTACAAGCACACTTAATTATTTTGTTACACCCATCAAGCGGTATGCAACATCTTCACATGTTGATGTAATATATAGTTATACATTTAAGACTACGTAAACTGCATCCAAAATTAGGTGAACTGATAACTGATAAGTGGGTTAAGGTGAAGACCAAAAAATAAAGAAAATGTTATTCTGACTATAAAATGAGATTACATAAAATGTTAATAAAGAAGATATATAAAACTTTGCAATGATTTCATATTCAATAGACATCCATATATGACGATGCCTAATATATGTATGAAAATCAGTTAATTATTTTCCTCATAAGAATAACATTACGTGACATTGTTGACGCTACCATCATATGCTCATCATGTAATGTTTGAGTTTATTTCTTGAGTACAGCAGAAAGCAAAATTACGCAATCTAAATATATTTGTGTTATAAATAAATACCATAATTCTATATATTAACAATTAATTGAATATGTCATGCTAAGAATGAAACGTTCATCTGATTTGAGTGATCCACTGATCCTAAGATTAATTATTTATCGATTTGCAGCAGTCATAAACCACAACAATCAAATTGAAGTGTTATCAACTACTTTCGCTATCTAATCATCCATCAAGTTAATCCTTTGTTAAACCATGGCAGTCTCATAAGCGTATACTGAATGATAACGCTCGCTGCTTCTCTTAATTATATGTTACGTATTGCCCACACACACTCGCTAATTATTTCTACTATATAATATAAAGGTAAGTTGGAACGAAGAGAACAAAGCTTGCCCCACGATCGAGGGTCTGGTGCTACTGACTTTTTGTACATCATTGTGGAGCATAATTATACTTTCATCATATTCAGGTACTGAGGCTCTTCATCAAATACCCCATCAAGAACAAATGCCTCGCTAGTCACAGTAGTAATGTAGAGTAAGTTAAGGAGGGGCAGTTCTGGCAACGTACGTGCCATGCTTAAGAGGGACGTCGTGGCAAACCACATGCACGTACACCAACTTTCCCTGAATGCAGCCCAGGAAGCCCATAGTGAGGTAATGTGACCGGATCTAAAAGCGGGTAGTAAAACACTCCTGCATCGTTTTCCTGTCATTTTTTTTTCTGTTGTTCAGTCCAGACAATAGAAAGAAAGAAAAAAAAAAAAAAAAAAAAAAACGAAGCCATGTTTCATGCAACTTGCTCCAAATTTATGAAAAGTAAAATGTACTGTAAGTGAAGGGTAGGCGAGGAGGAGGATAAAAAACTTTATCGTGGACACTCGCTTCAAACTTTCGCAACCCAATGCTGTACGTGCATTTCAAAACATGATATGTACTCCTTGCCATCGTCACTTAAAGCATTATAAATGTATACAACAGCATCTGCAGATAAGCCTGTATCTTGACGTAACACAAACACGCGTGTTAATGTTTGGATAAACAACTGGCGATTAGCTAGATTGAAAGTATCCACTGATGATGGCAATTCAGTGCATATATCGTCCCTCGTCCGCAATAATAAGCTATCTTCGATGCAATAATGAGCTATCTGCTGCTTCAAGTAAGCGCAATTATGAGCTTTATTATATAATATATATTATACCGATTTATAGCTCATAATTGCGCTCACCTAAAATAGCAGACAGCTCAATATTGCAACGAGATGGAGGTATAAGGCAGATAGCTCATTATTCCGGACGAGGGACGATATATTTAGGGGAACGATAGAGTTTATGTAGAAACTTCGGTCCAATTTTTAATTAAATATATACTTACCACGCGCAGGAAAAGTAATTGGGCCAGTAAATTATAATATGCTAGAGGAAATTAGCTAGCAGTAACCGCTGTGATAAGACGCGCTTGATAATTATAAGTTATATCAAATACACATCCATCAACATAGATATAAATATATCTATGTTATGCATACATGGTATTGTATCTACAGCTAGAACTTTACAAGTACAATATGAAACGACGTGAATAAAGCATGCGATGTCGTAATGCTAACATAATATTGTTATATACTCGAACGTGTCTGTATACATATAATAATATGCTATTATATTAAGTATCAAAAGTCATTTTTTACCACTATAATAAAGCTCATTCTTATCAGTAAAATTATGATCCAAGGAGCCTTCCGGAAGTGGAAAAAGATACAAATTTTGAAATTGGTGGACAAATTATACTTAATTATTTCATCCGTGTGTCACATTCACATTGTTTGCGTCTAACCATCCACTCTGTTCTGTTTGGCTGGAGTAGTAGAGTGATAATGTTCCTACTCCATGCTTGGTTCTTTTTCTTGTACGTAAGTTTCATAATTAAATACAATAATTTATAACATTTTTGGTCCAATATGGTCCAATATCAAGCGGAATTTGTAAATATAACCCGACATTTGTTACAAAGCAGTGGATTTGCAACAATAAATTTTTTTGTGATACGACTTAAATTTTGTTTCTTCGTTCTTTTATTGCTTCTACAGCATTCTTTTTTTTAACTGGTTTGATTTGATGACCATCAATGTGTCGATTACCCCAAAATAAATCAATAAATCAGATTGATACAATTTATTTTTTAATTGTTCTTTCGTCATCGCAATTAAGTTTTTTAACTTTTAAGACAGCTAAAGGCATTTTTACAGTAAATTAAAAATAATTGTTGAAACTTTACCATAGTTACGTAAACTAGGCTGACCATATTAGAGTGTTTTAAAACTTTTCGTTCCAAATTTTAGCTTTACTGATTGAATAAAGATGATGAAGATGACCTAGATGTCATTGCAATTTAATATTTAATAAAAAAAATGATATTTGGGTCTTCAGGTGTGAGACCAAATATAAAAAATAATAATAATTATCATGCTCTGCGGCAACCTTGAATCTTTCTCTCATTTGAGGCATTAATGCTGAATGCCGTGAATGGTAACTGCATTATCGTAGTGCTACATGCGAGGAACTGCTTTTGTACACTTAAACAGTATTTCTCAACTGGTAATTAAGCCGCGAGTATAGCTCAGGTATATATTCAGTGAGATTACCACAAGATAATAATAATTCTTTGACTATTTTTTTTTTTTAATTACGTCCTTTTTATAAATTGTTCAGAATAGCAGCTTTCTGTACTAATTATATTGTATTTAGGTGCTTTGATTTTGTCCCCATTCTCTTTCTTCATTAATTTTTATTTTTTTTTATCATTTGGAGAGGAGTGGAGAATGTGAGTGACACAACTGAAATATTGACGTCATAAAGTTAGTAGCGCCCCTCGCGGAAACTGACGGGAAACAGCTGAACTACGTGCGTCTAGCGAGGCCCATTGTATATGTTAAACATTGTAAAATCATGTAAATGCTCTCTCAGCAGCCACAGTATAATTTTACAGAAGTGACAACACCATAATTAGTTGTCAAATACGTTCGGACAAATATAAAAAAATATTTCAACTTCGTAAAATATGTATTTCATATCAAATTTGTTGTTTTTGTGATTCTCCCAATGCTATAGGTATTGCTGTATCATCGCCAAAATTTCAGCGCTCAGCGCCATCTCTTGGTCCTTTATGTACTCAATATGAGGAAAACTCGAAACATATTTCCAGTGTATACCATATAATAATTATGTTATATCAACAAAACCCGATTTTTTTTTAAGACGTTTTCGCCATGACCGGTCATTTAAAAAAAACAACAACTTATATTTGTAGAATTTTAGTTTCAAACGTGTTCCGCGATGATCATAAGGTTGATAAACCTTGTTTTATCCAAAAGGAATATACACGAACATTCCACCAGAGCCTCATGCTGTCTGTACGGTCTCTCCAGCGTGCCACTCGAAGCACTGCTGCAAGTCTGCTACAAAACCTGTATGGCATTTTTAATTTCGACTGTACTCTAAGTCGGTCGGTGCTTGTCGCTGGCTTTAGATTCAAGCAGCCTTGTTATAACTTTTTCCACTTTGTGATCGGATCCTTGTACATTCCCTGCTCCTTTTTGTACTAACAGTTGAGGTTACAATCTAGTTTTATTTTACTATTTCATCCAATACATGATATTTTATATAATATATATATATATGTAATATAATGTATGCGTATAAGAATTAATAAAATGCAATACATCAATGAAAAAGATACATTAGATGGATTCGTAAAAAAAAAACAAAAACAAAACAAAACAAAAAACATTGAAATAAAAATTATTTATGAGATTTTTCTTTTGTCCCTGTACAAGAATTTCATCTAATTCTTGATTAATAATGAATCGATTATGCATTTATGACATAATAACAGACCTGTTATTATGTCAAATTATTCGTACTAAAATTAAAAATAATAATAATTTGATATATGAAATAATAAAAAATAATATAAAAATTGATTGTTTTTCACATACAACTTTTTTAAACTAACTTGTAATTTTGACTTGGGAAAGTTGGGAAGATACTTTCGGCATCAAGTTAATATTTTTTTCAAACAGATATTACACACTTTTTTTTTTTTGTATGCATTTATAATACTTGTTCACTCAACTGAACAAAAACGGAACCGTTTCTTCTGAAAGACGCAGTGACTTGCTATAGGTTTTATTCTCGTTTGTATCACAATACTAACACACTTAATTCATATATTATAAGCTAAATTAGAACCGTAACTATATATATATATATATATATATATATATATATATATATATATATATATATATATATATATATATATATATAGTCAAATATTAGTTTACGTTCACTCATACAATAACAGAATTTTCACTCAAAAAGCTATATATAATGGTAACGATAACGAAGCTAAAATATTTATTTTAAATGCCTGTGACAAATTACATAGTTTGCCCCTTGAAAGATTGCACATAAATAACAAAATTATAATTGTCAGTGCGTGCAGATCGGTACACAAGGACTACGTCCTGGAATTTTCAACGTCCAAGTATACGCACTTACCACAAAACGAAACAATGGGAGAATGTTCAGAAGGGTATAAATTTCCATGGATAAATAAGGAAGTCCCACTGCCCAACCAAAACTGTCGTTAGTGAATTATAAACAGAAGGGGCATGCGTTCTGCGCTCTAGGGGTTGTTTGTGCACGAAGTTAATGTGCAAAAAGAATTTTAAAACTAATGCAAGAGTTCCTGTTAGTAAAATTTTTAAAACATATTATGGGAAAATAGAAAGAGAATAAAAAATGCGAGTAAAGGGTGGGGGTGGGCGATGAGGTTGCACGGTCATATGTATACCAATAATAATGAGTATATACCATTGCATTGTTTGTGTATATACATATAATAATAATTGCATTGTTTACTTAGTATAATATATAACAAAATTTTTCAAATATTTAATTAAAACAAACATTTATAAAATAAGTCATGCATTAATTTTTATATATATATAAAACAATTTTTTTATTACAGTGTTATTTATTATTTCAATAGAAGCAATACAGACACATATTACACATGCATGGCTATTCATTTATATAGACTTAAATTTACTTAGATGATATTATTAATAGCAAAAGGAAAGTGCAATAACGGGTCCTTATAGCGTGGAACTTTGTTAGGTTAGGAACCTCGATCGAGTTATGTTGACCTCATAAATTACAGGTGTTTACACGCTAACAGGAGCTATATTGCTCTATAGTAAAAAATAACTCACTTGTACTAGTCGTCGGCTGGTATCTGGTTATCGTAAAGACGTGATACTGGTGTCTTTCTTCTCGTGCACGACACACCCGCGAGTACCACAGTGAGGATATTGCGGTGCTCGTCCTGTGCTGCGGTGTCGTCAGGAACACAGCCAATATAAGATAGGGACAAAGGAGAAGCAACGACCGCCCGAGAGAGCTGCTAGAAGTAAAATGTGCTTTTGAATTTGGCCGTGCGTGCAGCCATGAGCACCGATGACGTAGCCGGCGTGCCGACCGCCTGTTGGAGAACGACGGCCACACCTCCTGCAGAGGACACGTTTCCTCAAAGGTCCACCGTCTGCGGGAAAAACCAGCCATATGGAAAGCTATACCTTAACGCTGGTATTTTATCATACATATTTAACTTTTAATTTCCTTACTGAAAATTCCAAAAGTTTTCCTGGTACGAGAGGAGTAGAAGAGCTTTTTTATGTTAAAAATTAAAATGTTGCTATAAATATTAATTAATTTATTTAATACTAGTAAGTAAAAGACGATGTGTCTCAGTATTCTGTTCGTGTGTGTTCTCTCCTATCCCAGATTATAAATATTAAATAAAGTGGAGTATATTAGTAAATTAATTTGATGCTGTTTCAAGATTCACATTGAATTCGGAATTGAACTAATAATATATACATTATAAGTAAGTAGCCTAGCAGTCTACCTGTTGACCTTGAATATATATTTAAGGTGAAACTGGTTGGATAGATTCTTGTTCAAAAATATATATATTTCTGTTTTTGGTTTAATATTTTTAAAAGTGATGATTCATTTATTATAAAAATAAATAATGAAGTATATAAAAACTACTTTTAAAAACCTCTTTTTAATATTTTATGGGAAGTTCACTATAAAGTCTCTTTTTTTTTTACATATTAAAATAGACTTCACTCAAAATAGTTGTTTATTTTTTATTGATTTTCCCGTATGTCTATTAACATGAGTAGAACCTATAGACAGGGATGGAGGACGGTTAGGAAAGGCCGGAGTACCCTAATTATATACCCTAATGTCTAGGGCGCTCGACAACCTTTATTATAGGATGAATGGAGTATATAATAAGGAGATTGGGAGTACGTACGAGGCTACTAGAATAGAGGAAGCGGTTGTGGTCTTGTGTTGGGAACTGCCCCGTTGTCGAACTGGAAGTGACGTTGGGGAACCACAGAAAAAAAAAATAATAAATAAATAAACATAATCAATTATTAAGTAAACAAATTTTTAATGTACTTAGTATATATTATATTACTGTACTGTACATATATATTATACGTACTATGATGATGGATATATCTTATTTTATAACTTCTGGCTTATATTTATTTGTATTTTTTTATGATAATGTATAATTTTGAGAGAAACTATCATATTATGTTTCAAATAAATAAAGAAGTGAATGATACTTATAATACCAGTCAGTCAAATCTAAGTCATAAAAAAATACTGAGGTTACTAGCAAATTACAAGAGACCATTTCTATTTGAGCTTATTATTCTACAGTAAACTTCCAAATTATATAAAAAAACGAAAATGTATCTAATTATAATAAAAGTTGTTTAGTTCTCTTATTTAAAAAGAATTATTATTTTATCAACAAGAAAAATATTAATAACAAATGTGCTAACTCGTATTGTGATTACACTTTTTAATTTTTCGGAAATATTGTTGAATAAATTAATATAATATATACATATTATACTGTATAATAAAATTATAATTATACATAATAAACAAATAAGTACATGTTTTCTTAATTGATGTTGTTTGTTTTTTCAGCTATAAATAATAAATTATGCCTTTATATGTACAGTACAGTATATCAATGACCAACTGGTGAATAAATAACAATAATAAAAATATATGCAAATTAAGTCTATTTGCAAATGCATATTATATGAATTCATGAA
The DNA here is from genome assembly GCA_949825025.1 of Siphlonurus alternatus. Lineage (NCBI taxonomy): Eukaryota > Metazoa > Arthropoda > Insecta > Ephemeroptera > Siphlonuridae > Siphlonurus > Siphlonurus alternatus. Next base: position 50,000,160 of record OX463788.1, on the reverse strand, counting down.
TCAAAAATCAGATTCTTGTAAAATTCAATATTCAAATTTTAAATTTTTGGTTTATTTTCAAACAAGATATAATCAAGATATTCATTGAAATGTAACATGAGGAAATTCTGACTCTCATTTGATTTTTTAATTACGAACAGACCTAATTTAAATTCACACTTTCTTTTGAATAATATTTAAATGTGTATTTTTAAATAATTATACAATATATAAATATATTATACATCGGAGTTTTAGATTTTCACAAATCTCGTGAAATAGAACTGCAGGTAGAGCAGCATTTTGCTATATTATGCATGCCTAATTTGAGGCATAAAATAATAAAAGGAATAAAATAAAATAAAATAAAATAAAATAAAATAAAATAAAATAAAATAAAATAAAGGAATAAAATAATTTAATGCACTTTGACAAATCACCTACAATACAGCATATAAAAAAAGCATCTATGTACTATGACGTGCGTTATGAGTTTTTTCAAGGTATCGTTTATCTTATTTTTTAAATCTAGTTTCCCTAAAAGATTAACGCGTGACATTATCTTATTTTAATTGACAATTCATCAGAAATGTTTTGCATAATTATGATAATCCTATAAGATTTCATAGAAATAGAACTCCAATGAATTGTTAACATCAATATTGCGATAAAAGCACTTGTGTTGAACTATTGCTTAAGTCATTGTGTATCTTGAAACTCCACTTCACGTAACGCTATTGGTCGATTGTGGCATCTTTTCCTTGTTGTTACGTCGATTACTTGCATGAATACGCGTTAATAACTACGCATTTTGTAAAACCACCACGAGGCAACACACATTCGAGGTAAAATGATTTGATTGACAACAAATGATAATTTTTATGTTGAGACCACGATATGAAAATCTGACAATTTTTTACTTTCCATTAAGAGTTATTTTTCAATCTCTAAACGTTGAAAAATATCTTTAGATTAAAATAAATGCATGTAAATTGTCTTCATGCGTCTGTGCTGGTCTCAATTAAAATTACTTATTAAAAATAGTGGTAATTCAAGTTATAAATTCTTAATTGCCTTATTCAATTTAGTAGGAATAATTGACAGCAATACGTATATATTTTTTTCATAAATTTAAAAATTACTTCCAAAAATGCTAGTCTGAATTGCTTATTTTTTTAATTAAAACTTTTTTTTATTGTTTTCTAATTAGCGTAGCTGCAGAAGTGCACCTCAATGAACTTGTAATAACTATTAACATAAATAGCAGCGCGAGTAGATAATCATTAGGGGTTGCTTCATGCAACATAACCATGGATCCTAACTAGAAAATTTTTAATAGACCATGCAGGTGTAGTCATAAATACACAATCATTTAAAAAAAAATACCGTACGTCCTCTGTACAGAGGGTTATTTCATTCTTTATCCATTAACCGATTGTGTACTTACAAACATATCTAATATAATAATTATTAAAAAAAAAAAAAAAATGGAATCTTGGAATGGACTATAAACATAATTTTCTGTATATAATTATTTTAGTTTTACCTTTTACTAAAATAATTCCATCTAACAGTAAACTGAACACTATTGTGAAAAGAAATTGCTTTTTGTATTGTGTATGATGAAGCTGAATTTACAAGAGCGACTGCCGTAATGCTGTTTTGGTTTTTGGAGCTCTTTCCGTGAATTCCATTTTTCAGCAAATTAACCATGCTGTTACGATGATAATATCACGTATTATACGCTTTGAGGCTTTGCAAAGTAGCAAAGTAGAAAAAGGTGCCCAACCATATTAAGATTATGGAGCGAGTGCACAACATTCAAGCCGCGTATATAAATTCACCTTCAATAAGAAAAAAAATTATTCACTGTTTTTGAGAGGCTAGAGACATTTCAAGATGCGCACCATATTATATATTTTATACGGGGGCATTCACAAAGCACTTTAACCTCGATTTTATCCTCCGGGTTAAAGCGAGTGCTAAACATGGTAATAAACCAGGGGTTAAACATGGTGCTAAAAAATGTGGGCTAAATCGGATAATCTTATAATAATAATAGTATCTGTTTAGCATTGCTTAGTATTTGTTTAACCTCGATTTAGCCCACGTTTTTTAGCACCACATTTAGCCCCTGGTTTAGTACTTGCTTTAAACCGGGGGATAAAAATCGATGCTAAAAAAGGGTTAAAGTGCTTTGTGAATGTGTATTCTGTATACGTGCGTTACCTCCACACGGCTGCCAGTTTTAGTTACCCCACGTATGAGCCATGCAGCTTATTTTGCGTCCTCATACATCTTAAAACAAAGTACTCATGAATGCATTTACAATGCAGCCTATGTTGATATTTACGTAGACTTTTTATTTTATTTTTAGTGTCAATAGGTACAGTTATATTTGCATAATCGGCCAATTTCATCTCAGGTCATGAACTGCAATTGAAGATCAATTATAGGCAGCTCAACTTGTTGAACATATTAGTTATCATGCACTTATAGTTGGAGGGGAGACAAAAATTTAAGTATTTTTCCTATATACTATATAAATATATTATATATATCTTACTTTTAAAGTTTATTAACTGTCATTTCATACTTAAGACTTATTTGTTATTATTTTTTATGATCGTAAACGATTCAATCTGTTTAAAATATAATTTATGTACAATTGCAATATATACGAGACCATGATTTGTATAAGAAATTTAACAAAACAATTAAAATTTTACAATAAAGGTTATATATATAATATTGCACTAGTTCCTAATAATTGCTCTTCATCTATACTTTCAATGTGGATAATTTTCCATGCATTGTATATTATCTAACAATAAAACACGTATGCAATTAATTAAAATTTCTTGTTTATGAATTAAGGGAAAGGGAACGCCAGAGTTGCGCCGCGATCGCAGCGCCTCTATATCAATATTCAAATTGTCCCACTCTAAAGATACCACGCAAGTCACGGCAGTTTTATATTCAATTTATTTATAAATAATGAGTTAAATAATAACTGTTATGGTTGTTTTATTTATAAAACTTTTTTTTCATTACTATAAAACATTTTTGGAAAGTTTTTACTTTAGGTGAGTGGATTATAAGCGTTGTTTTGGTTCATTAGTCAGCCTGTTTCATTCGCCAGTTGTTTAATGGCCGACCAAAAAGGGGTGTGTGAGACGTGCGAGTGTCAAAAATCGTGCAGTTATTATCAATTTACGTCGCTCCCACTCTCATAATTGTCTTTTTTTTTTTGCTGTGAAGGTTTGTCCTAGTGCATTAAGTTTGTTTCTAGTTTTTTTTAAAAATCGGACGATTGGATTATAGAATTTTTCTAATGTCACTGAAATGCAGCGTATGCTTGTTCAATAAATGGGTTTAGTTTCAATACACGTAACTCGGAAACTAGATCGTATTTGTATTGACGATGTTTTAAGAGCTAATGAACGACATAGAGGAGAATATTTTAAAATATTTTCGGAGGAACAAATGAGAGTGGAAAATTTAACATTGATGGCGTTACCTTACCCTTAACAAATCAATAACGCACATCTCCAGTAAACTAATTTTTATATACATAAACAAATGATTAAACACACGCACACACACAAAAGAGCACACATTCTGGTAGGTTGTTACTAAACACATTTACCGAATACGGTTATTTTTATCATATATAAAATTCTAATAAATGTAATTTAACATGTATTTCGATTCTCCAATAGACGACTTGCAAAACCCTATTTTATCAGAAAGTAAACAAACAAAACTTGACCCCATGGGGCCTGCAGTTCATTGTTGTTTTGATTATGTGTATAAATTTTGCTTATACATTGGACCTTATGGGAAACTTACGATTTTCACACACAGATTTCAATATGTTACAAACCTACGATTCTAAATATGGAAATATCAACAGAATCTGCAGTTTTTGGCCATTTATAATGCTGAAATGCGTATCAGAAGAAGTTTTCTTTATTTCAATATGGTAAATTTTATATGATACCAAATCAGCCAATTGCTTGGAGGACGATACGTAACTAGGCAGACTTCAGTTTGTTGATTTTAACTGTTGCAATAATCAACAATCTGGAGCTTGCTTGGTTATTACGTATCTTCCCCCATGCAATTGGCTGATTTGGTATCATATGAAATTTACCATATTAAAGTAAAGAAAACTTCTTCTGATACGCATTTCAGCATTATGAATGGCCATAAACTGCAGATTATGTTGATATTTCCATATTTAGAATCGTAGGTTTGTAACATATTGAAATCTGTGTGTGAAAATTGTGAATTTTCCATAAGTTCCAATGTATAAGCAAAATTTATACACATAATCAACAACAACAATGAACTGCCATGGGGTCACTGGGTGCGATTCACGAAAGTTATCCAGGTTTTTATCCGCGTTTAGCTTAACTACGTTTAGCCAGGTGATTTAACACGTAAAACAGGTAAAGTTAAAACGTGGTTAAACTAAACGTGGTTAAAACTTGGCTAACTGCATCGTGAATTGCACCCACTTTTATTTGTTTACTTTTCGCTAAAAGTGGGGTTTTGCAAGTCGTCTATTCTCCATCTCGAAAACATCATGGTAAAATTCATCAAATTTAGGCTCTCGATAGGCAAGTTAGAATTATGTCTTATTTATGACTATCTTGTCTAAAGTATATAATTTTGTTCAATGAGCTAACTGTTATATGGAAATTTTTTAATTCAATATTTATTTTTGGAATCGTATTTCATTATTTTGAGGGTATAAATAATACTGGGAAATTAATTAATCATTTTTAATCCTTTCCCAATTTAACATGAATAACACAAGTGCAATAAATATTGTGTCTTTGTTCTTTTTTCACGAGAATTGTTTTATCTATTTTTTCTTTTGTCAAAGTAAAGAATATAAAACATTTTATGTAATGGTTAACTCTATAAGTAACGTAATCATGGTTATATCCAACAAGAGATTTATTTATATTATGCCATGACAGATTGAGAGAAGGTATTGATGCGTATATTGACTTCTTTGACATCAATATATATAACATTCTTTCAGAAAAAAAAGCCTAAATTACTAGTAATAGTAAGTACTAGTAGTACAGTTATTGCTAGTAAGTTGTATTTTCCAAATTATAATTTGATTCAAACCGATGCTATAAGAAAAACAAGAAATCGTATAGAACATTTCTTTCAGGTATTATTTTTTTATTAAGTACTTTAAATAACTATTTACAAGCATTCTATGTTACATTTTTATCACAAGTAAATTCCGACGGATTAAAACAAACAATTTGCAAAACAGTTCAGCAGGGAGCTTGGCAAGTAGATGTGACTTTTGTAATAATAAAAAGCACCAACCTGCTAAATGCAAGAAATCTAAAATTACAGAGCACATTTTTATATTTAAAAAAAAAATAGATATATGTTTTTAAAAAATTATATGGGTACACGCCTTATCCTGGTAACATGGATAGGAAAATATATATGGGAGTGCATTTGACTTTGTTGAAGTTCAGTCATAGCCACCCCAGTTGGCATTAGCAAATTGAATACACGTCTCTTTTGTATTTGTTTCATTTATATACGATTTATCAAAATTTTATAAGAGGGAAATCTGTCAAATATTCAAACGCAAACAAACGAAAAGTAAATAAAATTTTGTTGTTCTAAATACTTTTAATTTTTTAAAATGTAAAAAAAAAAATAAATATAGGAGCATTTTTTTTGTAAAATATAATAAAGCAGGCTATCAATAGAGTAATATCATCAAATAAAAGAAACGCATCAAATTCAGTTAATTCTGTTTAACGACTACGCATTATTTGCAATTATAATAACAAAGTAATTATTTTATCGTCACAAGAGAACTGTTTCAAATAGCTAAAGAAATGTATAGTTCAAAGACTTTCAACCTTTTCGTAATTCATAATATGCAATAACAGAAACATTGGTATACCAAAATCATTGAAATTTCTTGTTGTTATTTGAAAAACATTGGCAGGTGACGATATAGATAGCTAGATAGTGCCAACTGGTGACTTTGATACCACACAAATTTACCGTCATTGAACAATTAATTTTTTGCACCCATTGCTTTCAATATTTGATCGGTGGACTTTCCTTTAGTTTCTGGTACGAACAATTGAACGTGGATTGCTCCTAGCACACAACATATTCCAAAGAACCAGAAAGTTGTATAGTTTCCAAAGGCATTGACCAAATCTCCATAGAATTTTGTCACGAAAAAGGCCAATACCCAATTACTCGTAGCTCCAATGGCACTTGCAGGTCCTTTGACTTCTGGTGCAAATATTTCTGCTCCGATGATCCACACAACAGGACCAGCGCCGATGGAGAAAAAGATAAAGTACATGACTAGCGTGGTGAGTGGCAGCCAGCCCTGAGTGGCCAGCTCATCTTGGAAGTAGAAGTAGAATCCGAGGATGGTAATGAACACAGCCATGGCTATCGCGGAAATCAGAAGCAGTAGTTTTCTGCCCGCCACGTCGACGATGGCGGTAGCAGGGATGGTTGACACACACAACACCCCGCCGACGATCATGGTGGACACCTCTGGTGCAATATCGCCTCCCGCAGCAGCGAAGATATCGTTGGCGTAGAATATCACAGCGTTTATACCAGAGAGTTGCTGCAACGCCATTACACCAATCATGATTAAGATTCCTTTCCTAGCAATACGATCTTTGAACATTTGTAGGAATGAAACTGACTTCTTTGAAGATTCTTCTAGGGCATCTTTCATTTCATCTAATTCAAATTCGATATTATAATCTGGCCCACGAAGCCATTGTAGGGCCTTCTTTGCATCCTCAGGACGATTCCTCTTAAGTAAATATTGTGGTGTTTCAGGCATAAAGAAGAAACAAACGGCAAAAATAATTGGGGTTATTCCACTTATTACTGAAAACCAAAATATTGGCGTGTAAGCTCCAATTATGTAGCTAAGTTCTATTCCAACAGTAATTAAAAGTTGATAAAAAGAGCTAAGTAATCCTCTAATTTTTGTTTCAGAAATTTCGGAAATGTACATTGGTGACGCGACACAGAAAATTGCACCGCAAAAGCCAGTGATGAAGCGCCCTACAATTAGCATTTCCACGTTGACTGGAAAAATTATCAATATCCATCCCACGAAGAAAGGAATGGAAATGAAGAGCATTGTGTTTTTGCGTCCAATGATGTCTATCAAAAAGCCGGTAGGCATGCAGGCGATGGCGGCCCCGAGTGGGACAGACGATCCGATCCACGAGAAGTCGGCATCCGTCACAACGAAGTCGTACGCGTCTCCTGCCAAAACGTCTAGCTGGACTGGAGAGCTCCAGCCGAGCACCATTCCCATGGCAAGGGCTCCCAGCGTGGCTGTAACACGCAGGGGATATTCAAGAAGTCTTTAATTGTATCCTTTTTAGTAGCAACACACGCTGCTCAGTTATTTATTGGCAGTAGGCAACACTGTCAGCTATAACAGCAAGTATTATTTATTTATGTATTACAATTTAATAAAGCAAATTTGCTACTCATTATTACACATAATATAGATCAAATAAATATACATATACGTATATATATATATATATATATATATATATATATATATATATATAGATATAGATATAGATATAGATATAGATATAGATATATATTATATATATTTGTTACAATAAGAAAAGTGAATTTTTCCTAAAAGCTACAGTAAAATTGCCTTAAAGAATATGTTCTAAATTTCTTGTAAATTATTTTTTTGCATTTAAGATTTTATATATTTTTAGGCATATTTGCAAGAATAAAGGAAATATTCAAGAATTTTTTTTGAGAACTAATAAATTAATTCATTCATTGTAATATTATTAACGACAGTTTGATGCCAAATATCACGTGTTCTTCGACATGAGCATTCAAATGATAAAAAAAAGCGTTTTGTGTGAAATATACAGTTGTTCACTCCGTTAGTACTATGGAGCAAAAAAAAAAAAAAAATCTCTGCTTGAAATTGAGTTTGTCAGATTTTTTTTCCCAATATATTTTTTTTTTATTACGTATTTGGAAAGAGCACCTCGAGTTATTATTGTCAAATTTAACACGCATAGGGAAAGACATTGCATGTCGTCACAGCGTCTTTCCCCTTGATTTTGCAGGATGTTCAAAGACGGGTTAAAAAATGTGACATTAAAATGAAAATACACAACTCCAGGTGCTCGATCCAAATAAGTAATAAAAAAACAACAAACATGTGCAGATTGTCCATTCTCCGATTTCACAGTCAACATAGCAAATAAATAAATGTAAACAAAAAGACAATTCATCACTATTCATGAAGAAATATAATCAGTTTTTTTTTTTTTACTAGCCACGGTCAGTGTCAGCCTTATTTTGGGGATGATTCACGAAAGAGTTATCCAGGTTTTTATCCGCGTTTAGCTTAACCACGTTTAGCAAGGTGTTTTAACACGTAAAACAGGTATAGTTTAAACGTAGTTAAGCTAAACGTGGTTAAAGCCTGGCTAACTGCTTCGTGAATCGCGCCCATTCAAAGACATCACTAGCCGCGTTCAGTTTGGATAAATTTCTGGATAACTCCTTCGTGAATCGCGCTCATTTAGATGTACTTCAATGTGGTAAAAATAAGTTGCTTTAACCCAGCACAGTTTTTACCAGTTAAGTCTTTCTATTGGCACAAATATATTGGATGGTAATAATTTATACGCCATTGATGGAAAGAGACAAAAATTTTATGGACAATTTCGTTTTAATTCAATTCGTTTATTTAATCAATCATTTATTGTACTGCGTATTGCGTTTATATATTTAAACAGCAGTATACACGTGAAGATCATACATAACCTTGGGATTTCAAGATTCACCACCAAGATTTGAATTATCAGAGAGAAGAATGACGTGCATATTTACATTTTTACAAATAACATCTGATGACATAAAAATCAATCGAAATAATCTTACCTGCTCCAGCCGCCATGAACTGCGGTACTTTGTTGCCCTCCCCAACCATGGATTTTGGACCTAGAATAATTTAATTATTAAAATTTATTTAATGATAATTAAGATTATAACATCAAATTCAAAATAAATCCGAAAAGAGAAAGTTTTAAAATTTATACTGCAAACTTAGCTAAAGGTCGTCTATCCAAATATGCAATATGACTAAACTTCTTGCAGGTTGTCCATACTACTTAACATTATATTTATATATTATATCTATTTGTTAATTGTTTATATATTATTATATAATAATGCTGAGAAATTTGATACTAGAAATAATACAAAGCATTGTTAAAGATGCAATACATATACTTATATTTTATTGTCTTCTCTAATATTTGATGAATATCAGCAATATCTTGCAATACTAGCAAGTTTCAAACTATTTTAATATTATAAACTTTTAATCTCATATTATGTAATGTAGTTGACCTTACTGTACTTATAACTTATGATATAAAATAATGATGCAAATTATAACACCTGAAATAATTATTTATGAATTTAGTAAACATTAATTTGTCAACATTGAAAGACATCCAAATCATCCTTTGAAACGACATTGCATAAATATTCATATATGCTTTCTTGGTTGTTCTCTGCAAGAGTTCATGCAGTGAGTGATGGTCTAGGGCGCTAACTTCCATGTTGCCTAAAATTGTCAAACTAAAATCCTGAATCCATGAATTTTGAATGGTTCAACCATTGAAAAAATTAATTGACAGATTGACACTTTTTATTTTACCTGTGCCATTGTTCCACATGCAAATGTACAGCTCACCCTTGTAGCGGTATATATGTTGTTTTGAATGAACTTTTTATACTTACTAGATTCAATCGATTCTTGGTTTTCTTTGGTCATAATGACTGGTTGACGTGAACGGCCTTGCAAAATTGAGCAGAAGAGTTGAGCTCATGAACGAGAGCCTCCTGTAATAAAGCAAAATGTTACATCATGTCATTGCATCAATATTAATAATATTAATTATTAATTAAAAATTTTAGCTTTTGCTAGAGCACAAATAATTTTATTGATAACAGCAAATTATTTAAAACTAGGTAAACACCCGGTAATCAATTGCTCCAGATGAAGTCAAGCTATCTACATACTTGACATTTTAGATGTACATTCTTGATCCTTCGATCTTTTGTTCGATAATTATTATATACGAAAGACGACCCTTTATTTAACCTCGATGTTATAATGGTATTGTCTGCAATAAAATAACATATTTTGAAGTTTTGTTTGATCTCTACAATTTCCTTTGAAAAATAAAAATAAAATTTTAAAAAAAAAACACGTCAGAGTTCAAAGTACAAATATGTTTTATACTTCGGGACATTAAACGATCTTTTCATGGAAGTGTGACTTATCACACAGTATCTGTTTAGACATGGTAAACTTAAATTTTCGTCTCTCGCAAATTACAGAGTTACAGAGCTAGGACTAACGTTCAAAGTTGACTTCCAACTGTTTCAAATTGATTGCAAAAATTAGCATTGAATTAATGTGAACGACGATCACTCAAAACTATACGAGTCGTTTAATTTTGTTAAATATATAAACACAGGGGAAATTTGGTTAACGCGAGTTCTTTGTTGTTTGTAATTTGTAACAGCAGCCTTGAGGCTTGAAATTGTCGCTTAAGTCGAAGACCATGACAATTTAACCCACTAGCTCGAACGAGTGATGCTAACAAAATATTTAATTCAACAAATGCATCCGGCAACAATAGAAAAGTTAAAGCTATTAAACAAACATTAACCTTCAGATAAAAATAAACTATCAAGTTATTAATTACATAATAATTATTGTAGTTTGGAGTTACGTTAATGACAAGATATGAATTAATATGCTGTAAAAAAACTGATTCCTTAACTCCTTATTATTCCATGATATTAAAATATGTACCCTGTGTAATTTTTGAAACCATTAGAAATATATTATACAAAAATTTTAACTATTATTGTAAATTGGAAACCACTTGCTTGATTCAAATACTGAAAATACTGGGCGATGTCATTATACTTCAAACTTTGCACAGTGTATGAAATATAATTGTATGGAACAATAATTAATTATTGATAATTCAAGACAATCGCAATCCATTTACATGATTATATCACATTCAATATCATTTTACATTATACTTACTGACGCCATTAAAATTTAGAAATTAACAATTTATGAGAGGACCAAATGATTTGTAATGGTAACTTAGATCATTTGCAATAAATAATTAAAATAATAATATATTAATAATAATCAGAATGGCTAAATTTAAATGGTATAATAGGAAGAGAGTTAAATATTTTACGAAACTTTTTAGAATGCAAAATATTCTTCATAATATGCAATATGAATTATAAAATAGCAACAATTTATTATTATTATTATAACTGTATGAAAGGATGCAAGCCATGAACATATTATGTAAGTAAATTTTTATGTCGCTTAAAATATTTTCTGTCATTTTGCATTGTCACCATTAAAAATGACGAGTTCAACAAGATCGTTTGATAAAAATATATAATCGTATACTAAAAAAATAAATAAAACTAAAAATACGAAACTGCGATTACATTAATTTGAAATTTATATTTTATGTATAATACGATAGAAATGGTTTGAAAGCTTTGTGATGGCTTCATTGCTACCTGGATTTCAATTAAACTTACGCGTTTGATTGTTACCTGCTTTAACTTTACTCGGACTGTCGAGCGCACTACACGGCGGAGGCGAGACAAAAGACAGATTGGACGCCAAAATTTAATCAATCAGCAGCACTCTTCACTCATTGCTCCTATCATATCTGCGCTCTATATCTCTCAGCCTAAAAACACTAAAATCTATTTGAAAGGGTAAGAGATTTTCGACGGAAAGTTATGAGGCCAAGGCCAATAAACTCCTTGTAGGTTTTCCATAAGCGGTCAGTTGTAGCTCATTTTCAACAAAGCAACGATATCGTTGCTATACAACGTAATATATAATTAAAAAATATTCTTTAAATATATATGTTGTTTTTATTATTGAATATATAATTATAATTCACATATTATATTTTTGTTACATGATATAGAAATGCTAACCAATATTTTTCTGCTTGTGAGCAAGCTCTATAGCTCTATGCTGAAGCTTCCCGATCAGTACGATCAGTACAGTAACTAAATAAAAATTTATTAAAAAAAAATAATAAATAAAATGCAATTACAGCGCTATTTTGCAATAACTCGTCACCAATTATGATAATGACCGTATCCCTTAACTAGAATAATACAATACTTGACATAATAATGTATTTATTTTAAATAAATTAATTTCATGCTATATCTATGAATCTGTTTTTAATTATTTCTCTTTCTATAGTAGATTCTTTTCACTACCGTCAAAATCCTAAGTGAGATTTGACGCCGGCAATCACGCATGTACTGTACGTGTATCACGCCTGTATGTGTACTTTGCTGAACAAAAAGGTTAACATCAATACCTTACTTAAAGTCTATGGATGTTATATAACTTTTCTGTTAAGGAATGTGTACAATTTTAAGCATAATTTACCACCCTAGCTATTTTAATTTATTTTTATTATTTTTTATCTTACAAATATATAAGCGCTTAATCTTAAAATGCTTTCCTCGTCAAGAGAATTACGTTGATGATCGATTTTTGCGATTTTAAAGAACAAAAGACGATTAGCAGTTAAAAAATAATTAATATTAAAACCCACAATAAGAGTATATACTATGGATAATGAATTGCAACAATTGCAAAAAAACAATTCAATTAACACTTTTTTTTTGGTCCATCTTGTACTTGATTCAACTTGCATTCAATCAAATACACTATAAGTATTATTACTGATTTTTTTAACTCGATCTAACGTAAATTTCTAAGTTGTATGAGAAGGTAACCTTTGTATAGCAGTATAGACATTGGTTTCGTCTATCAACGACTGTATGTTTAGTAAAAATTTCTTGTTCGTCGCTTAAATTTAAGCTGACTGATACCACATCTTGAAGCAACCTAAAGTCACTCTTCAAATAAAGTAACAAAATATTTATTTGGATCCTCATAATTCTATGGTTCGTAATTATATTATTTCTTATTTTTTAGCATCATACCTATTTATGTGTTTACTTATATGTATAAAAATAAGATCATAACATGATTCGGGTAAAAAATATGTAGCTAGCACAAACATAAATTTAGAATTGGATAAATTTTACATAAAAGAATATTAAGGAATTTTAAACTATAATAGACAGTACAATATAAGTAAAGAAGTTTATTAATAAACCATAATTGTTTGATATATTGCAGCAAAAGCAACAACAATAACAGAAAATTGCAAAAATTGTACCAAACGATAAAAAAATATATATTAAAAGTGAAAATAAAATAGTAATCTTTCACCCCCATTCATTCATCCATTCATTTCACTGTCATTTGCAAGTAATAAAACACCTAGCAAGCCTTGGTGAAAAAAATCTTAAATCGAATCTGTGATCTTGAATGATGTAATTGAATTGATAACGGACCGAGTGAGTATAATAGTGGTTGGACGAGTGGCCGCCACTACTAATGTGAAGGGATTAGATAAAGAATATTTACATATACCTTATTGTTAGGGCTTCATATATTACACTCACATTTACCACTTGAAACGTTATAGTAGATAATAATTATCTTGGGGAACTTGGTTCACGAGTGCAGTACACTCTGCTCAAAATTAAAGCAATTAAATCACTGAACAAAAACTTATCTGAAAACGATCCGATATGGTGCAATCAAGTTTATACTTTTATTTTTATGATAATATTATTGACATTTAAGAAATATATTTCATATATGGAATAAAAAAAAAAATAAACCGTTGATTGAATGTTGTGTCTTCACACGAAAAACGTAAATAATGTAACCCGTCCGCCTCTATATATAATAGATGGCTAACACTGCATGGGAGCTCCATATTCTTCTCCATTGTCAGCGCACAACTGTTATTGTGTTGCCATAACGAGATGATGCAACAGCCTTGCTGGTCAGGACGTACAAACCTTGTGGACACTTTAGCCTGAATAAATCAATTGTTTTAGCTTGGTTGATATGGAGTTTCAATTTAGATTTAATCGCAGCTATATGCAGTTCATGTGTATACTTGTGACGACAATGGCAATTGTCCAGAATAGACATACGTACGTGAAATGAATGTATTATATATATATAATAATAATAATAATAATAATAATTTATTTTCAAATAGCTGGTTGTACATTACAACATGATTCACGTCAACAAAATAGTAACAAAAAAAAAAAAAAAAATATATACAATATTAAACCAATATTACTAATTACTAACTACTACATAACTACTACATATAATATATACTACATATATATTATATATATATATATAATATATAACACATTTCAGTATAATAATATATAAAACTGGAACAATATATATTTCATACTAAAACTCAATAGTATCTCAAAATTAAGAGTGTGTTGTGTATAATATATATATATATAATATATATATATATATAATACAACACTTTTATAAAATTATTCAGGCGTGTTTCTATATCTATTATAGGTCGGGAGATTAATCTATATACCCCTCCCGGCCCTAATAAAAAGTCAACCTTGGCCGGATTTAAAAAGCCGGGTTGGTAAAAGTATAATAGGGGCCGGCTTTTTAATTGTAATTAACTGACCTCCATGGTAATTATATAATACAAGTTAAGTTGTAATTCCTTAAGTTTTTTATAATGTATGTGCATAATATATATTGATCAAGTACCTTTCTTTAAATTTGGTTATACTATATGACATATCGAAGGGTTGTTTTATATTATATAATTAATTACTAATAGCTTCATTATAATTAAGCTTAAGTATTATATATATTATTATTTTTGATTGGAAATTTTTAATCTTTGAGTGGCAACTTGAGATAATAAACTTCAGAGTTGCATCAATTAATTTTTGTATTTACGTAATTTAAATTTCAAGGCGATATATGATACACGCGAGGCCCGGTCCATATGTGGCTGGCGGCAATCAAAATATATAATATATAAAAAAAAAACTCAAAAAGGTTTATATTAAATGCCATATATTGATGCAATTATAATCGAGCCCTATATATAGCTCTTCTTTCTTCTTTTTATATATAATATAGACATGTAGTTACAGGTTAATTTCTTTTATTTCGTTTATTGTTATAAAAAAAGATTTGTACGTACTATATATATATATATAAAATTATATATAATGAATATGCTGTGAATGCCATGGCGTTTAAATTCGGTAGAGCGTGGACCGTGCGGCGCAGAGTGTATTAATTGACTGATTCTTGTTAGATCACCGAAATCAATTATAAGCATAACGTCAAGCGTATTATAATATGCATGCCATAGTTATAGTATATATCCCTGTTCAAAAATCTTGAGCAATATCTTACAAGATCTTTTATTATCTTGTCAAGTGAACTCAAGAAGTCCAAAAAAGGGGCAAGACAGTAATCAATGCTGGTCTGGAATGTATATATATTTATACCCTACAATATATATAATATTTGAGCAAAAATTTTGGAATAAGTTGCAAAATAAGCTATTTTGTGTTTAAAAAGATCTTGAGCAAGATCAAAATCTTGTTCAAGACATCATTTCTTACGCAAGATCGATATCTTTTGGCAAGAAACTTACTTGCGCAAGAAAAAATTTCTTGCAATTAAGATGGAAAATCTTGCGCGTGTTTTCGAACTTTTCGCAAGATTATTTCTTGAGAAGGTTTATGGCTTGCGCACGATGGTAATCTTGCTCAATATGTCTTTTCATAGTCAAGATATACATCTTGGCAAGTAATAGACTTGTTCAAGAAAAAAATCTTACGTAAGATTCAGTTAACCCGAAGATCAATTAAGTGTACCCCTCAAGAATTGATTGAGCGTTGTTATACGATAAGCAGTAAGGAAGAGCCATGTTCCCCCATGAGTATATACTGCAACTGTACTAGTAAGAAACTCCAGAGCTCACATTTTCCAATCTCCTAGGTAGTTCACGCCGCAAGAAACAACAGACACAATCTCTTATCGGCAGCGCGTATGATGCAACCTGAGACCTGAAAGTTGGGAGTTCAAGTCTGAGACCTGAGAGTTCGAGTATACTTAATTAATAAATGGTTGCATGACAATTTCAAATAAATAATTCAATTTACGTTGCTCCTTCCCTGTTGAATGTATATTTCCTCTCGCTATTTTCACCCTGTATTAATTAATATAGTATTAAGGGTAAGATAACACGAACAATCGATTGTTGATAGTCCCATTTGATTAACATGTCAACCTTAGCAACCTCATAATAATTCAGATTTTTTTTTGAGAGAAAGTTCTTAGCACCAAAAAAATGTGGAAAAAATTTCAAAACAATCTGACGATCCAATTTTTTTAAATGAATTTTTTAAATTTTCAGTATAGGGCTTTCCCATGGAGACCTAAACTAAGAAATTAATTTTAAAAAATTGGATCGTCCGATTGTTTTGAAATTTTTTCCATATTTTTTTGGTGCCAAGAACTGTTTCTAAAAAAAAATTCAGAATCATTATGAGTTGCTAAGGTTTACATGTTAATCAAATGGGACTACAACAATCGATTGTTCGTGTTATCTTACCCTTTTTTTAATACCAAACCCAGCTAGCCTTTGTACAGTACATGATTATTGTACATCGATCTCATTTTGGTCCATCGAAAAAAGGTAAAGGTGTGTCCTTTCTGACAGGTTTTCCACAGTTCCCTCAGTCTCACCTCAGCGAATTAATGCTGAGACGCGTAATTAAATATGGCGATCGAGTTATAGAGGTCATGATGATGCAACATATCCTATCCCTTCCTTATTTCATGTATACAGTAAAAAAATGAAATATTATATATAAAATTATATATAATAGCTCAAAGAAGAGCATAATATAATTAAATATTTTTCTTTTTTTTTTCAGAGAAAATAAAAATTGGGTGAATAATCAAGGGACACATTCTTGTGGGAATAAAAAATTAATATTATAATAAAATTTTACATTTTGACGAGCTGCAAGCTCATAGGGGTGTAACCTTGTAAAAAAAAAAAAAAAAAAAAACTTTTGCCAAAACATGATAGCGTGTTGTTGGGAAAAAAGACTCGGTCAAATATTAATTATTATATTGTAATACATATCTTATAATTCAATAAATTGCAATACATATCTTATATTTTTTTGTACCCATTAATAAATTTTCAGTTTGTGCAATATGAAATATATCAAACAAAAATTTGTATTTCACAAAAAAAATTATTAATGGATTGATGCACAAAGAATACAAAATGCGTTTGAAATATTGGTACAGAATATTTTCCCTAAAAAATGTATTGTTATTATAGGTGCTCTTTTTTTCCAGTTTAGCCTCATGCAAAGGAAGACATGAAAGTAGATAATGATCAATATTTTAATTAGTGTGAATATTGTTCATCAACTAACAATCCACCTATATATTTCAAACAACGAGGCAATAAATGTTGATGTGAACTTACAAGACTATTCTTGGCTTCTGCAATCACTCTTCTTTTCTCAATTGTGGTGACAATTTAACATTAAGGGCATTGGGTGAAGCACCGGTAGTTGGCAACACTGACATATCTTCACCATGTTAATTTTTGATCCTTGCTCCTCGGAGTAATTTTTATGATAGAGCTAAGCTAATTGCTGTAGTATCAAGATAATTAGTAGCTCAAGTGCACAATTTGGCTAAATAAAGCCTGATTTAAAGAAAAGTATTTTTTAGTAATTTTTTTAAATTTACATGCATTTTTCTAAAATATAAAAAAAAATACTTTTCTTTAAATCAGGCTTTATTTAGCCAAATTGTGCACTTGCATGGGCTACTAATTATCTTGATACTGCAGCAATCAGCTTAGCTCTAGCATAAAAATTACTCCGTTGAGCAAGGATAAAAAATTATCATGGTGAAGATACGTCAGTGTTGCCAATTACCGGTGCTACGCACCCAATGCCCTTAATAAAGAACATTACTAATCTTAATTATATAGAATTTACTTCATTATAATAACACTTATTTTCGATGCAGTTCCATCAGAGTCCATCACGCAGAAATATCAAACTTGCTCTATTGCTTTCTCTTTTTGGAGAAAAAGAATCAGTCTGTAAAACAAACAACTTCACAGAGTTACTTACTGTGAATAACTTGGACCAACTGGACAAGGTTTGGTGAAGAAAATAAATAGACAACAAGTTTAATTAAAGAATTTCATTAAAAAAAAAGTTTAACATGTAATAATATAATTATAATTTACCAATGATGTAAACAAAACTGGTAATTACTTTGCATCAAACATGTCAAATAAATTTAGAAAAATTTATAGCCATATATTTTGTTCAGCATAATAAAACATTGCAGATTTGAAATATTCAATGCTTGCAAGTAGCAACATTAATTCTTTCCTTTTTTTTATTATAAATATCAATTAATATCAATTTGAAAAACATTAAATGAAAAACTGCTCCATAAACAACACGGACTTTTCCAAGTTTCAACTGTGTTAACAGCCACACAAAATGTTTAACAAATACAGGTTTTGTGATCAAGGAGATATTACATTCAGTCCAGTATGCTGAAAAGTCTTGCAGCAATAATAATAATAAAAATTAAGCTAAATCATTCTTTCTGTAGGGAAATAGGTAGAAATTAGTGTGGTAAAAATAAGATAATATAATTAATGAACAGCTTTGCTGAACTTGCTAGACAAAGTAAGAAGTTGGCATTTCCTTAAGATAGGCACTGATATTCACATGCTACAACTTTCACCTTAATAATAACCAATTATCGTAGCCTCCATGGATTTAAAATTAAAAACACACCACTAAAACATTATAACAAAAGTTATTAAAACAAAGACAAGATTGTAATATCCATGTGTTGTATGAAAAATAGAACATAATATTGCATGCAAATAGTTCAAGCTGCTTGTTCATAATTATTACATAATTTTGTCTCAGCAAAGAAAACTTCCGTTTTTTTGTTTTGTTTTGTTTCTTTTTTGTTTTTTTAAGACTAAGAAAAACAGT
Organism: Siphlonurus alternatus; assembly: GCA_949825025.1. Classification (NCBI taxonomy): domain Eukaryota; kingdom Metazoa; phylum Arthropoda; class Insecta; order Ephemeroptera; family Siphlonuridae; genus Siphlonurus; species Siphlonurus alternatus. Next base: position 49,981,041 of record OX463788.1, on the reverse strand, counting down.
AATTCTAAAAATAATAATATCTTCCCCCTTTTCTTTGCATTTAGTAGTACCACAGAGTGAATGAATCTCAATTTTAGTTGTATAAATAATAAATATCTCTTTGTTGCTATTATTTTACTTTGAGTGAGTTTTTTCCCGTTGCTTGAAGAGTACGTAGTAAAAATAAATAATAAATTATTCATAGCAATATTTTGACTGTATGTTTACTGCAGCCTACACTAGAAAAGACTCAATGGAAACTGCGTCACATATGGGATCAAGGCATGGAATGGCAAACATTCCACAATGGACGCTGCTGTTCTTAGCTAACATGGTCTACGTCAAGCAATACAAAATACAGTAATCAAGAAAAAGCCTATCTATGTAGGCTACACAGTTAAACCATTAAAAACTACAAACTGAGAAATTACTAACAATTGTAAGCAGTAAAAAAATATGCATTTTTATTTCATGCAATTATTATTATTATTAATTATTATTTTTTAACGAGATTTAAAATTTAATTATCATTTAATAACAACAATATCTTAACTCATGAGTATGAAAAAAAAAAGGTTGACAATGTATTAATTAACGAGCTGAAAATACAAAAAGAACCTCAAGAGCAACAAATATGATAATAGTTTTAGTGCAGATCTTGTAACAACATAACATGTAACATTGAATTTAGCATTGAATGTGCTTGAGGCTCCGACTTGCTAGTGACTCAGCTCGGCTCGGGGAGTGCCGCGGCGGCCCGGGCGAGCAGGACCTGCTGAGCCAGTACATCGCTGAACTTGAGCTTGCCAACACTCATGCGCACCCCCTCGATGGAACGGAACAAGGCATCGCTGGGCATGTCGTCTGGCAGCTTTGTGAGGAACTGAGCGCCATGCAAGAAGTCGAGGCCCAGCAAGGTGTCTTGGTAAAGCTGCAGCACGCCTGCAAACATTCATAGTGACAGTCCAAATGATAAATGGCTTGGAGACTATGTAGACAGCTTATTGTGAAATTACAATAATAAGGGAATAATAGTAATACATCAAATATTTTTTTTTCATGTATTTTACTTATTTAGGGTATTTTGTTTGGAATACAGAGGTTGTTCCATGACCACAACTACAACTCAGTATGGTACATTACAGCTGATAACAAATGAAAGAGCATGTTTATTCTGTCTAGAATGGAAAAACAAAGTGAAATCAACATTTTTGCTGTTGTTTGTTTTTTTAAATTTTAACTTATGTGTTTTACTAGGTATTTTATAGAGTGAATAATATTTTACCAGAATAAACTTTCGAGACATTTTTTTACTATGGACGCATCTCATTTTACGTAATTGCACACTAAACACTTTTTCGGTTGTAATTTTTTTGAAGTGTTGACGTCACATTGACACTTACTGCTGTCTCAATTGGCGCAAGTGTTCCAGTGTTGTTTTTGTAGTGTTTAAAGGGTCTATTTTTTAGTGTTTGAAATCGACACTTGGACCTTAACTATGTGCACTAAATTTTTTAACATTGATCAGCTGATGCAAGTGTTTCCAACTTTTGACACTAGCAAGTGTAGTAAAGTTGTCTCATTTAAATTTAGTATCTACACTAATTAGTGTTTGAAGTGTATACACTTGTAAGTACGCATTCTTGAAACGAGACGTGGCCTATCTCATTATTATTTTAGCAAAGGAGCATTGGATTGTATACAGTAAAACCTCAATTTTACGAACTTCGATTTAATGAAATTCGCGATTTTACGAAGTATTTTCTCGGTCCCGAATAGTTAGATAGGGAAATGCTGATATGCATGTTAAATAACCTTGAATTTACGAAAACTCGATTTTACGAAATAACGAAGTGCTCACATGGTCCCTAGAGAGCATTAACCTCGAGTTTACGAATATATTTGTCATAAAAACGACATTCAAAGCGTCTTTTAAATGTAAATTACGCGCGCGTCATAAAACGTAAAATTTGTGATCGAGAATCGAGATTAATTTTATTTTATAGCGTCAACTCGTAAGATTTTTTATTTATTAGTCATAAAACAATAACTGATTAATAAAACTTTTATTTGTATGGCAACTGCGTGGTCTAATTCGATGTAAATAAGATCTTAAAATAATAAAGTGTCGAATCCTCTTCGTCCGGTCAGATTGTACGACCCAATCGCATTGCTGCTTGAATGGAGTACATTTTATATACCTCAAAACTTCATTCAATTTTAAATTTTATTTAATAAATTATTAATAGAAAATAAAAATTAAAAAAATATAAAAAAAAATAAAATAAAACGCACGTCGTTATGGAAAATTAACCGCGTATATGAACAGTATTTTTATTTTATTGGCTACGCGAATAGAAAAAACGTCGTTGACTGCATTTCAAATGTCGATTGCGAATCGTGAAAATAAAATTAATATATACGAGTTCTTTCATTTTCTTAAAGACCTAAAATACACAAAATTGAAGTTTTTTTTTTTTTTTTCCACCCCGTCAAGTCACGTCCGCGATGTTATGACGATATTCACGTAAAAATTGCGATTTCCTAAGAGATGTAAATTTACATCGCACCGTTAATGTATTTTTATATGACATTAATAATGCCATATATTATGTGTCTTAGTAACGTTTTGATTATTTTTTATGTTTTCACGTCGTCCCGAATTACCGCGCGACTTATATATATATAATACGCGATCGATCACTCGCGTAAATCGCGATCTTTTTATCTCACGCTATTTCATATTTTTCTACTGTTTTAATCTCTTTTACCACTCGAATAAATCTGAATCAATTATAAAAACGAATTTTTATTGCAATAATTTGTTATTTCATACGTTTTACGGCATTTTTTAATTTTTTTTGAGGACCTCGAGTTTACGAACCTCGAATTTACGAAGTCCCGATTTTTCGGTCCCTTCAATTTCGTAAAATCAAGGTTTTACTGTAGTGTGTTATCAACTAATCATGTATAATTCTTTAGCACAGATTTATTATCATTGTTAAGTTTATTTTAGACCCTTCATGATAGTTTATAGGGTTAATAAATACATTGGAGGACAAAAATATTAAAAAATAAATAATATTGACATTATGTTACCTAATTAGTTAATGTGAAAGGCAAGAATACAAGAAATGTGTACTGTAACAGTCTGTAACCTTTATAAAGCTTTTTATTTATTAAATTTATCTATCTTTACTGTAGTATTGTAATTGCATTTTTTTTTTTTTTTTTTTAGTAGAAGTTTCATGATTTAAGTATTGAAACTCAAATAAAATAATAAGTACTGCTTTTATGTTTTGATGAATATACCAACGCAAAGTTAACAGTTGAGCAGACTTAATTTGGCTTGTGTTTGAACAGCGAGCTCCATGGTAACAAACTGTGTGTCAATGACTGAAGACATTACAAACATGACAAAAACCAAGGTAAATGTGAAACACAGTTAAGGACAGACACCCAGTTTGGTACGTATTTGGAGGTAGCCACCAATTACCAAATGCAAAGGAGGGTATTCCACTCACCAAGAGCTGCTCGGAAGAGGAACTCCTCTCCGTCACGAAGATAAACGTCCCAAACGCGGCAGGCCACGTCGAGTGGCATGGAGCGCGAGAACATGGTCACCAACCAGTCCAGCAAGTACAGGTCTGGACTGAGACCTTGCTCCGAGAAGTGCTGGTACAGTCTCGGCAGGCTCTCTTGGAACAGCTCATTGTAGGCTGCATAGTATGCATTCATCTGGAACACATTCATGAAGCCATCACAATAAATGCAGCAAAAAAATCGGCAAAAATGGGCAATTCTCCTAGAAACCATTGATACAGAACTTCAACGAAGTGACGTCAGCTGCTTATTGTTCATCTTTTTATCTAAATCTATGCATGGCTGTTTCAGTTTGAAGCAAGGTTTAAAGGGAAAAAAGTTCTTAATGTAAAATCAGAAGACCCCAACATTAGAGCGAAGGTGTTTTCAAATTAATATTATACTGTGTTTTATTATATTGATAGCTATTACTGAGAAAAATAAAATATTTTTCTTAACATGGTGGCCTAACATTTTTCTGCCAGAAAAAGTTGAAAAATCTGTTGTGGTTGATATATTGACAAGTTTTATGTCAGTTACACACCTTATGCAAAATGTATACAGTACGAAGCATTTTTGCATTTTCAGGGCACTTACATTTTGAGCCAATACGTTTTACTCACAATAGGCTCATCAAGGCGGAAGAAAGCTCGTTGACACGGTCGGTTCAGCATATTGGAGAAACAAACAAAGGCGTCTGCTACCTCAAGGTTCAGAATGAGCACCGCAGCGATGAACGACATTCCCTGCACATAGCCGACATCAGGCCGGTAGCACACGTAGGCTCCCAACAGGCTGTGTAGCACGTCATAGTACGGTCCCCCCTGCAGCAGACACCATGTCATATTACAAACTTAACCATAGCTGGAGAGAGAGCTGTGTTTAGCACTCAAGGAGCAGAGGAAAACGGGGTGTGAGTGGGGGGAGTTAACTGCGTGGGAAACTTGTTTCATGCAAATTTTCTCTCTCTCTCTCTCTCTCTCTCTCTCTCTCTCTCTCTCTCTCTCTCTCTCTTTTTTTTTTAAAAAGTTCTATAACTCATTTTTTAAAGTTTAAAGGTGGATTACGCGCAAGACGTAAAATCTCATGCTTAGAGCGAATTTGCAGAAATGCAGTAACACATTACCAAGCTGACCTTTAGCAGTACAACCTCAGCAGTGCTTCTCTCGACCCTAAGGCTCCACATTTGCATGTGGAGAACTCTGAGGCTTCCTTTTGTATTTATTTTCTAATCGTAATGTTAACGTTATTATTATTATACTCTAGATAAGCAAGAATAAGTGGTGTACTGAACAACATTCATATTCAAAACAAGGTAGAAAAATGTTTGTCTATGTCTACTAGTGTCTATGAACACTGAACAAGGTATGACTTTTAATACTCATTTTATTAATATTATTTATTTAATGAAAATTTAAACGTCTATGCGATATTTATTTAATTGAAAGAAATGGATAGAACAGACCAATAAAAACACAAGTTATTGAAAGATGATAAATGCTATATTCAGAGGGGCCATTTAGATGGCCAGAGATGGCCCCTTTGAACATAGCATTTATCATCTTTCGATAACTTGTGTTTTTATGGGTCTGTTCTATCCTTTTCTTTTTATTAATATTAGTCGTCTTGAATAAAGGTAGAAAGTACTAGAGAGATGAGGCAGTCAAAACAACAGCAGTGTCACCTTTTGGAAGATGCATAGGGGCGGGAAGGTGCGTGCGATGTCCAGCTGAATCAGCTCCACGCTTGCCTCCTTGTCGGGATTGTCACTGTCCCCATCTTCCTGCACTGAAGATGGACTCACAGCCTCAGCTGCTGCTCGCAGACGCTCCTGAGCCCTGGACATTAGCAGCAAATCACCCTTTTACTCCACATTAAAAAACAAAGTTAAAATTTTATTTCTGACAAACTGTCTTTTTTTTTTATTTTTTTATTACAAATATGAACACAAGGGGCTACCTTGTTGTTTATTATCAAACAGTTTAAAACTACTTTTAAAAAATAGTTTAAAAACAAATAAAACAATAACAGTTGCCAGATGTAGTTAACACTTCTCATATCTCCATTGCTCTTTTGAAGTTAAGGGTAAGTCAAGGAGGCAACTTACCTTGCAACGCAGATCTCGTAGAGGTCTGGGGTGAGGCTGAGCTCGTTGCCGACAGCCAGTCGCCACACCTTGCCCCGCACACACGGAGGAAGACCTTGCCACCACAGCTCACGCGCCTTCCGGGAGCTTTTCCTGCACACCCACACATTTCAGCACTCACATTTCCTGCATCTTAGTTTTGTGTGTTTGAATAACTATGTTTTTAGGTAACAACCCTTTTCTAAATTCGTGGTATCCTGTTTATAATTCAGTCATTTTTTCTAACATGACATCATATCCCTTGCAGGATGAGCCAGTAGCATTATTACCTCGGTCATCGACGTTCAAGACAATTTTCTCTGCTTTTTAGTAAGATGTTATTTTAAGTAGTGAGGCTTACTAGACCCCACATATCGAGGACATATTGCTAATGGCTTGCCTTGCCGACCAGACTTTAGGATGTACTTAGCCGCTGACCCACAGGGACAATGTACTCATTTCCGTGTACCAGAATTCCTGCTGCAAGAACAGCCTCAAAGGCCTGGTCAGCATTGCCCTTGTTCAACCACTAGAAGGTAATACTGCTGTGCTCTGATTAAACTTTTGAACACTTATAACACTATCATTTACTAATGCTAAAATAACCAACCAAATTTAGTTACTGTACTTCCCCTTTTTTTGACTATGTTTAGTTGAATTTAAGGCACCCAATATAAGCAATAAACCATTGCAAGTAAAGGTTAATTTCTCATCTTGCTTCACTGATGAGCCCATTTGATTGCCTGGCTGCAATTAATATGTCAATAGAACCGAATGATAATAAAAAATCTATATACATGTAACATTTTTTTCTTTGTAACACTCAGCACATGACAAGAAGATGCCAAACATGGTGAGACTCACATGGTCTCCCACTTAGGCAGGATCTCGCAGCTCCACAGCCTGGCCGCCTGGGCCAGCTGGTCTTCTGCCTTGAGCTGCTGCTGCAGTTGTTTCTTGCGCTGCTTCGCCTCCTTCATCTCTGCAACATCAACATTCTCTGTTCAAACACTCGCCTTGCTTCAACACATCTCCTAATATTAAAATATACCGGTATGAGAACATCAGTTTCAACAGTGGATAGGTGGCCTTTATTTCAAGTGTCGTTTGCAAGGTTTTTAATCTGTAATTTTAAAAGAATATTTAGCATACAATGATTTTTTTTAAAGAAAAGTGAGCTTCAAAAGCAACGTTAAGCCTGCAATAAAATTATAGATATATTTTAGAGTTGGGAGTTGAATTCAGTGTCTTTAGGTACGAGGTCACTGCACCTTTCTTCTTGGCGGCCTGCACCATCTGCTGGTATTGCAGGCGGTGGCGCTGCTCCTCCTCATGGCTCTTAGCAGGCAGGTGAGCGGGCCGGGGCTCCAGGATCAGCGCACCACTGCTCGCCTCCAGGCAGCGTGCAGCCAGAGCGAGGCTGCTGCCACTGCATGACGAGCTGGCTGACGAGCACGCCTGCATGCACACAAAAAGTCACATAGAAGCATGTCAACTAGAAGCCTTGGATCACCCTATGGTCGATCATCCCCTTCCCAAGGTGATATGGTACCACTAAAAGCCTATCTTGATTCATACTAGGGGGGAGTGAGCACCAATATTAAAAAAAAGAAAAATGCTTGACATTAACAGCTTCATAAAAACACTTTGCTCTGCTGCACAAAAGATGATGCCTCTGGCAATACAGATAAAGTAAGGGTTGTTAACTCTTGCCAACAACAACATCAACAAAAAAATCACTTTTTTATTTTCTCTCAGACGCTATATACAGTACAAGTATACTAATAATCGGGCATTATTATTCCTTGAATTCCTACCAGAACCCAATCCTGAAGGTGAAACAAAATAACTAATTAGTTTGAACATACTCAAACTAGTTTATGATTTTCAGATATTAGGAATCTCCCAATTTAATACAAAAGCAATCTCCTAACTAAAAATAAAAAAATCAAGGTACACAAAAAAAAAAAAAAAAAAAAAAAAAAAAAAAAAGAAGAAGAAGAAGAAGAAGAAGAAGAAGAAGAAGAAAACACCAAGATATAAATGGGTGTGAATCTGTGGAAGCTGGGGGATGTGCCGTGGCCAAAAATTTGGCAATCTAAAAGGGGAGGGGGGGGGGGGAACGAGGCACTGCAGCTATGTTATGTGTCTTACTGTAGATTAGACAGCCTAGTTTTTCTAAAAATGAAAATTATTTCTGTACAGTATTCTTTTTATTCACCTCAGTGCAAAGAATTATTATTAATGAACATTTCAACAAACTTACTTGAAACTTATTTGGTTGATTTGATCAAACAACAAATCCAATAACCTGGTTTAACTATGTTCATTTTTTTCGTAAAATTTAAAAATATATTGTGTCGTGTGAGGAAAATAATAATTATGGCAATAAAAATAACAGCAGTGGCCAGTATTTTGATTTGTGCACACGGCACACAAGTTAACCCATGGTTCGAAGGCGAATTATTTGTTACAGGCATGTTTTTTTCTTTTTTTTTTTTTTTTTCTTTTTTAATAAATAATGCTGACCATAACTAGATGGGAGGGCAGATATTCTGTTTTTTAAAACTTCCATTGCCAATTCTAAAAATGTGAAGGAGGAAAAAGGAGTTTGATTTTTTTTTTTTTTTTTTTTTTTTTTTTTTTTTTTTTTTTTTTTTTTTTTGAAACTTTACATTGCTTATAGGAGGGGAACTGCTTCAGATTTTGTATTTTTATTGTTTCATAAATAAGGTCATACTTATTAGTGCACACACAAAAAAAAAAGTCACCACTTTCTATGCCCAGGGCTAATCCCCTATTGAACCGGGTATAATCCCTACCGTCCATTACAAAACAAAATTTGATTGTTGAAATTTGTAATCAACAAGCAAAAAAAAAAAAAAAAACTTTTTAACTAATAGGAGGGCGTTTCAGTTTAAAAGGTTTTTTCTAAGCAAATCAGAATTTAGAATTCGGCCTCCATAAGCTGAAAGGAGGTGACCATACCACCTAACAATAGAGGATTAGCCCTGCCTTTGCCTTCTACGAGTTACAGCAATTAATGTTTGAAAAGAGTGGGTGTTATTACAAAAACTCGGGATGTGTTTGTTTGACGGCATTGATGCAATTTCACTCTGGACGCTTTTTAAAAGTTCACGCTGGACTCTTAGAAAGCAAAAGGTAGTAACTTTTTTTTTTTTTGGTGTGCTAATTAGTTTGAGATTATTTATAACTTTTAAAACTTTAAAAATATAAAAGTTGAAGCCATTCCCTTCCTTTGAAGATAAAAAAAAATGCATGTATTTAAAAAATGAAATTAAAAAAAAAATATCAACATGAACTTAAGAAAAGAAGATATGTACCGACGGGGGACTTAAAAGTGTCTATACACAGGCTTATGGGTGACGTCACAAATGACGTTTGGCATCAAAGTATTAGTGATAAGAAGAACTGAAGCGACTGACCTCACTCCACAAATTCAATACACATCGTTACCGATAGATGTAAACAACAAGACAAGTCCCTCGTCGGTACTATAGAATGAATTGTGTTAAGTGTGATCAAGTATTTGTAAAAAATAATAATACATAAAAATAAAAAACAATTTCACCGTTCTTCTGTCTTGAACTCAAGTCCTGTGTTAATAATTCAACTATTGTACATACTTGGAACTTATTATATTAGAAATTAGGGCACGCATTTTTTGTGCAAGCATAAAAAATACAGAGCTGCCTTAAGAGCACAAAATACATGTTTTCTCCAAAACTTTACTATAAAAACACTAAATTTTGTCTCTTTCAACTTAATGCAAGTGAGAATAAAATCACTAAAAGTGCAAGCAATTCCCTTTGCTGACTACATCACATCGTGAATCAGTCAGAATCACGAATTATTGGTGACTAAAATTATTTCAAATAGGCTACGTAAAATGTTGTAACTATATTACCCTTTTTTTCTATAATTACAGTTCTGGTTCAGAACATGATATGCTGTTATAATTTTTCTATTTTTATGAAATTTTCTTTTTAGATCCTGTGCGTCTGCTGTGTATGTATGTCTGAAATTTGCTGTCAGTGTCAAGTCTGTGTAATACCTAAATACCAAAATTTATACCAACTAATGCAATTCCTTTATTTAAGTATGAACATGACAAAAGCTAGCATTTATGTTATTTGAGTTATATACTGAAGTATAAACACCTACAAAAAACATCTTCAGTCGTACATTAAAAAAAAAAAGTAAATAAAGTTACTCGAGTCTGACTTAAATTGCTGGTTGATCGCGACTGTGAGTGTTAGTCATCAGTTAAGGCTCTGCAACCTACCTCGTCCAGACTGACAGAGTCCTCTGTGGGCTGGCTGCCACCTCGGCCAAACAGCTTCCAAGCTGGAGACGAACCAACACGGCTGTCCCCTGGAGCCGCCTCCTCACCACCACTTTTGCTCAGCTTCCAGCTGAAAAGTCCTCTGGAACATCGAGCGTTAACATCAATCATCACCTGCTTGCTCTAACTTCAATTAAAGGGACTACATGTTATACAATAAGCAACAGAATTTCTCAAAGGGCTTTTGATAAATAGATACAGTAAAACAGATCTTACGTTAGTTTATTTTGTTAGTTTACCTCTAGACTGTTCAGTAGACTAGACGGCGCCAGCTATATCAGTTAATGAAAAGGTGGCCAGCAGTCATTCTAGCCTTTTCATTGGCTGATATCTGGCGCCATTTAGTCTAGACTGAACTGTCTAGAGGTAAACTAAGATCTGTTATACTGTATATACGGCTTTAGCTTTTGTAGGTATGGAGAGCAAAGTTCTCAGAGCCTAGTAAAAAATAAGGCGGAGTGATATTTAAAATTTTAATTTTAACTTAATGAAATGTTGTCTTCATTACCGATACCTCTCCTCTTTTCCTTTACTGTCATACATTACCGTGCAATTACTTACTATTATTGTATTGTATGTATTACTGTACCTTGAGAAGAAGTTGGAAAAGGCCCCTTGCTTGAGCTTGACTCCCAATAAATTTCTATTTTGGTGAACGTCATTTACTAGAGATGTGGAAGTCGTATCGGACGAATCATCATCGTTGGATGGAGTCGATGGCCCACACAGCTCAGCACCGCTAAGACTGGACAGTGAGGAGAACGGAGAGCCACTTTTTGGAACACAGCCAAGACTCTCCTCTCCCTCTTCGATCCTATTCAACCTGGAAGCATCTTGTTGAGGTTCACAGTGAGCAGGAGGACTAAGCACATGTAATTGCCTAGTAATTGGACTGTAAGCTAAAGGGATGGATTGTAACAGCTGATCCAGAGGAATCGCTGAGCTAGGCCTAGTATTGGACGTTAACGATGCATTAGATTCGCAGTTCCTGTTCTCATCACAGCTTTGTTGAAGACAGGGTTTACTTGGAGATTCACTTTGCATAACTATCTTCTGTGTTTGAGTATTAATAATGTTACGAGTTTCTGGCCAAGTCTTAAACCAAGAATCTGTCGAAACAGATCCATTTATATCGAATTTCACTTCCTCATTCCCTTTATCACATTCAAAAGGCATTTGATCACAATTCATCCCAGGCTCGGGCCCAGGCCTTGGTCCTAAATCACATGTTTTATGTTTCAATACATTGTTTCCATGTTTTTCCACACAGTCGGGTAAGCTTTGACTTCTAGAATCTTGTGTGACGTGGTTGTCAATTAATTTTTGATACAGTTTATCAGAGTAGGTAATGTCATCCTCCCCATCTTTCATCTGTATTAGGCCTAAGCCTACTTCTTCCTCTGTGTCTCCTGACGTCGCATCGCCTTGACCCCGATTAAAATTAGATCTATTTCCCACAGCCCTAGCCAAAAAACCACATTCTGTCCTCATGGATATATTCTTCATGACACTGAATGCATAGTCAACCACTGAAATAACACCTGAACACACATACTTGATGATATTTCATAATCCACAAATACAGAAATACACAAAACACAAACAATAAGAGAAAGGATCGTCGAAAATGGTGAAGGCTGAAGGCAGGGCAAGTTTAGTTGAACACTTTACAACACGGTGGCGCTGCTGTCAATTTTGTTTATTTCTTCAAATCTGTGGTGACGTCACTACATTCTTGTGCAGTGACAAAAACAAGAGAGGCGGACCTGCACTCCTGCACCCGCGCCACCCGCAGAGGCCGACGAACCGGGTGAAGTCACTCCCAACGACTTGGTCACTCCCCTCCCGACCGTTACAAGAAAAAATTTGACTGTTGAAATTTTTTAATTTAAGTTATTATTTAACATTTAACACTCTTACAGTGTATAGTGTGTATACATTGTTGAAATTTGTAAACAACAAGCAAATAACAAATAACCCCTTTTTAACCAATAGGAAGGCGTTTCAACAAAAAGGGTTATTTCTAAGCCAATCAGAATTCAGAATTTGGCCTCCATAAGCCAGAAGGGAGTGACCATACCCCCTATCGTATTGTCTAAGAGATGGCGGCGATGGCGTTCGAAACAGATTGATTCAATTTTTTAACAAAAATCAATTATAAAAATATTTATGTTCTGAAATAAATTAATAAAATGTGTTAGTTATATGCATTCATGTACTACGCAATTTATTTTAATAAATCAATGTTTCTATTAATAATACTTATGCTGCAAATTCAATTTCAAGTTGCGAAACTCACACAATAGAAATATTTAAAATTTATAAATAGTCGTGCCCAAATTTGAGAAGTCATGTGCGGAACCCGCAACAATGTTTCCTTGGTCACCTTCCTTTGAGCGCCCCAACATTTGGGTGATATTTAAAATGTAAATTACTGTTGAAAAGCCAAAAAAAAAAAAAAAAATGTTGAAAAGCCAAAAAAAAAAAATAAATAAATAAATAAAAAAAAAAATATATATGAATGTGAAAATGTGTCAATGTGATAAAAAATTGAATTATTTACTAGATACTATATACGGTGTTTGCTTGGCTTTGTTGTTGTTTACATTCAGCAGTAGGTACTTAGGGGGAACTGGAATCACTTGATTTATTGCTCCTAATTTAATATATTTTTAATTTTTTTTAACAATAATATATACGTAAGAAATGAATATACATAACTTGAACATATATATTTTTTTATTTTACCTAGTTTCTTTATCATTATTTTTTGTTGTGCCGTTTCCCCCTCGTATTCAAAAGTCCGCGGGGAAAGCAATGATCGGTGATTGGCTGATTTTTTTTAAGAATGTTAGGGTCAATATCAGTGCAGAAGTGTTGTAAAATGGTCATTATTGACGTGAAATTTGGTGTCGATTTACATTTTATTTAATGATTTATTGTATTTTCCACAGATATCATTGGCAAATATTGTATTTTTTTCCATTTACTTGACATTTCAATCTATCAAATAAAGTAATTGTCAAAGGTACCACAATTGTCATATCGCAGAAAATAAATAGTTTTTGGTATGCTACTACCATGTTAAATAGGTGCTTTTTGCCTACATTCACGTGACGTCATGTTTATGTGACGTATGGTGAAAGACCCGTATAGATTGTATGCCACAATTATAAAAATAAATAAATGTAGTATGAAATTTATTTCAACTCAAGCTATTTTATTGTAATATTTCATGGGAAAAAAGGAAAAAAAATTATATTGCATGCCTAATAGCATTATGTATATGCAATATTTGATTCTTAATTCTTATTATATAATCATCAAAATTTAATTCAATTTCATATATATTACACTAATATGAAATACTTTTTTCACTAGCATTGGTTCTTCTTGTCACCATTTATGAGAGAAAATTCTACGAGAAATGATACAAATCGTCAGGAGTAATTAATTTCGAGACCAACTTTATGCCGCTGACAATGTTTTGCCTACACAATTATGATGTCATATTGTTTTGTGACGTATGCAGGTGAAAGACCCGTATAGGTATTGCCGTATCCTCGATGCAAAAAGAGCAAAATTTTCAGACGTCAGCACTATCTCTTGGTCCTTTATGTCCTCTATAAGACGGTAAAGTTAGGGCGGGAACTTGGTTATACCTTCCAAAAAAGCTTTAGTATCATGACGTCACGAAATATTGAAAATACAAAAGTATTTGAATTAAGGGTAAGGTAACGCCACCAATGTTAAAAAAAATCCCTCTCACAAAAATTCTGAAAAAAATTTAAAATGTTCTCCTCTACACCCCCTATCAGTAGCTAAAATATCAGGTATACAAATACGATCTAGTTTTTGAGTTATGAATTTTTAAAGTTGACCAATTTAACATGGGAGTTTCATTTCTCCATGTTAAAGGAGTCAACTTTAAAATTTTATAACTCAAAAACTAGATCGTAAATGTATACCTGATATTTTAGGTACTGATAGGGGGTGTAGAGGAGAACATTTTAAATTTTTTTCAGAATTTTTGTGAGAGGGATTTTTTTTAACATTGGTGGCGTTACCTTACCCTTAACTTTCATACATTATTTTCGATGTAGTAAATAACTTTACTTGATATACAAAGTATAGAAATTGCAATTAAGTAAAGTGAAAGTCACTCGCTATGAAGAAAGGCTTTATTATGTTCTGCACGCATGCGCCGTGTGACGTCACTAATCCCACTTCCTGTGCCGCTCTTTTTGAACATCATCAACCGTCGAAACTGGCTGGAATAAATAGAAGGCGGAGGGTGATGATTTTTTTGTTGTACAATTATTTTTTTTACATTATTTATAAAAATATAAAAGTTAGAGCAGTTCCCCTGGTATGATTTGAAAACCTTAATTGATTCTATTAATCTATAATGGTCAACTAAAGACTGCAGTAGAACATTTTTTTAACATTTCGGCGGCTACCACTTCACATACTGCTATATAAGTATAAAAGTTACAAATTTCAGCTACGGCAAAATTTGTGAATTTTTCAAGAAATACCAAAGTATTAAGTTAAATAATTTATTTATTGTAAGAAATGTCACAATTTATAAGGGGTTAAAATACTTGTTAGGTTTTGGAATGGAAGCAATCATAACAGTCATTAAAATTGGATTAAAATATGTTAATTAAGGACATGTCCTAACAATAAAACACACATATAACACTATAACTTTGTAAATGTAAATGCTTAAGACAGGCAACAATATAAAAACAGGCAAACTATAGTAAAGATGTTTATAAGAAACAATGAGATTTTAACACTTGCTTCCTTTCCACTTAATCATTTAAATAATGTAATAGTTTCTGATAATCAACAAAAAATAATTATAACACTAATTAATTTACAATGTGAGCACGATATTCTTTTAATAATTCTATATTTTTTAATTTTCTTCATCAAATTGCTCAATACATGTAACTAATTTAATCAGAATTTCGTCGTGTTTATAACATGCTCAGTCATTGACAGAACCAGAGCCAAAGGTTCATGAAAACATACAATGAAAATCTGATTAGATCTGATTAGGCCCAATTACAAATACATACAGCATCAGTTGCCACTTGGAGGTTCACATTGATGGCGTGTTCTCACATTGAGAATAGTAACAAATAATTTTGCCACAACATTCCATATTTTATCACAACAAAAACATATATTCCACAACAGAGACTGACAGAACATCTGTTTCTTACGGCATTTAGCAGCACCACTGAATGAACAAGTATATGAGATATCCCTTTATTTATTTATTTATTTTATTTTTTTTTTTTACTGCTAGCTTGTTACTATATCTGATTATTACAATGTGGCAACATTCTTATACAGTGAAAGTAGCATTAAGTTAATGCTTTAGGATCACAATCAACAGTGAAGCAGAGCTTATCATGTAAGAACTTTAATAATAATAAAAAAAAAAGACAATGTAGGCAAGACACTCAAGTCTTGTAAATCAGTTTATCTGGCTCGCAGTTTAGCTATGTTCTAGTATTCCATGGTAAAAAATAGTAATACTCAGACAGAGATATGTTAAGTAATTCCAAAACTGAAATAATATTGTGAGACAAATTTTGAGTGAATGCTGCAGGTATGATGCAAAAGTAAAATAGTTGGGCAAGATATTTCTATGTCGCCAGCCTGTTCAGTCCTCCAGCAGCTCCACATAGTTTGCTGGAAAGAGGCCGAATGTTCCGTCGGGACCAAGTCCTTGCCACCAGCCCTCGTCAATCATGTCAATATGCGAGATGATGTCATCGGGGTCAAACGAAATCTCTGTTGCATCAGCTGAAAACAAAAATAAGCCAATTGCAACAACTGAGAGTCATGTTTACAGGATAGAGGTTATCTTTTTAGGTGCTCAATACTATCAGCACAAGTTGACTAATTTAATTGCCAGACAATACGAAAACAAAGGAGAAACAATCCTGTCTTTTTTTGGCTTACTAAATATAAAATGCATTTTAATGCCTTTTAAAGCTTTTTATGTTGGCCTCACCAAACAACAAGTCCGCACACAAATGAACGGACACAGATCTGATGTAAAACATATGGACCCAAATAACCCACTCACAAAACCAGGTGCTGAACATGCTGCCACACACAACATTGATGACCTCAACCAATGCTATACTCTCCGAGTCATCCGGTCAATACCAGAACCATGCAATCCTTCCATCCTACGTCAGTGGGAACTGGCACACCACAGAGTCCTCCAATCCAGACAGGCAATCAATGCACCTGGACTCAATATAAGATAGCAATTTTTATACTAATTTTTAAATTTTTAAAATTTTTAAAAAAAATTCAAATTCTCCTCCTTTTTTCTCCCTCTCTCTCTCTCTCTCTCTCTCCCTCCCCCTCCCTTTCTTTTCTCCCCTTCCCCCCTTTTTCTACCTCTCACTCTCTCTGCCACTCCCCCAACACTACCTTCCCCTCCAAACCTCTCCTCCTATTCACCTTCACCTACCACCTGCAACCAACAAGCAAACCACTCATTCTTCTTCTGTCATTGATAAAGACCACATTATTAATTGTTGGTCAAAACGTCTCAACAATGTACTTGTAAATATTTGTGTCATCTGTGCCAACAGGATTCACCTTCTGTGGACATGTCATCGAGGTAAGGCTTGTTGGTTTATTCCTATCTCTTTCCTTAAATTAATATATCCAACCGCAATGGTTTCCGTTTCCTTATAATAATATATAAACTACAAATTTGTAGTTTATTCACTTGATGCTTCAGTAGGATCACGGAGCAAAATTAAATAAATAAATCAAATAATGAAAAGATAAAAAAGCTAAAAAAAAAAGTAGCTAGATTCCTTTTCAAATCCTCTTTAACGAAAATAAAATGATTCGGGTATCCTAATCCCCCCCCCCTTTTTTTAAGAGGATTGTATAAAAGGGATCCAGATTCGCTATTTTTTTAGGGATAAGATATCCGCATCTGATCCTTTTTATGTTTTTAAGGGGATAATAAGAGGATAAGTATAAGGATCCGGATTGGGGATCCAGTCCCTGCGTAAAGTCAAGGGACCGAGGAAATTAGATTTACCTTGTATCGAAATTTCCTATCCATGCAATGTTAATTATTTTTATGGGACTGCGATCTCCTTCACTCAAAATCAAGTTTTACCTAACATCAAGTTGATAATAACGAGTTTTCATTGTAAATAATGATTTGAATTTGAATTTAAGAAGCAAAAATATGAGGCAGATGACATCGACAATAATAGTTTACTGATGTTTTACTGTGTCTAAGAAAAGGCTATGTTTCACTTTAGGGAGAAAGTTAAGCTTGTTTATAAGACCCTCAAATATCTCAGAAAAATACACCGTTAGGTAGAGGTCTGCACGAGCCCGGGCCTGGCCTGCGGGCCTAGGCCCGCCCGGCCCGTGGGCCGGGCTCGGGCCGGGCAGCGGGCGGTGTGCAACGGGCCTGGGTCGGGCCGGGCCAGACCCGCGGGCCGGACGGGCCTATATATTCTTCAAAACTTTAATATTACGTGTTACAATGACTTTTTTTACTTAGAGAAGCTACAGATGCGAAAATAAAAAAAATATAAAAAATACCATTTTTTATCAGTTTTATGACGGTCGTACATCGTATAGAACTAAAGTGAAAAGGCACACATAAAGACATCACAGACTAAAAAAACAAAAAAATAAAAAATAAACAGTATAAAACCAAACAAAACTGCCGATGGCCTACACTAAATGAACGGGCCACGAGCGGGCCGAGGGTTAATTTCAGACAGGCCACGGGCCGGGCCGCACTGCGGAAAAACTTTCACGGGCCCGGGCCGGGCCGGGCGCAGCAGCCAATGGGCCGGGCCGGGTCGGGCCTCAAAAATCCGGCTCGTGCAGACCTCTACTGTTACGAGTAAAACACTTTTAAAATGCCTTTTTGCTGCCTTTTCTAAAGAAAAGTGACTTTTTTGTATACTATTTTACAAAAATAAATTGACTTTTTTTCTGCATTCTAATCATATTGCAATTTTTGAAATCAATGAAATTTTCTCTCTGAACTGAGGAAGCACCTAGACGGTGCGAAACGTCTTCAAAATGTAAATATTTAACTATTTTTCGAGTGAACCTGTGACCGCAAGATTTTCTCCTTCTGTGACTTCTTGATCGGTAAGGCCTTGCTGGTTATTCCTATCCTTTCCTTTAAAATATATAATCATATTGCAAGACATTCCAAGAGTCACAGTCGGACCTGACAAGCAATACAACCAAACCATTTGCAGATGTATAGGATTTACATTGCTCAATATGAAGTTTTTCTGAATATTGTTTTCCCTTGTGGCATTGATTTGCGTTTATTTCATTCGGAACTATTAAAACAATAGTTTCACAATTTTTCTAATTGGAGGGTGATTCTCACCAGCCTGGTAGTCGTACAGGGCTCGTGCTCGCAGGCCCAGGTCATCCTCTTCCTCATCTTGCAATACCGGTGCTGGCCTGTTGCTGCTGTACTGCAGTTCCGCCATGCCATCTGAGAGTGCCATGGCCGCTGCTGCTTGGGCCTCATATGCTTCATTTGGCACTGGGAGAACCGCTTCCATTGGAACACATGCAGGGGGCGAGGAGTGGTTCACAATCGTCTCCTGGGGCAATGCTGCAACCACACACAAACGTACCAAATATATAAAATAAATATAATACACTGAATCTTGGGGTCTTTACAAATTATATCTGATTTTCTAATCATAACAATATATTACATACTAATTATATTTTTCCAATCAGCTGCTGCTTCACGTTCCCATTGGCTTCTGTGAAATCTTAGCAGTGGATTGCAAAAACTGTTGACACCCAGGTGTAAGCAGTTTTAAGCTAGGTGGTTTTAAGGTACATAGATAGTTTTCAAGCAATATCTCTACTGCCTCTGCTGCATTCACTTTTACTCAATCAGAGTTATTCTTTAGAAGAGTAGATAATACTAAATTCCTATATTAAAAGTTATACCGGTACTAAAAGAAGAAGACACTAAATTCCATTTAAAAACCAAAAAACAGGTCGTGTTGTTAGGTCAGCCACACATTTTGTTTGTGATCTCCCTTGGTATCATTAACTACAGGACTTAATATCAACTAGTAACTCCAACAGTCAACTGAAGATACAAATAGAGTACAAATTATTGTGCATTAGTGAAATTACAAAAATATAACTTCATTTTTTCTTCCATTGGCAACACCAAGGTGGCGTCCCAAATCACTTTCTCGTCCCCTGTAGGGGCCCTAAATGAACTTTCCCCTCCCCTCCAATATGGCCGCTATATAAGTAGGGCGCATATGATGCGCCCTAAATTTCGCCGCCATTGTAGGGAAGGGTAGGGTAGGGTAGTAGGCGAGAATGGACATTTGGGAAGCCACCTAAGGGAAGCTTAGCCACTGCCCCTAAAGATACTCACGCTCCCACTCCTGCTCTTCCGAGGGGTCCTCTTCCTCCTCCTCTTCAGCAGTGTCTGGCGAGATCTGCATGGGCACGTGGCCACTCGAGGGAGCATTGCTTCTTGCAGTGGGGAAGCTGCCCGAGAAGAGGCTGGTGGGCACTGCAGGGGACTGCACGCTGCTACTGGGACCCTCCTCAGCGGACGACTCAGCCTGCAAAATTGTCATATCAGCACAAGCAAAAATGACACAACAGTAAAATTTGCTTGTGGGTGTACATGCCAAATTTTGGGAATTTGATGAGGATATTTTAAGTCCCCTGCAAGTTGAATTAATATCACCGAGTGTCATTTCTGAGATCCCCAACTTCATCCTTCTAGCTTGCAGAGAGAACTTCTCATAGAAATTATGAATTTCAAGTGATGGGAGGGACTGATAAGTGGCTTACAAGGCGAGAAATGAGCTTGTTCTCCTGGTGTGTGCTAGGTCGGACCGCCTGCGGCTGACTGGTGGCCGGAGGCGGAGGGCCGTTCCCGGCTGGGTGCTGGGCGTTCCACTGTTCCTCACGCTGCTGCATCATGCTGCGTGTCTTCTCCTAAACATGACACCAAAACTTTAGATTTATGTCTTTGAGAAGACAAAACATGCAATACTCATTTTCTAAAATAAATTTTGAAAGAAACGTACCCTTTGCCCTTTGTTAATCTATTTAAAGGAAATAAATTGAAAATCTAATAATGCAAGCTCTAGGGTTTAATGCAAATAGCAAGAACAAAAAATAGTTTTTATTAGTGTAGTTTTGTTGTAAAAAAAATCAGGTGTTCTGTGGCCTTGTTGAGTAGGTACCTCATATTTGAGCCTTTCGTCCTCAAGCTGCCGCTGTTCGTCCTGCTTTTTGCGGCGCTCCTCTGCCTGACGCTGCTTCTCCTCCAGCTCCTCACGCTCCCAGAAACGGTCGCGCTCACTTGCATTGATCTCCTGCGTGGGGTTCACACGCTTGTATATCGCGCCCTGAAACACATTCATTTATTCTACTCATGAATGATTTTTTTTTTACATATAAACATATAAATCAGAGAAAAGAAGATAAAAGGAGATATTAATCAGAAAAGAAGAGGCTATAATCTTTAAATATTTAAAAATGTGACAGTCAAGTTGACGAGAGAAAAATTTCAATGATCTAATAGTAAAGTAAAGTAAAAATAAAATATCTGTAACAATTTTGACTTTTGAGTCAGTAACAGTAGCCCTATAAAACATTTGTGATTCTTAAATACCTTCAGACAGGCATTAACAACAACTAGACTGACAAATTGGGTATATATTGCAAATAAACAAGCAAGCAGTGGTGTTGACTCACCACGGGTGCGGCCTTCTCGGGCTCTGCC
The DNA here is from genome assembly GCA_949825025.1 of Siphlonurus alternatus. Classification (NCBI taxonomy): domain Eukaryota; kingdom Metazoa; phylum Arthropoda; class Insecta; order Ephemeroptera; family Siphlonuridae; genus Siphlonurus; species Siphlonurus alternatus. The sequence goes on along the minus strand of OX463788.1, from coordinate 49,960,167 downwards.
CGAGCCTTGAAGCTGTACGCTGAGCCGGCCCTGGACACTTTGTCTGTGATGATCTGAAGGTCCACTTCATCCTCGTTGCGAGCATTGATGGTGGCGTGTGCCCCAGACAGCAACTTTGCCACATCATGAATGTGGTTGGCACACACACCCTTGCGCACCAGTGGAGCACCTTCTCCTTGCTGCACATTAGAAAATTATCTTAATTTATTTGGTATCATTTATTATTTACACATTAAGATATAAGCACTAATAAAACTATTAAAAAAACAAAAAAAAAAAAAAAAACACTCACTGTACATAAAATAAAGCACTGTATGGAAGCATAAAAAAATACACGTGAAATCTGTAAACATTATTATGTATTATTATTGACGTTAATAAATATTGCAAAATAACGTAAACATTCAGTATTTGTTCAAACATTTGAGCAAGTCGATGGTTTTCAGCTACAGGTCATGCAGAGGAATAGATGTGGTGTAAGCACACCTTCTTTAAAGGCATGCCAAATTTGCCTGTGGAAAGTTAGCTCTCTATTTACTTCTTATGCAATGATCATGTATGACCTGCTTGGACCTACTTTGACAAATTTTACGTACAAGCAATAATTAATTTACAGTATACCTTTTAATTATATTTATATATAAATAAATCAGGATGAATAAAAATAATCTTGATTTTTTTTAAATGCTTTGAACTGAGTTTGCAAATATTTTTAAATTTTCACAAGTTACTTAACCAACAAGCCAAGAGGCAACCTCTGCAGTGTTGAGAATTGAAATAATAAGGTGATACTTGCATAACATTGTTCTGTATTTTTTCACAACATCATCATTTGCCAAAATTAATCAGCATAGTAGCATAATATACAATAATTATGTTTTGAAAAAGAATGTGTTGTCAAGTCTGAAGAAAATACAATTCTCTTTAAATCCTTTGCACACGACATACTTTTCATTTTGAATTACATGATTTTTCTGTACAAGTTGAAAACATTTGCATTACTCAATTAAGCAAGCAAGGAAAAGAGAACAAAAAATGCAACAGCACTACTAGTGCCAAATCACAAGAAGCCAATCAATATTCATACCAAAAAGGGAAACATAATTCAAGCATTAATCTCAAAGTCACAACCTATACACCACATACTTCCAATAAATTCCACACCTGTACATGAACTAAGCCAAATGAAGAACAGCCACTGACGGGTAATTTCTAAACTATTTTTTTCAGTGACAAGCTTTGATTATCAAGTTAGCTTTAACTCATACATACCCAATTAATAAGCACACATTTTGGCAGGCTTGTTTTTGGGTCTAGCACTTTCAAAAAGCCGTACATGATTTTTCCAGAGTTCAAATCCTCTGTCATCTCTTCAATACCCCCATCTAGAACACAATTTACGCAATGCAGGTGTTAACAGTCAACCTGCAAAGCAAACTGGCAGGTGGCGTGTGGTATGAATGGCATTTGCAGCAGCTCTGTTGAAATTGCAAGCTCACACTACAACAAGAAACAAATTACCGGAAGCTTTTAACTGAGTCAAGCTTCATAAAAAATAATTGGTAATGTGGACATTTAAACAAAATATTTGAGTAAGAATTCTTATTTTTATTTTTTCCCCCCCAAGAAAGCATGTATGTTGTTCGCCAATGGCAGAACTTATAACATTGTTCACAGTGCTCTCTGGGGCTCTTAATATTCAGTCTGCACCTAACGTCCAATATCGCTTTTTAGTGGAGCACGTATTGGGAATACATACATACAATATTCCACCATGGTACAGAGCTCAATCCAGCACTTCCAGCGGAGTATAGACGGCCATATATCGTCCCTCGTCCGGAATAATGAGCTATTAGACTACCATGCTCTCATTGAAAACAATGAGCTATCTTGCTATTTCAGGTGAGTGCAAAAATTATCTTTATTTTATACCGGTACTGATTTATAGCTCATAATTGCACTCACCTCAAATAGCATACATATACAGTAACTCATTATTCCGGACGACATAATATATACATATATATATATATATATATATATATATATATATATATATATATATATATATAATATAATATAAAATAATATAATATTACACATGAACTAAATCACATGGGTAAAAAAAAAAAAAATCTAAATTCTCCTCAAATCCCTAAGATCACTACAGGACTACAGGTAAGATAAAACAACATTGTTGTAAAGTCCGTCTCGGTGCAACCTACCAATTTTCTGACATAGCGGAATCCTCCTATAAAATTTATATTGAAGAACAAAATTTGTGACGTCAGACAAACGGTAAGTGGTGCTATTTAAATAAAAATCTTTATCATTATTTTTAGTTCACACAATGAAATTATGGAGTTAAAACATGAGATGCTGTATGCCATATGTACTAAAGTAGAGAAAGGTCCAATGATTATTATGGACCAATCATCAATAAAAGTCTTTATGTAGTAATAAAAATTATCTTAACCCTATCTTATCTTAATTCTTAACCCATGGAAAAACATCAAAAATCCTCATATTATATTTAATATGTACGGTATGTACATTACAGCCCTATCTCTACGGTCTGGTTGAACCTGGTAAGGTGCCTGGTAACAAACTTGGCCATCTGCTGGTACAATTTAACATTATATCCGTACCAGCCTGGCTGGTAAGAAATGGTCACTCTGCATAGCCTGGCTGGTAAGATTTTACCTGGTGTGCTGGTATGGGATACCAGGTCTTACCTGGCAAGCTTAGATCAAAATTTCCCTCCCCCTCCTCCTGCCTTAAAATATGCTGTTTGCTAGTTTTTTTTAGTATCAAAAATCATTTTTTAATTTTCTATATACGAAAAAGTACAGAAAAAATAAATTTAAAATTTTTATTTGGTACTTAAATGATACACTCAAAACTTGTTTTGACTTATGCAGTGCTGACATCTGAGAGGTGGGGACGGGGTGGGGATATGCGGGTAAAATGGCGGCCACAGAAATCATATTTAGAAATAAATTTAAGGAATGGAAGGAAACTTTTTAAAGGGACTCTTCTTGCATCTCTTCCATCCATAATACTGTAGTCTGGGATCTTTCAGTGGCTCACAGTATGCCAATTCCTGCAGGGCACAGTACATTAAACATTAAAACTTTGATTCAAAATGTTGTGGCATAATCTTGATTCTGATCATTCAATTCGATCTTTGAAATAAATAAAAAAAACATGAAGGTATGCTTTTATTAAATATTTGATTTTAATTTGAATGATGAGAAACATAAAATATTCAAAATAAAAATATGTACTTACCATGCAAGGAAAATAATGAAGAGCAAGAAGAACAAACTGCTGGCATTGTGTCTGCAATGATCTGCAGTTGACTTATGGTTTTTCCTTGATTATGGGTTTCTGTGAGCACAAAAGTAAATCATTAATGCCTACACCTAAGCAGTATGATTTATTTATTACTGTTAAGATGTTTTTTTACCTCCAAAGTCACTTTATAACACAATTTTAACAGTAAAACAGGTCATTTTCACGGTTGTTGACATCTTCAATCACTTCCATATGTTTTGCTATGATGCTTCACTTTTTCACCACCAGGTGTCAGTGACTAATAAAAACGACTGAAAATTTGTATTAATTTTTAAATAAATTATTAATTAAAATAAATCAATTCATTCCATAATTAATGTGCAAAAAAAATTTTTTTTTTTTTTTGTTTTTTTTTTTTTTTTTAGTATTTTGGTAAATTCTCATCAACAGTCGATCCACACAGTATAAAAATTAAATTGTATAATTAATCTATATTTACCGTGTATATCAATAAATTATTTAAATAATTTATGTATAAATTATAAATATAATATAAAATATTATTATATTATAATTAATATGTTAAATTAATAATATTTAAAAAATAATAACAAATTAGTATATAGTTACAAGATCTTCTGGTAAATCATACCAGGCAATACCAGACAGTGGCTGGTATTGCCTGGTATGCCCTGGTTCGGCTTATCAGCATTTTATGATGGCTGGTAAGAACAGGTACGGCTTACCAGCACTGCTGGTTTAGTGCTTGTAAGAGTCTACCAGCCACCTTACCAGGTTCAACCAGACCGTAGAGATAGGGAGTGTATTATAGCTCTGTCCGTAACTACACAATCAGAAAGAATTGATTTTTATTGATGAACCTTAAATTATGTATGGAACATAAGGTTCAACAATAAAAATAGATTATTTCTGATTGTGTACATATTTACGAAAAGAGCTATTATTATGTCAATAGGAGTCACTGCAAAGGTCCCAGTATAATCTAGACATTTCAACTTAATCAGCATTGTGTGAAGCCTCAAGGTAGACTAGACAGGGCAGGCTAGCTTTGGAGCTCCTATCAATTTATCACAAGTACAACTCAATTTTTTTTTCCAATGTGTTCATGAACTTTTTACAGAACAATACCTTGTAGTGTTATGTGTAAAGTAATGGCAGCAAAACTTAGGTACAGTATGATTTATCATTTGTTGGGCCATCATTACATATACACAATTAATATGTGTATATTAATATGAGGCGCCGCAGATCAAACGGGTTTAAATCCAAACCCAACTGGAATTCAATTTTTAAGCCTCAGTTACACCAACAAAAAAAAAAATTCAGACCATGCACTTTTGAACCTGGATTTGGAAAGACAAGTATAGTTAACCTTCCAAATCCAGGTTCAAAGTGGTCTGAAATTTTTTTTGTAGGTGTAACTGAGTAACTGAGGCTTAAAAATTGAATTCCTGCTGGCCTTGGTTTTATATATATATATATATATATATATATATATATATATATATATATATATATATATATATATATATATATATATATATATATATAATTGAGGCGTCACAGATCAAACGGGTATATATACAGAGTATATAAAAAAGAGGCAAATGTCTAGTCAAAACAATGCATGTATTGACGGGGGTATTAAATTTATTTATACATAGGGCGACGTCATGAAAACCGTTTGGCATCCAAGGTACGAGTGATAAGAGGAGGCACATCGACCGGCTTTCATTCCACAAATTCAATATGTAAAAAGAATTGTGGGAAGATTGAGAAGATGGAAATTAGTAGCGGATGATAGGAGGGTATGGAAAGAGTATGTATGAGAGAGTATCGAGAATGGTTGAGAGTTTGAAGTGGGAGTCTTTTGAAAGAAGGAGGAATCATGTTGATTGGGAAATTTGTATAAATTTACTAGGAAAATGGAGGGCTGGGATGAGTTTGGTGACTGGCAGGCGCGGATCCAGGGGGGGGGGGGGGGCTCCCCTTCCCCCCCCGAAATTTTGGATTTAACATGGGCAATATAGGCGTTTCCCTCACTCCCAAATTTTTTCTTAACATTGGCCTTATGGAGGCAGCCCCTCCCGAAATTTTTTTCTGGATCCGCGCCTGGTGACTGGGTTTGGAGAGGTATAGACATATTGGGAGAAAGCTAGGATCATAAGTGGAAGTTGGAATTCAGGGGTAGCAGGAGTGATGTTGGGAAGTTCCCTTTTTTAAATTGGACGATAAGGGAGTGGAACTTGTTGCCACAGCCAAGGTAATGGGGGCGGAGAGTTATGAGAAGTTTAAAAATATGTGGAGTTCATTAATTGCGTGCCACCGTGGTGTAGCACCATTTGCCACATAATGGTATAATAATCTAGTACTGCATAATCTACGTTATGATACAATAGCCTGTACATGTAAAGATTGATTGAAGAAGTTTGTTGACTTCATTGCATGTGGACGCAAAACCCTTAATGCATGATAGTTATGTCGATTTGTCCTTAATATGTGTGAAAACGCCCACCAACTACTATATGCATACACTGATTAGATAGCCCACTAAACCGGCTAAGCCCATGCTGCATGTCTGCAGCATAAAGATAACAATGCGAAGACGATGCTTAAAACAAAACTATATAGCGCAGGATATATCATACCTCCTTTGCTGACGAGTTTCAAGTCGTTTGATTGTCCTTCGTAGCCAAACAATGCCCTGAAATATTAATATTATTACGATTTGAGAATGTTTGAAAACAATTTTATTATAACGTCAATTATAGTGTTATTATAACTGACTTCAATCTTAAATGTCAATAATGCAGTATTTTGATCATGATTGTATGCATACATATCTTACCAGTTTGTACTAACTTTATCTTCCACGACTTCTTTCCATGCACTTATTATACTTAGGCGATTCTTATTTAAATTAATTGCCATTTTATATATTTAAAGGCCTATAAAAGGCCGATACTAACTAGAAACTGATAACAGCAAAGCTTTCGAATTAAGATCAAATAACTGACCGGCTCTCTTTCAATTTTGTGCTTCAGCACTTCCACAGTTTCCACTGATCACTGGTGCTTCCGTGCTTCTCAGATCTCAGCTGGAGTCTGGAGTCCTGTGCTGTGCATGGTGGCTCTATTTACTATGGTGCAGTCACGATTGCCTATTTTCAAATTTCGCACGTTTACTGTTTCACTTTTTATCCAATCACCGAGCGTAATTGTTGTCACGTGACAAAAATTACGCACTCTGATTGGCCAAACCTTATACATGGGTCTTATCCGTGTCGTCCGTGTCAAGGTTGGCTTTATACAGGTTAAGCCACGTGCGTATTTCGTGCGTCATTTTCCCACTATTTCGCACTATTTCCAGGACCTATTGCACCGCGAAAATTCAAAAATAGCATTGCATCATGGGCGCATTCAAATTTTCGCGGCACAATGGGTCCTGGAATACTTGAATCTGATTGGCTAAGCCCGTTAACATTAGTCAAATCGGAGGCTTAACCTGTATAAAGCCAACCTTGGTCCGTGTCAGAGCCGGTCAGAGCCACCATGGTGCTTCACAGGCTGCGAAAACTTTCTACTGTCAAACTCTGGATTCTCTGGAACAAAACAATTACGTCACAAGTCACAACAAAATAAAAGTTTAAAAGATGGCGTAGACGCAGGGCCGTCCCATATGCGCACAGTGCCTACGTTTATTTTTTTCTGCTCTATTATAAAGTTTTCCGTAAATTAAAATAGCCATGGCTTAGAAAAGCTGCGCAGAAACGAGTTTTAAATGTTAGTAGTCTACTTCGCATGGCTCCGCAAAGTGTGCATGATAAGAAAGCTTAAATCCAAATAAAGCTGCGCAAACGCTAGGTGACTAATTTGCGCACAGCCAATAGCAGCTTTGTATGCTTTATGAACAAAGATACGAACTTCTACCCCAGATTGCTTGCGAATTGCAGTGTTTAAAAATTCTTTCAATACGTTACTGCAACCGGTTTGGCTTGTGTAGTATTGCAAATAAATATCAAATTTGAGATGAGATAAAAAGCAACGTTCTCGCTAATGTTGAACAAAAACTCTGCTCCGGTAGGGGCCAAGGATTTTGTTATTTTGTATAATCCTTGGTAGGGGCCCCTCGTGCAGCGAAACAGCTGTTTTGAGCTCACTACGTGACGTCACCTTGGGTGTTTTTGGCCAAAATGCGCAGATATCAGTCCAAATTCGTAGGGCTGATGGACCTATATATATCTATTATAGTTGTATCATGGGTTGACGAGGTGCTATATATATAAGGTTATAACATATAATAAAGAATACCTTATAATAACTTATAATAAAAATAAGTTACGATAATGATTAAAAAAGTTAATTTTCCAAATAGCTCTGAAATAGCCCATTCTGAAAAGGCATATCACGACATGGCAAATTTTGATTTACGACTACCGGAGCTAATTAATTTCGAAGGTGCGATGTTATTGTTATTACACGTACGCGTGAAGTTTTTGCTCTCATTATCAGAGGAAAAAGTCAATCCCGACCGTTACAAAAAAAAATATATAAATATATAAATAAATTTATTATTGAAAAATTAAACTTGTAAACAATTAACAAGCAAATAACCCCTTTTTAACCAATAGGAAAGCGTTTCAGCAAAAAAGGGTTACTTCTAAGCCAATCAGAATTCAGAATTCGCTCTCCATAAGCCGGAAGGGAGTGCATGACCATACCCCCTATGCATATATTGTATTGTCTCTAAGAGTCCAACCCAGAGAGGTGGTCCAACCTTGCTAAGAGTCTAATAGAGGAGGACTCTTAGGGATCATAAGTGCCATCAGGACCTCCCAAATCAAAATTGCCCGAAATTGCTGCATGGGAACATCCCGCAATTCCGTTTTTTTTGAGTAAATTATGCAATATAAACTTAAAATTACCATGCAGTCCAGTATGAAAATAAAATTACAACAAAAATATTTTTAGAATCGCCATATTACGTACTTTTTGAATATGTGCGACTTTCTTCAATCAATTTAAATTTTGAACCCTAATTAATTAAATTTGTAAAATTATCCACTTTTTGGAAGTACTCTTTTTATAATTGCTTGCAAAAAAATTATGTTAGGGAGAAATGTTTTAGACAAAAGTTGTAGGCAATAAAATTATAAATGTGTAGGTGTCCAAAATTTTTAATTTTCGGTTAATTATTTTTAAATTTAGGGTGTTTTTCACCTTTCCGCGCCCTCTCCAGCCGCTGCATGTACCATTAAATTATATCGTATTAACTAGCATAAATCGGTAGATATAAGTGAAGATTTTACTGCAATTATTTTTAATTAGGGACCAGTATGTAATAAGGTCTATGAAATTTGAAAATTAAAAATCCGGGACACTCAAAAAAAAAATTTTTTATTTTTTTTTTTTAATTTTTTATTGAATAATATTACTAATACTAATATACACGTATATGTATGAAAATAAATAATATTTTTATGTACTCACAACACGTGTACTGCTATCGACGTCACAATATAATATATAACATTGTATCTTATTAATATTTTGAATATATTATGATGATCGTAGTAAACTGTTGAACCCACGCATATAACTGCAAAGGTTTCCTACTTTTATATTTGAGAATTTTTTAGAGAGACCATCCATTGCAGCATTTTTGCAGACCCTACAAAGAGCCCTTCTACAGTGTATAAAATATAGATAATATGCAAATATATACATAAGACTGAAGATTGATCGACACGTTATATATATATTTATTTATATATATATATATATTATATATATTTTTACAAATTTACAATTAATGTTTACTGTAGACTATATTTTATTAGTATAACCACATGAATACATGCAGTTATTCAATCTTCTGCATCATCCTCGTCACTTTGTCACCTTCTGTCACGACGTCATTTTTGCACCTATATATATACTTTTGCAACACATGGCATACATATACTTCACAGCATCTGATTCCATTTCTATTGCACTTGTTTGACGATGAGCAATTATTTTTTCCAGCGCAGCTGCATGACAGAAGTATTATTGTAGCAGTTCTATTAAGCTTGTTGGCCCTTCAACCAATACTGCGTTAAATGTATTGCCTGTTATTTCACATGGCAATCGTAGTTACGAGGATCGAGATATGGTATATTATTTAAGAAGGTTTGCATTTTGCCAAATAAATGCTTGCCATAATTAATATCAGTGGTGAAAGTAAGCCGGTGCGCGCCAGTGCGCCGCACTGGTAAGACATTTGACGCCAGTGCGGCGCACTGGTAAGACACTGATCGAAATTTATTGAAAATAATCAATAATTTTTAATAAAATTAATAATATTTTCAAAATCAAAGAAGAGACGTTGTAAAACATTAATCATGTTTAAATAATTAATGAAAATTTTCTTATACTTCGTACCTTTTTGTCTCACGAAATTTAATTTACTCTTTCTTTTAAAAAAAAAGCTCCTAAGGAAAACAATTAAAATCAACTATTTACTTTACTATGTCGAGCTAACGATTATTATTTTTTATTTTTATATATAGAAATAGTTTTTAATATTTTTCTCAATTTATTTAAATTTCTGTAGGCTTACTGGGTTTACTATTTTATCTTCGATTTTTATGAAGAGACAGATATTTATTAGACCGTGTAATATTTCTTTCAATATATATATATTTATTTTATTTTTTTAATTCTTGAATGACGTTTTGAATTTTGCTGATGCGTTATAAGTTATAATATATTATACTACCCCACGAATTTTATTACATTTTTTTTCTGTTTCATTTACTGTACAAAATTAACACATTTTTATTAAAATTAATTTTTAATTACAATAAAGTCAGGAGGCAGAGGGCGGAGTGCCTTCTCTGGCCTCTAAACTACCTCCGAGGTATAGGTATAGTTTAGAGGGTTCATTTACGCAAGGAGTTTAAAAAAGTATAGGGCAAAGGATTCGGGATCGTAGGAGATTAATCGCAGTCGGTGCTAGATTAATAAAATTCAGTCTTCTTAAAAAATTCTTCATAGTAATGAATTTTTTAGAAAAGCAAACAAAAAAATTTAATCTGAATGAGTTTGTAAAGATTAAGTGTAACAAAATTTTAGCCACATGCATGCGACTTAAGCATTGCTAGCAAGAAGTGAAGAGTCGAGTAGCTATATATCAATAATGCAGCAGCTATATATTAGGGCCGAGATGACTGCACATTTGGACCATATTTAGTATGGCTAGATTTTAATTCCTGTCGATGACAAAGGGGAACAATAATTGCCACAAGATCTAGAGTAAATAAAAATTAATTACCGAAACAAATATAAACATTACAATTTATAATTAAAAGGAATTCTCTCGCGTTTTTTTTTTTAATGTATTTTTTTTAGGCATATTCAAAACATTAATTTAAATTTTAAATCTTTGAAAATGTAATAGGTGACGTATTTGATTAAATTATATTAAAGCATTCCAAATCGTAACAGTTAACTAAAGTATTTTTTACTATATTAATACTGCTGTTATATGAGCAATGAAGATGGACGTGCTTTCAATTTAAAGCACTCGGGATTTTCTTTCGTATTAAAATTTTTAATAGCTGTTATATCTACAATATATTTAAATATTTTTTTTATGAATTTAATGTGAGAATCACTCATTGCATTTTTTTTTTTTTTTTTTTTTTTTTTTTTAAATTTGGATAATTATTTAATTTTACTTAAAAAGAAGATGCATTCAAATATTATAAATAAATTTTAAAACCACTTTCAATGTAAGAAAAATTAAGCCACGCCCCTTTTCCCCAAAAAATCGCGCCTCCGGCGGGGGTTTTGGCCCTTCAGGCCTCTATCTGAGGCGCACTGGTAAGAGATTGAAACTACTTTCACCACTGATTAATATATATAATGCATAGTACGCTTAACATGTTGTAAAAATGCTGGCTCTGATGGAGGTAGTCGCTCAATAGGTTGATTTATCTGTGAAGCAATTTTTGCGCTTAGAACATTGACATTATCCGCGTTGAATTTAAACGATGGGTCATAGAATTTAATAACAAACTTTCTTACTGCGGACACGTGCGTGTCGTTTAATTATTTCTCCAGTTCCTAATTTTGATAGTTGCAGTAGCTCTGATGGACTATATTTTAATGCAGCCTATAATGCAGCATCATATATATTATTTTGTCATTGTTATATAAGGACGACATGACATCACATTCTGTGAGTACATGTAATAAAGGAAGTGCATCAACAAACTCAGGTCGCAGTTTTATGTGCAGTAAATGTGTAATTGCTGGTACAAAACGCCTTAAATCAGATTGAGTTGCTCCGGTTTCCAACCAAGACTTACTACATTTATTTATTTATCTGGGTATGAAGACGTGCTGATCAGTCAGTGCATGGGTGTAGATGACGTAATGACATTTATAAATTTTAATATATTTCAAAAATTATTGTTTTCTAGCATTTTAAGTTTCTTTTTATAGGTTTTATGCAACGCTCAATGAAGAAAAAATGAGGTTTTTTCAATTAATAGTTAGCAAAATTACAAGAAAAGGAATGATGAAGTAGGTTACTAAACAGTAATTCGAGTTTTAAAACTCCCACTGTTATCTAATTGCGTTAATTACAATATTCACACATGAACAAGGGATGACAAATAAAAATTAGTGTCATATTTTTAGATATTTGAAATATGTAAAGCGTTTTTTGATAGAAATATATAACTACAGTATTTTCATTCTATTATTATAATTGCATGAATTATTTCATATTACATATTACGTTGCTGCATGGACTGTAAATTACGCAATCTATAATAAAATCATAAATAATTATTAATTCATTTTGTCAACGATATCACTTAATTACTACGTACATATTTTACTAAAAAAAAAATAAATAAAAAAAAAAATTAGTGTCCCAGATTTTTAATTTTCAAATTTCGTAGGCCTTAATACATATTGGTCCCTGATTAAACATAATTGAAGTAAAATCTTCACTATTTACCGATTTTTGCCAGCTAATACATATCATTTCATGGTACATGCAGTGGCTGGAGAGAGCGCGGGAAAAGTGAAAAACACCCCAAATTTAAAAATAATTAACCGAAAATTAAAAATTTTGGACTCCTATACATTTATAATTCTATTGCCTACAACTTTTATCTGAAACATTTCTTTCTAACATAATTATTTTGCAAGCAATTATAAAAAGAGTACATCCAAAAAGTGGATAATTTTACAAATTTAATTAATTAGGGTTCAAAATTTTAATTGATTGAAGAAAGTCGCACATATTCAGAAAGCACGTAATATGGAGATTCTAAAAATATTTTTGTTGTAATTTTATTTTCATACTGGACTGCATGATAAATTTATGTTTGTACTGCTTATTTTACTCAAAAAACCCGGAATTTCGGGATGTTCCCATGGAGCAATTTCGGGCAATTTTGATTTGGGAGGTCCTGATGATACTTATGATCGATTAAAACCAAATGCAGCTTGTAGAACGTCGCTTGCCAGTTACTCGCTTATTTTAAGAGATAGAGCTTACGAGTTCCTCCTCTATAACGGAGTCTAAGAGATGGCGTTCAAAACAAATTGATTCAAATTTTTAACAAAAATTAATTATAAAAATAGTAATTATATGAAATAAATAAATAAAAAATTGAGTTATATATGCATTATTCACTTACTACGCAATTTATTTTAATAAATTAATGGTTCTATTAATAATACTTATGCTGCAAATTTAATTTTAATTACAAGTTGCGAAACTAACACAATAGAAATATTTAAAATTTATAAATACTCGTGACAAAATTTTAAAAATCATGCGAGTCCGCAAAAACTTATAAAATCATAACCATATATGTAGCTTAATTATAACTATAATATTATTAACATGAGAATGTGAGAAAATGGAATATTAATATAAAGACTTGTAAATACAATAGTTAAATAAATAAATATATATATATATAAATACATAAATATATACATATATATAAATAAACATAATTCCAGTTCCATATCATATATAGCATGACATATATAGCATCTCTTTATTCTCTTTGAGTATTTTTTTTTTTTTTTTAATTTTAAAAAAGTGCCGGTTTTGGATTACCTGTACGTAGTATTGCAAATAAATATCAAATTTGAGATGAAATAAAAAGCAACGTTCTCGCTAATGTTGAACAAAAACTCTGCTCCGGTAGGGGCCCCTCGTGCAGCGAAACAGCTGTTTTGAGCTCACTACGTGACGTCAGCTTGGGCGCTGTTTTTGGCCAAAATGCGCAGATCAGTCCAAATTCGTAGGGCTGATGGACCTATCTATTATAGTTGTTTGTATCATGGCCGGTCATGGCGTAGACGGAGTAAAACTACATTTTTGCCGCCCCGGTTTGAAACTTTGATTTTTTTTTATTTTTATACGGGTCTTTCACCATACGTCACAAAAATATGACGTCACGTGAATGTAGGCAAAAAGCACCTATTTAACATGGTAGTAGCATACCAAAAACTATTTATTTTCTGCGATATGACAATCGTGGTACATTTGACAATTATTTTATTTGATAGATTGAGATGTCAAGTAAATGGAAAAAAAATACAATATTTGCCAATGATATCTGTGAAAAATACAATAAATCATTAAATAAAATGTAAATCGACTCCAAATTTCACGTCAATAATGACCATTTTACGACACTTATGCACTGATATTGACCCTAAGATTCTTAAAAAAATTCAGCCAATCACCGGCCATTGCTTTCCCCGCGGACTTTTGAATACGAGGGGGAAACGGAACAACAAAAAGTAATGATAAAGAAACTAGGTAAAATAAAAAAAATGTATATGTTCAAGTTATGTATATTTATTTCTTACGTATATATTATTGTTAACAAAAATTAAAATATGTTAAATTAGGAGGAATAAATTAAGTGATTCCAGTTCCCTCTCTCAGTTCCTACTGCTGAATGTAAACAACAACAAAGCCAAGCAAACGCTATATATACAAGGATACACCTCTAAGCGCTCTAAGCGCCCTTAAGAGCTTACAGCTCGCGGCGGGGTAATAGGTATGTATATGGATATATAAGGTAGGGAAAGGATGGTGGCAACACGGCCTGTTACGCGTCCCAGCATTCGATCACTCTGGAGGTGAGACTGAGGGAACCGTGGGAAACCTCATGCAGTCAGGAGTCAGGAGTGTCAGAGGACTAAGATAGTGTAGAACCATCTCCAGCGTTAATTAATTAGATGCAAAAGTTTTTTATCTGCAAAATATTAACATATCGACCGACAGCCTCAGAAGATTAAGTCACAGTGTGATAATAATAATAATTAAGAGTAAATATATATATATATATATATATATATATATATATATATATATATATATATATATTATAATTTATAATAGCATATTATAAATTATAATTATAAAATATATAGTATTATATATATTATAGTAATAAATTAATAAGGTTTTTGGAATATATTATTATCATAATTAATTTGAATTAAGTGAATTTTATGCTATATGTATATATATACAGTATATTTATAAATATTATATAGAAGTCACAAAAAATAGTTTTTGGACTATTTTCATTTTTGGGACGGTTGATATATATTTTTATTGCATGTATATTTATCCACAGATCTCATATATATTTATGTAACTGAATTAAAACAAATTATTATACTGAAATAGAGCAGAGATAAAAAAAAAAGGACGATTAATTTGCGACTGCTTTTGTTATTTCACGAGTATTTTAGAATTTTTGCAAAACCTGTCACCTATTTTATTGTGACAATGAACAATATTAACCTTTGCATGATTTTTTTTTTTTTTTAATACTGCATATTATATTTGGATAGAACACCTCGAGTTATGCAATGTGTAACACAATTTTTTTTTTTTTTTTTTTCGTATTTTTAAACTCTATAAAACACCCTCAAAATCTAGGGGGAAGAAAGACGCTGTGACATCAAAGTCTTCTGCTCGTTGTTAGTAAACAAAGTATTGTTGTGTAATATGTCTGTCGCGTGAAAGGAAAAACATGGGACAGTTGTTGATTTACATGTTAACTTATGGAAAATGACCGTTAATTATGAAATTGACACCGTTGCCTATATAAGCGCCAACAATGCCATTACGTTCTCTGCTCTGGTGGCAAAATTAGGCACTACGTCGTCCCATGTTTAACAATGAAAAAGGCTTCATGCGACAGACATTATAAACAATGGTTTAATTGTTACAACCATTGTGCGAGTAGAAGACTTTGTGTGACATCATATAGATGCAACGTTTCTCCCTAATGCTTGCATGCATGTTAAATATTTGCATGTCTATATATTATATGACGTTACAGCGGTTTGTAGCGTGATTTTAAGGGTGTGTGTAAAGGCGCATTTCCATGGAGCGTGGAAAGCGAGGCTTGGCTCGGCGAGAAAGGCGCACTTGCTTCAATGTCATATGGCGGCCATGTTGGCGTGGAAAAATCGACGTTCCAATAAGCCTCGCTTGACATTGCTCCATGGAAATGCACGTACCTTTTAGAGGGTTCAACCAGATATATATATATATATATATATATATATATATATATATATATATATATATTATAGTGTAGAATATTAAGCTCTTTGGTTCAACAAAATCTGGAAATAACTAGACAGTACAGTCTCTAGTACATATACATATACATATATGCATTGAAAAAATTTCATGCATGCAGGTTATATTGTCAATTTTGTTGTCCATTAATATTTTTACCTTGATTTTACCGCCATTTTCATGTCTAAATTAAATTTCTTAAACCTAGCTTATATATATATATATATATATATATATATATATATATATATATATATATATATATATATATATATGTTATATATATACATGTATATTCCTGTTGAACCCTAGTCGAGCCTATAAGCTATACACCGCTCGAGTAACCTGTGGTGCCTTTTGCAAAGCTAAGTTCGCTTAAAAATAAATTAATGTTTTCTTCCTTCCCCTCTCGTAGAAGACGCGAGATGCAAGTTATTGCATGCTTCCGATCCGTGGCAATTATTCAGGTAAATTTATGGTAAAATTACTAAATTTATCCACCCATTGCATTTTTCACAAAATCCTAGACGTATATATTTATAAAATAGTTTGTTAAATTATAAGGTATTAACTCTTACATTATATCATTCATCATTTTTGGACGCGAATATTATATAATATATAATATTATTTATTATTCTATAATATATATTGTGAAAGATAAATAAGCGACTTTTTAGGTGACTATTTTGTGTAAAATAGAGCATATTTTTGCGACTTCTCTGTCTTCTAATATATATTTTATGTTATATTCTTTCAATATTTTTATTAATTGAAAACTAAGCGATTTTAAAATTACAAAACCAAACAAATAAGTAGAGTTGAATTGCCAAATAAATTATGGCAATACTTTATATAACACTGTACGTATATATAATTATACCGTATATAGCTCATATATAATTTTATTACATATAATACTGTCATTTAGCGAATAGAATATAATATAGCCAGGAAACAAACTTGTGTAATTTTATATATATATTTATATATATGTGTGTGATTGTACCGACTGGTGTTTGGTATGAGAAAGGGAAACAGTAAGTAAAGTGTCTCTGTATCTATATAATATATAATCTTAATTAATTTAATGTAATTTGCGGGTTTGAGGATTCGAATCTGATAAATGCACACAAGTAAAATAAATATAAATATTTTTATTTGTCCGTGATTCCAAGTTTACATTGTAAAATAGGTAAATAAATTAAAGCAAGCATTTCATGTAATTCAGGAGGTATAATATAAACATTATTAATTGTAGAATTGTTACATATTTACTTGATTAACAATCAAACAACCTAAAAATAGCAGTAAAATATGTGACAATTACACAGATAATACTATATACATAAATATTGTATCTTTCATCTGACCTAAAATTTTTTTTTGTTAAAACAATAAAATTTTCTCCGATAGAGATAAATAATATTGAATTGGTTCAATTCATATGTAAATGTACATAGATCGTCAATTGATTGTGCCCGTGATTGTGACGCTTCTCAAGAACAGTAAAATGAATAGAGAGACAGACTTATGGAACACACACACACATTATATGCAGCCCAAAGTCACAAAAGTGAACTAAAGAAAATTATAATAGCAGTAACAAAATCCTCGTAGGACATACGAATATTATTATGTTACAGCGACTAACACATAAATAAACATATCCCCCCTTCCTCCTCGTATTAACGAGAAGTAAACATTGATTCACATTTATTTAAATATAGGTCTTCATCAAATTTGAAGATTTTGTTTTTTTTTGTACCCTCTCTAACTCTATTATTATTTATTATAACATCATCAAATTTCCCATGTGCTTATTTAAGTTTTTATTTTACGAATAAAGATTACCAGACAGCACATTTCTTAACTGGGTTCATTTTAGATCCTAGGGGGCAGTTGAAGTCCCTAGCGAAATCTTCCATGTTGGAAAGAGGACCGTTGACTCGGAACTCCCCGGGTGAGTGGAAGCCCGTCATGATCCTCAGCTTCATGGTCTCAGGTCGGTACTTGCTGCACCACACGTTGGCAGCGCTCACCCAGAACATCTGGCGTTGGTTCCATGGCAGACCAGGCAGAAGACCCTCCTCGCCGTTGCGTGACACCCACGAATCGTATGCTCGGTACGCCTCTTTGATTCCTCCGTTGTCGGCGATGTTCTCGCCCTGCGTGTTGATGCCGTTAATCTGTAAAAACAAAGGATATTTTTTGTAATCAAAATTTTAATTAGATTTTCTTTTAATTTCATGAGATCTGAATTTTAGACTGTCTTGTGTAGCTAAGGGAAATTTTGTGGATCAGAAACTGAAACAAAAAGGGAGAAAATGTTTGAGGAGTCACAGTATTAATTACATGGCCTATACAAGTTTTTTACTCTTAATAATCCTGACTGTAATTCAGTCTTATTTTTACAAAGTTAAAGTACTAAAATAATTAAATTTACATGCAAGCTGTATAATTACGCTAGCACTTACATTGAGACCAACTTGTTTGACGGTGTAGTTTCCGTACTGCTCGATGATGCACTGCGAGCGCTTGAGGTAGGACTCACGGGTGCTGGGGTCCCACCAGTCCACCAAGTTACCGTCCTTGTCAAATTGTCGGCCCTGTGGAGGAGACAACCCACATGTTTAGAGAGAAAAATTGCAGATCTAAGCTCTTTCCACCTTGTGAGTGGAAGAGAGACATGGAATTATTTTCTCAGGTTTTATTAAATATTTATTAATTTTTTCTCGAATAAAACTCAGAATAGAAATAGGGTAAAATAAAATGGAGTATCGACCTCAATTTTCTTATTGCAGAAATGGATAGAGCGTGCAAAGTTATGCTACCCTGATTTTTTCAGATTTTTTAGAGCTCGGGAACTATTTTTAAAAAATTATTGAAAGTTCTTTTTGTGACGTCACGAGACGCCGCTCCTTTATAAGGCGGATTCACATGGCGATTTTTATCATGCGACGCGACACGAATAATGCGCACTTGCTGTGACATTCATTGGCGGCCATATTTGGCGATTAAAAAGAGGAGCATCGCAATTAACGCGATTTCGCTGCCGCAACCTAGCGAATTCGCTCGCCGCATAGGATTTCACAGCTTGTGTGACAAAATCGCGTCGCATCGCCGTTGTCGCCATCTGAATCCGCCTTAAGAAAAAGATAGGACTTGCCGCCGCGTGACGTCACAAAAAGGACTTTCAATAATTTTTTAAAAATAGTTCCAGGGCTCAAAAAAATCTGGAAAAAATCAGGGTAGCAAAACTTTGCACGCTCTATCCATTTCTTCAATAAAAAAATTTTGAGATCAATACTCCATTAATGGACATGGCAGAGGTTAGTTCCATCTTTCCCACATAGTTTCTCCAAAAATTTTGTTGTTGTTGTTTGTTTACTATATATACACCACTGTAACTAATTTAATATATTTTTTTGCGTACACAGATAGTTGTAACAATTATTTAAAATGACTGCACACATGCTAATTGAGGTATACCTGGTCATCAAATCCGTGGGTAATTTCGTGCCCAATGACAAATCCAATAGCTCCGTAATTCATGTAGCGAGGACGATCGTTGGAGAAGAACACACCCTGAAGAATGCCAGCAGGGAATTCTAAATGAAAAAAAATATATATGTTTGTTAATAAAAACAACCTCACTATAACACCTGCGACTACGGGAGCGACCAATCGTCATGCTGTTGTTTCGTCTGCTTTCGGGGATAGCAAACTCATACCTACACATAGCCACAGGCGCGGATCTAGGAAAAAATTTCGGGAGGGGCTGTCTCCATAAGGCCAATGTTAAAAAAAAAAATTGGAGTGGAGGAAATGCTTATATTGCCCATGTTAAATCCAAAATTTCGGGGGGGGGGGGGGGGCTACAGCCCCCCCAGCACCCTCCCTGGATCCGCGCCTGTATAGCCACTGCATGTCATATCTATAGGTGACGTCGAAAGGGAGGATTAAAAAAGGGAAAATGAGTTATGGGTCCAGAAAATATATTATACTCTCTGATGGTTGAAGGCGTAGCTTTTACGTAAAAAGTTACTAAACTTTTCTGTACAAAAAGTACTTGAGATGGAGAGAATTCAAAGACAAGATTTCCTACGACTTGCAGGTCGATTCAAGTGTATATCCATGGTCAAAGATTACACAACCCATTCAGCGTCTTATTTTGAAATCAGGTAAGTGATATTCTTTGAATTTGATCAAGAATAGCAATCAATATACAATAATGCAATAAATTATAAAACAACGGATTAAGTTACTTTTTTATGATGGATTTGATCCATGCACTGCTCATAGACTGTCTTAATTCTTAATTGCTGGGTATATACTTACGGATGCTGTTTTCAATGGAGCTGTAGAAGGCGTTGACGATAGCGGGGCGGCCGTGAGTGATCCAATCCGTCTTGTTTACGGCTTGCCTGAGGCGGGCAAACGAGTAATCGGTACCGAAATTGGTCATGTTGAGCACGCTCTCAAGATACAGCGCTGGGTCGATCTCGAGCTGCGTGAAGATAGAATCATGAGAGTTAGCGAACCAGTACTATGTAACAGTATTGAATAGTCAAATTCAGAGTTCTAATTCTAATAACATGCTTAACACGGGAAACTCTTGCTCTAATTGTCTTTGTCAAGTGCCCAATTATTATCCTAATTGTATGATAATAAGAGTAAAGGGGTATTGTTTAATTATTTTCAAGTTTTAATTTAATACATATTATGAAGAATAATGCTGTCATTAACGTAACATTTCGGAAACTTGAAATTAATGTACAGTAAATTGAAGCCAAGATAAAATTTCTGTCTTGCTAGCTATATACATTGTTTTCTCGCCAACTCGTTCAGCCCCAAAAAGGAGGGTAAGTGAAGGAAAGTGGCTGCTAGCTAGGTAGTGCATGAGCTCACAAATCACAAACTCGCCCTTCTCAAAGCAGTTTTTTATTCTGTACAACTTATTTGCGTCAGAAGAGCACAACATGCAAGTACACTTACGTTCTCGTAGAAGGCAGCCACTTTGGTGTCGTCCAGCAACTCATCCGGGTAGGCGATGTGTGTGGCCATGGCCAGCGCCTTCTCGATCGCCGCTTTTCTGCAACATGCCGCGCACCAATCAGTCCCATAAACTTCTTCGGCAAAATATGGTTATTAATTATAACCCCTGCACTTATTACTTGGTATAAAGCAGCTACTTAAAATATATACATGACTCACATAAATTTGATATTCTTTCTGAGAATGCAAGATTTTTGGAGTTTAAATTTGATCCTGGTCAAATTTGAATTCTTAAACTTTGCAGATATTAGGTACGTGAAATATAAATTCTAAAATATGAATATATAGAGAGGTCAGAATCCTCAGAGGAATTTCAAATTAATTCTGCTGTAATACCATCGCATGCTTAACCAATATGTCGAGTAATTAATGATGTTTAATTAATATTTAGTTAATTTCTCTAGACTGCGTTACGCACCTGGTGGAGGCGTCCATCCACTCAAGGTCCTGCAGGATCTTGATGAACTCGGTGCGGATGTCCTCAACCATCTCCAGAGCGTTGCGCTTGGCCTCCTCTTTGAAGTACTTGCGCACGTACAGTGCGCCAGTTGAGATGCTCAGGCTGAAAGCAACGTTAATATTTGTAAAATAACAAAATAAAAACAGTGAGTAAAGGTTCATCGTGACTCTTAGCAATATACAACAAAAAACTACCTTCAAACTTAACACACTCTTGTTTTGAGAAAATATTTTTTTTAACTGTAGCTTGTATACAGTGTGTATATATATAATATGCTGGAACAAAAAATATATTGTCAGCTTAGTGAAAATAACTTTGTCTTTCATCTAATTGATTCATCAAATGTCACTCATCAGATCGACTTTTTTCTGCTCATCATAACAGATTATCATTCAGTTTTCAAAATACTGAATTTAATGATATTTATATAAAATTAGATAACTATGTATTGTATTATAGATTACACTTTCATATATATACATATATATATATATATATATATATATATTATGCGACTGATTTGAAATTTCATATATACTTTTATAACGCACAGTGCATATCTCTCTCATGTATGACGAATAGTATTTTTTAGATGAAATAGTCTTTTCAACGATATCTTATTGATCCACGACAAATAATACTGACGGAGCTGGAAATTGCTTAAAGCCGGTAACACTTAATATAAACTATAAACACCCTATATGTGTATAAGTTATATAAAATAAATATATATAAAAATAAAATATTATCATTTTTTTATATAAAAGACAAACAGTGCGACGGTTCCTGACGTCCAGTGTCGATAGTTGTTGTGCTATCAGTACCTCTGTGCGAGGAATAAATATGATGAAGTTGAATACGAATACGTTGGCTCTACAAAGGAAATATGAGAAGAGATGATGTTATAAAACAAATAGTAAGAAAAAAAATGTAAATAATGTTATATATTTATGTAAAATAACCTCTGGGGAAAAAGGCCATTTTATCGCAACGTCTCCATACTGATATTTAAAGCAAGAAATGTCTGGTACACATATAACCTGTGTGTTCAGTACCTGCCGCTGACGATGTCGGTACACTCCTTCCACCTGGCCTCGCGCTCTGTCTTGCCGGACAGCGCCGTGTAGTACTTGAGCTGACGCTTGCGCACCTCCTCGGTAAGGTAGCTACCGGTGGCACCGGCCGCTCGCCACAAAGCGTAGTTGGCCTGCACCCTGTAACATACAACACATATTGGTAGATCCAGGGCTTTTCTGGCAGCCGGTTACTTCCATTTGCCCTGTCCGTCAAGAGGAGTGGAGCGAAGGGAGGGGGGAGTCACATTTGGACACCAGCAGCAGCACCTCTGTGGTTTGCTTGCCTAGCCATGCAGTCAGTGAATCGTATTACTGGGTGGTTTTTGTGACATTTATTTTCAAATATAGATTCTCTTTTTAACATGTTTATAAATTATGCTCCTTGCTTTTTTTCAAACACCGTGCTTGCGACAGTGGACAATGTTTTATTTTACTGCAGAAATAAAATGAATAAAGGGCACCAAATTAGAGGACAGGAAGTATTGCTAAAAAGTTATTCAAAGTTCAGGGTTGAACCCACGTCCCTTTCAACAGACGCGGATCCAGAAAAAAAATTCGGAGGAGGGGCTGCCTCCATAAGGCCAATGTTAAAAAAAAAAATTGGGAGTGGGGGAAATGCCTATATTGCTCATGTTAAATCCAAAATTTGGGGGGGGGGGATGCAGCCCCCCCAGCCCTCCCCCTGGATCCGCGCCTGCCTTTCAAGTCCTCTTACTAAGAAGTAACGCTTATTGACGCCTCTTTTTGTACCTCTCTTTGGTACTTAAAATAATTTTTTTAATAGTTCCCGGCCTCTAAAAAATCAGAGTAGCATAATTTGGTACCATATTTTTCATTTCTGCAACACGAATTGTCAAGTAGGTTGTCCATTGTAAAATATTATACAGTGCATTATTAACTATAATATATCATATCAAAAATATAAATATATAAGAGAGCATATAACATTTCAATGCAGGCTCTAAATAACACTTGAAGTTACAATACATGTTGAGAATAAATTTGAAGTTGACACCACGAGCCTCCAAAATGTGCAAGAACGTAAAACATTTTTAGTGCTGTGCCATGGCAATAAAGCAGTTCCATTTTTGTTTTTTCGTTTATTAAAAACAACGCTGGACTAACCTTGAGGTGTCGTCAACGTGTAATATTTCAGAGACAAGTGGTACATTTAATATTTTATTTGTGGTAATGTGCGTGAAGTTTTAACTTTCAGCTTCCTTCCAGTTTTTCCAGCTTTCCAGCTATATCTTACGAAACAATTGAAAGTAAATTTTCATATTAACTAGCTTGAAACAAAATTTAAATTTTGAATCTCACACAATTTTTATCGAACAATTTAAATTGTTAATTATAAAATAATAAAACAGAACGTTTTTGTAAATTATTGTTTTTAATTTTCACGTAATAATATTCACGTGAGCTATGATTGTCTCTGTACTTCCTGATGTTGTAAAACAATAATTTATTATCACTAAGATTTTTTTTTCTTTTTGCTTCATGCATGATACATAATTTGAGTCAAGATGCATGCAATCAAGAAATGGAAAATGAGTTTGGTGAGTTAGGATGTATGCAGGCAATGAAGATGAATTAGGTCATACCGTCGCAATTAGCCAAGAAAATTTGCTGCGATGTACGCTGAAGGTTAATTTACAGCGATAAAGTGACACGATAAGAATATGTAACAAGAAATTGCCATCTATCTACGGAAATAGAGTTGCTTGCAGCAGTGGAGGAGAGAGTGATTTTTTTATAGAAACGGAAAATCATTACCATCGTTCGTAATTAAAGAGAAGGTTGCAGTGAGAATGTTTTTTTATAGACGGGAAAAAATTGTTCAAGGTTCTCTGGAAATGGATTTTCGTTTGTAAGCCGCAATTAGTGAGAAATAACCGGCTCGATCCACATCCGCTTCTAAAACCTCGTCACAGAAAGATAATGTAAAATGTGGCTGTCAAAGGACTTGGTATATATTTTATCGCCCGCGGTCACGTACAGAATGATCGCTATTTTAATAAAAGAGGATGCTTCTATAAATAAACCACATTGTCAGCCGTAAATATCATACACCATGTAATAACTGCTTCAATTTAATTTTTTTTTTTTTTTTTTTTTTCCATGCAGGGTTCAAAATTTAATGAAACAATACTCGTGAACTGATATGCTTGTATGAGCGCACT
Organism: Siphlonurus alternatus; assembly: GCA_949825025.1. Taxonomy (NCBI): domain Eukaryota; kingdom Metazoa; phylum Arthropoda; class Insecta; order Ephemeroptera; family Siphlonuridae; genus Siphlonurus; species Siphlonurus alternatus. The sequence continues at coordinate 49,935,442 of OX463788.1, read as the reverse complement.
CACCTCTTAGGCGTGACGCTAAGCAGCTGCTCCAGCTTAGTCAGGTACTCTGGCACGTTGACGATGATCACCTCATCCTGCGTCACCTGCACGCTCGCGGGCAGCAGCTTAGCAAAGTACTCGCGCCATGGGATGGATGGGTGCATCTTCTGAAGTTCCTCCAGCGTCATCGGGTTGTACAGCTTGGTGGCATTTCGCCGCTGCTCCATCGGTAGAGAAATCTGCGGCGAAAAAATATATTCTTCAAAGTTATATATACGTATTAAAGTAGAGACAGGCAAATAAGCTAAATTAAGTGAACAAAAAATGCAGTAGCTAAGTTTGTCAAGATATATAACTCTATTAATTTTCGTTTTCCTAATATAATCATATTAGCATGTACATTTTCAGTCGAAATAAATTGTCCAATTCAATTATATCCAGCACCTATGATGTTTCATATCACCCTGAGGTTAGGCAACTGATCCAGCACCAAAGCAGAGTAGGTTATATATGCAGCAGGAGTAATGGACCAACACGTACTCTGTTTTAGTGCATAACAAGTTGCACAACCTTAGAAAGAGTTGATATAGTAAAAGGTGGATATTTGATCTCGGCTTGACCAGCAGCTTGACGTTAGGTTGATAATAAAAATAAAGGTTTATAGCTGTAATATATATATGACGACACACTGTTGAGCCTATTAAATCAACTGATTATATATTCAATAGTAACTATAGCAATAAATTTCGGTCAACATTGCATGTATAAAAATCGCATTCCAATATTTTTATTCCAAGTAAAAAGGTAACTTGGCGACACTAGTAGACTATTTGAAGGAAATTTAGTAAATGGTAGCCTTGCAGCGTCCTCTTTTTGTAAACTGAATTTACTTATTGTTAGATTTCAGGCTAGCCTCTTTATACCTCCAACCTAAATCCATAATTAACCGCCGTTGGATTTAAGAGCAAATAAATGTACAATTTTCGCGTCGAGTATAGTTCTAGAGGATTGCTCATGTAAATCTGATAAATTGATTAAATTTCAGTAATTTAAGTTCATCCGATTGATTTAATACGAAAACACGAGAGGTTACAAGAATTGAATAGAATAGAAAAGAATATAAATTTACTTTATTGCGGCGAGGTTTAGGCAAGCCCATTCTTACACTTAACCGCATATTGAGGTATATTCTGCTTCACATTTAACTTGGTTTTTGTCGTGCCTGTAACGAAGAATTTCACTGACTGAGCCGAGCTTATAAAGGATCACACCCGAGCGTTTCCGACGAAAACCAAGTTAAATATTATAGAATATAGACTTGGTGCAGGCGCGGATCCGGGGGGGGGGGGGGGGGCAAATTTTGGATTTAACATGGGCAACATAGGCATTTCCCCCACTACAATTTTTAACATTGGCCTTATGGAGGCAGACCCCCCCCCCCTCCAACCCCCCGATTTTTTTTTTCTGGATCCGCGCCTGACTTGGTGGAGTGAGTTTACTTACGTTAGCTAACTGCATCTCGAAGAGGAGGGACTCCTTGAGCTCTGACTCGGCCTTCGTGCGGTCTGCGCCGAAGATCACTGCTAAGTCGAGCATGTAGCTGTAGTAGGCTGCCACCACTTTGTCCTCCAGACCCTTGACCAGGTACTCGCGGCTTAGACCCAGAGACGCCTGGTCCAACTGTCAACACACACCGCTTACAGGTCAGTTCTTGTAGATAATAAAAATTTTGATCTCGACATATATAGGCCTCGAGAGCCGAGACAGTACGAACTTTACCTCTGGGTCCTGGAAGCATAAGTGACCAAACTGTGTCGAATGTCTCAAATATCAATCAATTAATTGAAATTTACCCCTGCCTGACTTACTGCAGCTGCAACTCCAAACGAGACAAGACATACAGATTTTCAATTTTTTTTAGATGTCAATCACTCAATTTATATATATATATATATATATATATATATATATATATATATATATATATATATATATATATATATATATAGTCTGTGTGACAAAGTCTATAAAAATTGCATGGGTAGCATGGGTATTATAGTTCCTTGCATTTTAATGAATAAAGTTTTTATATATTGCACGCAATGATAATGTACAGAGTTATTCATAAATAGCAATACAATGTATAGTGCAGTATGCTTTCATAATGACAAAAAACATGCTCGTTTACTATGTCGTACGTAAAAATGGAAATGACAAGTGAAGCATGATAATATTAATGATTTTATTTCAATAAATTGAAAAAATACCAATATATAAAATTTAGAAATTACATTTAATTCTATAATAAGGAATATGAAAATAAAACATGCACAATGTCATGCTAACTAAATACATATTTCGTCATTTTAACACAATTAATTTTAATTATTTTATTTTTTATTTATTTATTTATTTATTTATTTATTTATTTATTTATTTATTTATTTATTTATTTATTTATTTATTTATTTATTTATTTATGTAATTATTTATTTATTTATTTATTTATTTATTTATTTATTTATTTATTTATTTATTTATTTATTTATTTATTTATTTATTTATTTATTTATTTATTTATTTATTTATTTATTTATTCAAAAAACATTGCAGAGTACGGAAAACATATCATACTATATTAAAAGTTAGCAAGAAATATTGTCAAGGAGTAAGGAGTCGGCATACATTCTAGATTTGCTAAGAAGAGTAACAAGTGCTGTTTTGCGATATTCTTATAAAATTGTGTCATTACATTTCTTCTAACACATTTCACGAGCTTCTTCCTAACAAGTAAGATTATCAAGATTTTTTGTAATTCTACTTCTGACTGGATAGCGTGATATCATTGGTATTATTATGTCATTATGTTTTCTTTAATTAATATAGTGTTTGAAGCAACTCTTTTAAAACATTTCTAATTACAAAAAGTGGAACAATAGAAAATTACATGGCCAGTTAAAGTTCAACAATGGCATTCCTAATAATGTTAGTGAGAAACAGGCGGAAAAAGTACGACATATATAAATAGCTATAATATAATTTCGAATGGTGACAGTGACACCATGCACCCATTGTAAAAGTACAATTACTAATTTCTCTTAATTAACTCACGTATACAGCTTATTCGATGCTCCTACCTACAAATTCTACAATCTAGTTAAAGTAGCTTCTCAAAACCTTTATATCCGTGATGCATGGTATTTTACATGAATATCAACAAAATCAACAAAACAAGCAGCAATACCAGCAATACAGGCATACTGCATTGCAGTGTATAGTATGAGGGTTCAGCGCCACGGGTAAAATGGATGCACTAAACAAAGTTTCTGACTTACGTCGATGGTTCTCTTGGACGAGTTCTTGAGGTCGGTGGTCACGGAGAAGTCGAGGAAGTAGTCGACGCTGAAGCCAACCTCGCGGAACTTGTAGACGCTCTGCAACCACGTGAAGGAGCCCACATCCCACTTTTCTCCTTCCAAAACCGGCCATCCACCCAGACGCTTTAGCAGCTGCTTGGCGGGCTCGAGGCCTCGCTCTTCGATTAGACCTGGACACAAAGACACGACACGTGACCATGCTACCTGTATAGCCACTTTTCACTCCCAGTACTGACTTCTCCTATAAATGTTGATATCCAATATGGTGCCACTCAATATTTGCATGTCTATGATAACCCCACTAGTTTCCCCTTTTCTTACAGTATAATAATGATGGTTTTAATTGAAAGTATCTATTTAAGAATCACATGAATCTTTTACGTCTCCTGCAGTACAGATTGTTCATTGATTCTTGAGTATTCTTGATTCATGAATTGATTGTGCATTTGCAAAGACAAAATTTTCATTCAAATTTGCTGCTATATAGCCTGCCGGATAAACGACAGCACGATAGTTGAATTGAGAGGAGGACTCACTTTTGTTCATGCAGGCTTTGTAGAGATTCTTGACGAGGCGAATGGGCCTCGTGTCCTCTGGAACTAGTGGCTCCTCGACCGCGGCCCGCAACTGCTCCTGCAGCCGGTCATGGATTACGTTGAAGCCGTTCACTGACGTTTTATCGTCCGGAATCACAGTTTCTCGTACGAACGCGCCGCAAGCAAACCCATAGAAATCGTCGCAAGGAGCCACCTTGTCGTCCATGTTCTTGAGCACGCTAGCCGCTGCAACACAGGTAGAGAGTGTCATCAACGTTAGGAAGCAAACAGTCGCTTACCCTTGCATTCACGGCACAGCTGGGCATAGTTAGATTCAAAATTCAACTGCATGCCTATTTCTAATGTTATTTGAGCTTAGCCAGCTATTTCATAACCCCCTTGTGCTTTTGATTGGTAAACCATTGTGTAGTGTAATATTGTAGATACCATTGTATGGTGTTAATTACCAAGCTTAATTAACTTGGATCCCCCCTTTCTCCAGTATTTAGGCAAATTTCCGGTTAGTTTTAATTGATACCAATTGAGGAAAATGTAATAGATTAGCTTGGAGTCTGATATATTTTAAATCAAAAGCTATCTGTGTCCGATTGCTCCCAACTCGTGGGATCAGGGATTGCACCCACGATTGGTAAATTGAAGCGATTTCTCAAAAATTTAACACTGAATATTTAACTACCATTGTACATATAGAATCTTTGCTTCGATTAAAGCAATTAAACTACTTTTGTTTTAAAGTATAAAATTTTAAAGATGTTTTCATAAAACAAATGACTCACCAGCTTGGACGCAGCCGGGCGTAAGGCAGAGCTCGCCCTCGGGTTTGCTGCCCTTCAGTACGGGCTGCTTCTTGGCCTGCGAGGCGGCGACGGTGGAGGCCACCGGGGTCACGATCACCACACTTCCCGCGTCTGCAACACAATTAATAGTCAACAGCGCTCACACTGTCTGTCCATCTATAGCATTAATTTTAGCAGCTGCCACTACATCTCCAGCTAATACAGCTATACGCATTATTTCCTTACAACATTTTTCTACAAAATAATATATACTACCCAGAGACAAACAATAAAATGTTTTTTAAACAGACCTTATACGCACATGACGTAATTTTCGATTCTTGGCATCGATACAATAAAAAAATTATTGTTTCACCTTATACTTAGACGTGATATATATATTTAATTAATATCATCGTACATGCAGCTAGAACATTTTCTCCTTAATTTTCCCGGTACATTATTAAGTTAAATTATATAATATATATATATTAAAGTTTCAAACATTTATGAAATTTAAAATTCTGTAGTGTTAAAACTTCGCCATTCTTCTTTTACCTTTAAAGTCTATCCATATTAGCTTAACAATCAATATATTGCACAATATATTAATATAAAACTGTCTCAACATTTAACATCCGTCATCACGGAACAAAAGAAGAAAGGGGTGGGTTGGTGGGGTCCCCCAAAATGCAAAATTTGCAATGTGGGACAAAGCACCCCAGAGCCAAATGCCATTTTGCACCTTCAACTCTATCCCTAAGCTGAAAGCTGTTTTAATTGTATCCACCTTTAAACAAAAGTAAGTGCCTTTTATCAAACCAGTTTCCACTTTCGCTGAGTTAAGTGCGTCTATTATTTCCGGCATGCTACATCATGCATATATGCATGATTTTGCAGCATGATGCCTTAACTTCATAGTGACATGAAACGATGAAATATATTTGTTATGTAATGATACAGGACAAGAAAGCTTCCTATTGTCTGCCATGCAGTAAACCATGACGCCCGGCGGGTAAGCGGAAAAAAAACCCTCGGAAAAAAAACCCTTGTATTAAAAAACCCTTGAAAAAAAACCCTAGGAAAAAAAACCCTCGGGGATAAAAAACCCACGGAAAAAAAACCCTTCGCTGAAGGAGCAGCCCCAAGGAGCATTCGTGGCGTAGTAGCGCGGTAGCGAGGATTCACGTTTTTTTTTTTCCTATTTTGACAGATTATCATTATATATGTTCCAATAATATATATTACATAAGATATCATATATCTGATTAGTCTCATTAGTCATGTTAATAATAATTATTGAATCACTTAACCTATTAGATATTATAATTTTCAAATGTTCATTTTATGTCTATATGTTATATAATAATAATACGAGTAGGACGACGACTTTTTTTGTTTTATTACTTTTTTATTTTAATTATTTTATATCCAATATATAATATTCGAAGTTAGAAAAAATGTTTTAAAATAATTTTTAACTAAAAACACAGTTGGAATTACTATACAGATAATAGTTAACTTCCACAACATCGCAGCGTAGACTTCTACATTTTGATGAGCTCCCCACACCGTGAAACCTCGCTACCGCGCTACTACGTCACGAATGCTCCTTGGGGCTGCTCCTTCAGCGAAGGGTTTTTTTTCCGTGGGTTTTTTATCCCCGAGGGTTTTTTTTCCTAGGGTTTTTTTTCAAGGGTTTTTTAATACAAGGGTTTTTTTTCCGAGGGTTTTTTTTCCGCGATTCCGCCCGGCGGACTACAATATATTATTATTATAGCTAGCCGTGTTTGAAGGCCAACTGCAAGGGAAGGTACGTTCAACACATCTGCAGCAGCAATAAACACAATGCATTATATTGTCTGTATTTATGTTAATTTCAACAATAATCTTTGCTTACCATTGTTGTTAATGACACTAATGACAGTTATGACTAATACAACTCCAATTTAATTATTTCTAAATTTTATTCATTACGAATCATTATTAATTATTATTATTTATGGTTAGCATTGCTGTATTGTTATTTATAATTAAGTTTATATGTGATAAATCACAACGCTAAGTATAAATTTGTTCTGCAGAGTTAAATATATGTTGCAATCAACGTGATTTATTAATTAAAGAGGTTGGGTCACTAAAACTTTCCATGCAAGCAAAGATGACTGTGACGGTGAAACCAGATAGATGATGGTATCAGAGAGATCGACGGCATAAAATGTCATTTTAGTTTGCACTACTTTCACGTTCAGGGAGGAAATGAAGAAATGTCTTCTGCTAATTAAGCAATAGTTTTGGTAATGCTTGCTTAGATCGCCTCATTTAAAGTGTCATCTTTCTTTTATTCATACAAGCAAGTATTCGACCTATATTATCTAAAAATTGTAAGTTAATAAGTCGTAATTTTTATTTATTTATTTAGTTTGTTTTTTTCAAATTGATATAAGGAGAGATGAAGCTGAGAGACGCTGAAGTCACTAAGAGAGACTATTTGTAGCCTTCATGTTTCATGTATATCTCGAGAGACAATATAAACTTGACCCCTGCCTGATTTGCTGGAGTTGCAGTTCCAAAGGAGATAAAGAGATGAAAATTTGCAATTTGTGGGGGCAGTGAGATAGGTCACCCAGACCATCCATCCCAAAACATTGTTAAGTTCACCATGCCTCAATAAAAATGCATGCTTGTGACTGCTTTTAATGTAACAGGGGTAAAGTTCATGTTGTCTTGATTGTCACGGTGTTCTTTTCAAAGAAGTTAAAACGTTAAAACCCATTAAAACGCCATTATGTTTTACCCCGAAACTTACGCCACGTTTATTAACGACTGACCTGAGTTGGTCATGTAGGGTATCCTGGTATTGTAAGTGAGCAGCACACAGGAAATGCAGACAAAGGCTTGTACAGAAATTAGCCTACATTTAAATCTGCAGGCGTAATGGCAGCCGGTTGAATTGAAAAGTAGTAAATTATACTGCCGGAAGAGAAAAGCTACAATATATCATAATTTCATTAATTTCTGATGACGTTATCAAAGGCTGCATGACGATTCAGACCCAAAAAATAAATATAGTGGATCTTAGCGTTCTTGCTCAAAACTGCCCTTACATTAATTAAATGTATTTTTATTTTAAAATGATTGTATATTTGTAAATTTATACGAACATGCAGGCGTTATATACTTGGAAATATCATTGTGCTGGTGTCGTTTCATTTGTAGGTGAACTTGCATGATGTGCACAGTTAACTGAATTTTTATTATTATTACTGCATCATATGTCACACAGCGTTCCGTCACCCTACACATTACTTGCATGCAAGGGAGTGCTGCATAATTTAAAACTATAATGGCATTTTTACTGCTATCTTTAATGGATTTCTATTAAAATACAGTCTATAAAATGTCCTTCTGCTCAGAGTGCTCAATATATAGTTGGCTCTGATGGTGGAAAATTTTGCTCACTATATATCAGAGAAAAGATGAAAAAAGAACTTGCATATTGCACTTCAGTACTGCAAATAATGTTTGATTAAAATGTGTCATCAATTTGTTACATTAACTGCAAATCAATAATCAATCAATTATATAATGCATAGCTAAATTCAGATGGCATTTTTAGTAAAAAAATATAGTAATGGCGTAGTAGCTTACCGTCTTTCATGGAGTGATCTTCGATACCAGGGGTTGCGATGCGTTTGTATACAGCCGCGCCGAGTGCCGAACCCAGGCCTAGCGAGAGGAGGCACGCCAGCGTAGCCAGGAAACACAGCTGACGCTCCAGGCTGGTCCTGCGCCGCCACCACGTGGGCTGTCTGAAACAAAAGGCGTAGCAACGTGTTAAATAAACTTAAATAGGATCGTAAAATGTTATTTTCAAAGCCATATAAACTGTTTTTCAACTAATTGATCCTTTATTATACATATGCCACCTATGTCACGTATTTCGACAAAATAAAAACAAGGTAATTTTTCATTTTTCTCAATGATCAAATTTTAAAAATTGGAAGCATTGCATGGGGTCGAGTCTAATTATTTGAATTTGTTTTATAATATTTGTTTCGTTTTTTTTTATCATTTTTTAATTAAAGCGGTTAAAAGTTACACAGTATATTATATAAATAAAAGTTACCAAATATTGTTTGGCATGTGGCATATATTTGTTATGATAAATATTAAGGTCAGCAATGAGATGCATATTCAAAATTATCTTCATTTATGCATACAGCGTATTTTGTTTTGTTATTTTAGATTCAGTTATATTGTTCTGTTATTATATTGATTTTTTTATTATGAAAGCGGAAGAACATTGACAATCGCTTGATAATAAAGTGTACGTCACATAGGAAACAAAAATCACGAGCTGCTGTGGGTAATTCAACGGCGACTTCTTCAGAAATTCATACATTCACAGTACGGTGACGTCCAATTAAGAGTGAAAGACATCGCCATTGCCATATCTTTCCTTGTACGGATTTTCCAATCGTATTATTTTAGTTTTTTATTATTATATTTTCCTGCGAACAAGATACAAAGAATTGAATAAAGGTGAGAAACCCAAAAGAAACTAAACTAAATTTCCTGGCTGCTTAGTTGCTTAGATATAATAAGATAGTCCAATCGTGGCAAACAAGATAGTATGCCATGTTATGTAATTTTAATAATATATATAGAACAAAGTTAGCATTTAATTAGCATGAATATAGTATAACATTTTTTATGGACCATATAGTACTAACTTGTAAGTATATACTCTAACCTTTCCTCCACTCCTTCAGTATAGATTTATATTATCACATCAGAGCATGAGACGCAACTGAATAATTGACTCTGTTATCAAATTGTATTAATAAAAAGACACTAAAACTCAGCTGGTGTGTTCTTAATAAACTGCAAGAAAAAGTAGAAAAAATGAAAACATAACTTCATTTTTCCGTAATTATTTTAGATTTTTTTTTACGTTTTCCCCGTTACACACCGCTAAGGGATGAAGTGAAAGATGACGAGGCAAACAACATGAATCACAGTGATACCACGCGTTTTAATAAAGCAGAACATGGAAAAGGCATGCAAAAAAACAGTAGAAGGTAAATTATTGTTTTTAATTTCAAAGAAATCTTGATGAGGAACATTCGATTTCCTATATAAATTACATTTTATATCATTGCATTGATCAATGCATTGCATATACCCAACATTGTATTCAATCTAATTATTATATGAAATTATATGAAACCTGTTACTAAATAATTAAATTTTTATCCCTTTAACGCTGGTAATATGTACACATATATAGTAATAAGCACACACACTAATCTTTGATTAGCATGCAGGTCAGTTTTCTTATATTACGTAAAAAAAACTGTCAAGGACCGGTTATGTTGCTTTGGGATCCACCACTCATTGACTTGGCCTCTAATAGCACGAGGCGCGGGTCAGTGACTCAATGTGTTGTTGCGGAGGTACTGAATGTCAAGGTTGTCAGGTCATCAAGCTCCCAACTCAAATCGTCCTGCGGCTTTATTCCACCAAACAGAAAACCCTCATTTTTATTTATTTTTTTTAGTTCATGAACTTTTTTTGTTAAACAATTTTACTATTGAATTAATTATTACATTAGCTTTGAAGTGATTGGTGATGAACGTCCTAATTCAATTTCAAGGAACAACGACTACCGAAACATCACGTGATTGTTAGTTTTTTTAAAAATAGTTTCTGAACTGAAAAAATTTATATTATGACAAAAAAAGAAACATAACTTTTGAATTAATTTTCAATCAAACATCAATATTTTAGGCCGCCCATTGTGTGCTGCAGTTGAAATTGGAACCAAAATTTTAGGTATATTTTGATGTGTATTAGGTGTATTTAGGTATATTATATTTTGAAGGTATGTATAGTAACTCTAATTTTACTCTAAAAATTTTAAATTAACTTTAGAGTATTTTTTAAATTAGTTTGTAGATTTCACCCAGATTAAAATTTGAAAAACAGTTGAATTAAAATAAAATGTATATATTCTACTTGATGTTTTAATGCATTATAGCGTCGAGGACATAAAATACAAAAGTGTTATTTTTTTTTATAAAAACCCTATGATTATCTGTGTCTTTAAAATACAAATTCAAGGATAATTAATTTGTGATGGTAATTATTTTTACATTTGGTGAGTTATGTAAATTATGGTTATAATTGTTTTTAGCCATGCAATTAAAAAACAAACAATAATTATCTCAAAATAAGTCCTATTCAAGACTCTGTATATCCAAGGTCATGCATGCTGATGCTGATAAATAATTTGCAACAGTAAACCAACAATGTATTACGGTCGCATAGTTGTACCGCACCAAATTTTGAGCTTCTCTCTATTTTGCCACGATACTGTACTGTGCACTGCATGTGAGCTGCTATATAAAGCTGTTACACTATAGCTTACATGTACTGTACGCTCCATTAAAATAAAAATGTCCGATCCGTCTATACTTTAACATGGCTGGATCGAAAATTTTTATTCGATTGGAGTGTAACTGCACAGACCGATTATTTCAATGCATGCTCGAACGCACCGTCTTGGCAACAGCTACATGGAGATGGATTTGTCCAATCCCGACCTTCACGGAATGTGGCAGTCGATCACACGTCCATAATAAAAGGCCTCACTACACAAACAGTGCCCATTTAATGCCCATTACTTAATTGTAATTACTTCATTAAGAAAACAAAATTAATATATATACCAAGGTACATTGTTTGCTAATTCTGTAACTGGCAATTTTTGTACAATTAAATCAACTCTGTAATTAATTATCTCTGTAAATGAAGGTCTTATAAATAATAATATTTTTTTTTTGTCTAACATCTGGATAGTTAAATACATATAATTCTAGGGGTCGAAGTTTAAAAAATTTAATAAAAATTATCATATCTGTCATGTACCTATAATGAAATCTTTGGGAAGGGGAACCACCACCTATACTATGCATGGCGGCTGCATTAGAGTGATTTGGATCAGCTGAACATATAGATTAGTTTAAAAGTAGTCCTAAACTTCTATACTGTATAAAATCGTAAATTATACTAATACATTATCTATGGTTATATATGTTGGCATGTATTAAGATGGAATCACTGTAAAAAATATTAGACATGTTGTATAACTCTAATATTTTTTCCAGTAAGCCCTTGAAAAAAATTATTGTACATCGTTACAACGATACGTCCACTTTTGGCAAATCTCAGATACGACTTGTTGACTGTGCTGGGTAATTAGTAATTACTGTATTTTATAACTTGCAGATGCAGGTATCAAGCTGCTCAGATTGGGTTTGTTTGAACTGCTTGGAACTGGTAGTGGGTAAAGAACTAACTGCAGTTGAAGGAATTTAACGACAACATATTGTTGCATGCGTAGCCGTGAAGGACGGTCTACAGCAATATATACAAGTGGTTAGCGGTGCCATGCGACTTGTTTCACATTATCTTACGTGACATTTTATACACCAGTAACCGGATATTACAATCATTTATTGTTATACTTGCAACAATTATCAACAATCTAAAAAAGTTATTTGGTGTCATTTTAATCTGTTTTACATGGACAGGGCAATTAACATAAAATTTTTCACGAGCCAAGCACTGTCATGCAACAAAGCGGCCTTGAAGTCAAGTTGGCAAGTCAATCGAATGACGCTAAAAAAGTAATGGCAAATTACAGTTTGATGTGAAGTTATGTATTGCTAAAAAAAATAATAAAAAAATTACACCATTATAAAAAAAAAAAAAAAAAAACTAGACTCAAATGTGTACTTACGACACTATAATTTTCAACTCTCAATGTAGTATGCAATGAAAATGGATAGATTTATGTAGATTTTTGTGGTAGTGTGAATTGTAAAATTTAGTATATTTTTTGGGCTGACAAGTACAAAGCATCCATATGTTATATATAAATAAATTCAACTCCTGAAATCGATTCAGTCAAGTATAACGGAACACCACAAAAATTAAGCTTGTTTTCAGCAAGCGCCCTAAACAAACAGAAAGGTCAAAAGATAATTATTTATTTATAGCAACTGTATCAATACATATATACACACTAGAATAATAGGGCTCCTTGTCTTACGTTTTTGCAGCCTATAGCCTTGAAGATGCAGTGCGCCGTGAGTTTATGTAAGAAGCAACAGGTATATACTATAAGCGTGCCAGACCACTGCGGCCAAGGGAAGGCCAAGGCGAGCTGTGCAGGGCCATAGTCACAATCGGGACATTTCATTTGTCTGCATGTTTTATGTATATAGTGCAACAGCTCCATAATATCAATAGAAAATAGGGTGAACACATTTTTAAGGCAAGCGTTGACACAATTTAAGTAATATTTCTTAGTAATTCACTCGCTTGTTTAATTATTTGCTATACTTTATTATATAAACTGATGAGATTATAGACATCTCTTTATACTATCAACATGTCGAATGATCAATGTGCTTCGTCTGAAATCAAATAATTAAGCGTTGCCATTGATCCTCTAATATAATCGTTTGAAGACAAAGTGATTTTCTTTTCTATACTAGTTGATTACGAGTCCGTAAAAGGTATAACAATAACATGCAGCATCAAAACCTCATGCAAATTCTGTTTAGAGTTAAAAATAAGGGCATTAAAAAAAAAAAAAACATATTGCAGAACTGTACTACGAATGACACGTAGTATTTTTTTTATGGTCGGAAAACTATTTTAAAAACATAATATAAAGCACAATTGAAACACAATTTCTAACGTCATCAGCATCTTATTTTTATTAAGATGGTGCCTGAAGTTAAAACAACTTTTTTTCTTAAATTCAATTTATTTTCTGAATCAAATTATATCTAAAACTTTTATGCTATATATTCGTTTATATTGTCTGTATTGTTTTTATATTATAGCTTGTGAGAGAGAAGCTATCCGTGCACTTCAGCATAATTATAATAACTGAAGCACTATAAACACTATATCTATATATTATGATGGTGATGTACTTATATATATGTTATTATATGTTTTGAAATGAATTATTAGTGCATTATTACTGTGTTATTTCTGATTACTCCTCTTTTTTAACCATAAATAACTTATAACGTTTGTCATTACATTTATTTTCAAGGCTTAGAATTCAAGATCAAACTGTAAAAAAGCTTTAATTTAGCCTAGCCTAAAGCAAGTAATATAAAATATTGAAAGACACAATTTAATATTCCACCCAGATATTTGTGTCAGGGTCACTTATAGATGAATAGCCGTGATATATAATATTATGTATTTAAAAATCTTTAGTTGAGATATTGATTATCCTTATAAATTATTATACTTTCAGCTTTTCAAGGTATTTGTGACAAAAAGTCACATTTAACAAAAATATAAATACTAAAATATTATAAAAATAAGATAAATAAACAAGTGTTAAATTTCTATAGTAAAAGAAATTAATATATATATGCAAGATCAAGTGTAAAAATAAATTACTTTAAAATAGTATAATTTTCAATTGATATACATTTGTTATGTTATACATATAATAAAGATTATTATTATCAAGGTACAGTGAGTGCAGTGAACATAGACATGCAGTGACTTTGAAATTTACATTGGAAACTCAAAGTGAAGGTTAAATCTTTTGTTATACTCTTGCTCTTTGGGTGATTCCAGTTTATTAAATATAATTTGAAGGGCAACGAGCAAACTAACTCGTTGTGACGTCACGCCGACGGTCAGCCGTGCAAATCGGCGTGACGTGTGTTTGTTTGCTGGGCCGATTACCTGAGGCCTGTGTTCCTGGGCGTCGCTGCAGCGCCGAAGCAGCACGCTATTAAGGTCTGTCGCTATGAAAATATGCAAGTGGAATGAAAAGAGATGTCACTACCAGTCTTTAGTAAATGATGTCCGAGATTGGGTGATTTTAATTCCAACATTTCAAAGGAAATAATAAGATTAACCGTTTTTAAATTAGCAACAGTCATTATAATTATGTTTATCTATTTCCTAGTCTGATTAATTTGTGAATACAATAATTATATGATAAGTTATTGCAGTTAAAAAAATGCCCCTATAACTCAGAGAGCAAAAGCTCAAGGCAAAGAAAGAAATATGAAGGGCAGCCGTGCCGTGATGAATGCTCCTGCTCTACCGTTGCGAGTGCGCCTCAACATTCCATTGTATTTTAAATTGAATAGAAGGGAGAGTAACGGTAAATAAACAAAGATGTATTATTTTGAAAGAATTAATATTATGATTTTTAGGATAGTAAGCATCGAAACTTTTTTTTTTTCGATAAAAAAATAAAATATATTATTGTATTTTTTAATTCCTTTTGTTATATATAATGAATCTAACTCAAATCTAAGTAATAATCCTAATAATTACGTAATTTTATATATTAAAATTTACTATCATTCATAATGCTGTTTCGCTTTATGTGGCTCATCATATCTAATCATATGCTTGAAATAAAAATAATTTGATAATAATTTGTTTCTGGATCCGCGCCTGATTATCTTTATAAATATATTAATAATTTTTTTTTTTTTACAAGGATACACCCCTAAGAGCTTACAGCTCGCGGCGGGGTACTGGGTAGGGATATAAGGTAGGGAACGGATAGTGGCCACGGCCTGCATGCTAACGCGTCCCAGCATTCGCTGAGGTGAGACTGAGGGAACCGTGGAAAACCTCAGTCAGGACGGACACCTTTACTTTTTCTCAATGGACCAAAGCGATGTCCAAAGCCTGGAGAACCACACACAAGTGCATCACTGCACTGGGTGGAAAGCGAGACGAATTTACCCCAGGGAGGGAGCAGCGTATTTTTTACTTGAAACGGTCACCCATCCAAGTACTAACCACGCTCGACGTAGCTTGACTTCGGTGATCTAACGAGAACCGGTCAATGCACTGCGCCAATAATATTATTATTAAAAAAAAATAATAATAAATATAAATATTTATTTATTTATATTTATATATATTTTATATTTTTGTAGATATGTATTATATAAATACATATATAACTATACATATAATAATATATATATATAGTTATATAATAGTATAACTATATTATAAATGTTATAATAAATATTATAATTTTATATAATTACGGTCCAATAATTAATAATAATTATAATAATTAATTAATTTTTCTCTCAATAAAAAAAAATCGATATATATATATATATATATTATGTATTTTTTTTTTTTTTTTATTGGAGGAATTTAATAGCTAGAGCTAGGCCTTGTAGGAGCCATCAATTTCCGTGTGCAGACTACCAATGCTGAGCTGCATGAGCACGGCCCATGGGTCTGCACGGCCCACGGGCCCGCCCGTGCAGATCCGTGCGCGAGCCCGCAGAACCTAAGCCGTCTCGGCGCCCTCCCTGCTGCTGGTAAAGCTCAAGCTGACCATCCTCACTTGCCTCGCTGCTTGCTGGCGAGCAAGCTAGGTGCAGTCCCGAACAATGGGACAATGCACAGTACATCTGAGGAGAAAAAAATTCAGCAAGAGGGCTTGTGACAAAGTGGGGAAATATAGTGTGTAATTTTCTTACTTGTAAAGTCCTTAAAACATTGCTGTACAGTATCCATATTAACTTGTTCATCAGAGAATATATATATAATTAATATTATACAATTAAAAATTAAATATCCTTTAAGGTTTTGTAAAAATGTTGGAACAAAATTCTTCCAATCAGTATTTTTCGAAACGCAAACGTTGCGCCTCTGGTGGCCGGCTACGTAGCGACAGTCCTTAACGTCAGTACTGTCATTGGCCAACCCACAGCTAGGGCCGTACATAAGTTAGTAAATTGTTTCCTTATTTATCAAATGTACAGTCGTCACCGTGGAAAATTTCACTGGGTTTTATTTATTTATTTATTTATTTATTTATTTATTTATTTATTTATTTATTTATTTATTTATTTATTTATTTATTTATTTATTTATTTATTTATTTATTTATTTATTTATTTATTTATTTATTTATTTATTTATTTTTATTTTGGAACTTCTTTTTGGTTGTACAAGACAAACATATGTTCAAGTCAAAATTGGACAAAATACAACATAAATACATCAAACTTAAACACATTTACATAAGTTATTTAACACTATCAAACAAAATCACTGACAATAATAATAAAAACAAAATACAAGCCAAAGTCACCATTAATACTGATAAATTTTAGTTTATGTGGAACATATATACATACATACATATATATACACATATATACATACATACATATATACATATATATATATATATATATATATATATATATATATATATATATATATATATATCAGTCAATACAATGTATATGTAAATTTATAATTTTGTTTATTTTATAATCCTGACAATACTTTTTCAGACATTTTATTACTCTCAAAAGCTTTTATATATATATATATATATATATATATATATATATATATATATATATATATAATACAACGAAGATATCTAGTTGTTGGTTATCACTATACCATCAGGGAATGTTTCAAAGGTGAAGACTGTATATTTTACAAACGTATGTATTACCCTTATTTCAAATTATTCAATTGTCACACTCAATTGAATAATTTGAAATAAGGGTAATGCATAATTTTTTGTATAATTGCATTCGTGTTGATTTAAGGTAGAGATAATATGTATCAGCTGGCCCAATGCTAAAAAAATCCCATTCATAAAAATTATGAAAAAAATTTAAAATGTTCTCCTCAACATCCCCTATCAGTAGGTAAAAAATCAGGTATACAAAAACGAGCTAGATTTCGAGTAATTAATTTTTAAAGTTCTCTAATTTAACATGGAGAAATGAAACTTCCATGTTAAATTAGTCAACTTTAAAAATTAATAACTCGAAAACTAGCTCGTTTTTGTATACCTGATATTTTACCTACTGATAGGGGATGTTGAGGAGAACATTTTAAATTTTTTTCATAATTTTTATGAATGGGATTTTTTTAGCATTGGGCCAGCTGATACATATTATCTCTACCTTAAATATTTTAAATTTCGGAGCATTAAATATGCAAACTATTTATTGAAATTGAGTTGAAAATATTATCATGTTCTGAGACCTTTTCTAACAATGAAAAGTCAAATCATGTGTAATTCGTGATTAATAATGACTGAAATAATTTCAGCACACGCACCATGTATCTATAGGGGTTAACCAATGTAAGCCAAAAGTACAACAGATTTAGGTGGGCTTTTGACCGAGATTCGGGACTCGATCATCAGCATGCCAATCACCTAATCAGTCATCTAGTGATTCTAGTCTACTTTAAATTCCTTCAAGGGAAATTTCCTGTTACTGTACAAGTACACGGGACAGACGAACGTTACTCAAACTGATTTGTTGGAGCTGAAGTTCCAAGAAATAAATATTTGCACATAGCACTTTCAACTATGGGAGAGGTAATTAAGTATTTTAAGAAGAACACTCGCTCTAGTCATAATATATTATAGTTGTTAAAATTTCAGCACGCCTTATAGAAGTCGTTCATCGGCTGCGTGACAAAGCCCACATGAAGAGCAGAGGTGACGTTTGTACTATTCTCAAGTGTACAATATAATTATTATAAAACAACTATGTTTCATGAGCCATTAAATGCGCTTTATTGTAATTGTGTTAAGTAAATTCCAGATAATCCATTCGCTCCAGCTAGTAACGAACTTCTAACAGACACGCTAATTTATTTTGAGTTATTTCGTAAATGAGAAAATCGTAACTTACGAAACCCACTCTAACTTTTCCCCCAACTGCAGATCAACAGACTGCATGTTAGTGTGTAAAAGAATAAAATTTTAGTTAAATAGTAGTTAATTTAATGATGTAACGAACATTTTGAATGGTGCATATATGGGATTCAAGGAAGTCGGTTAAAAATTTGAATGAATTTTAACATTCATGACCAATGTAGCAAATCTCCTCACTCCAAATTAAAACTTACAGTGTCCTTATATTGCATGGGACCAGCCTATTCTGAAATTTAATTCCTTGATCCGTTACTTATCGTTACCATGCTTGGTAGCGGATTAAATTTATATAATAATTTAATTGCTAAATTAGTCGAATGTCACATTGTACCATTCTCGTCTAAAGTTGCATGGTATAATAAATAACTAGCTGGAAAAACGTTTAGAATTTCTACAGTCTTCTGTCAATTGGTATGTTAACATCAAGCCTTTTGTCAAATCGAAAGTAAGTCTTTTAATTTTTTAATTATCATGTTGATATTTATAAGTTAGACAAAAATGTTTAACAATCGTTAATACTACGTTAACATGTGCGTATCGTATTTTATTGTATTTAAATGCGCATTGATCGTGCTATTCGCAGTAACAATATAAACATATAATAATATATTATAAATATATTCCTTTTTTACTATTTCAAATAATAACAGAGACAAGGTTTTGTTGTGACAGCTCTCGGAGCGGAGCAGATGTATTGGAAATGTTGCGGAGGCATCTCAGCGCCACGTGCTCCAGGTGTCTGCACCAGCAGCCAAGCACTCAAGTGACTCAAGCCTGATTAGATAAGGTAACAACGACCGCCTCACGAAGGATTGTTGGACATCGCTACAAGAAAACTGCTGCCGACTGCGAATGGATGCCCGTCTCTTTCACAGTAAAAAATAGAGCATAGAGTTCTGTCACATTTATACAAACAATGGTATAAAATAATAATATAATGTAGCATTTTTAAACAGCAGTTATGCGCCCATGCTTGCCAATTTCTTGAAAATCTTGCCGATACTCGTCCTGTGTGTGTTCTTTGTTCATGATGCTTGCACTCTACTGGTATATATGGAAAAAAAAATCTTAAAAAAAAAATTAAAAAAATCCCCATGCAAGCAGCTGAGCACTTTGCAGTCGGCGCTCGTAATATATACTGCATGTATTGTATGCATCGTTATAATGACCAAAGTTGTTAATTGAAAATGTGCACATAGTTGACTGAAATAGTAACAACATCAAGAATTATTAGGTCTATTCGTAAACCCTGCTTGGTGCACACTTTCTACACCCAATCGACCTTATGTCCATGTACATAAGGTCGATTGGGTGTAGAAAGTGTACACCAAGCAGGGTTTACGAACAGGACTAATATTATTACTGCATCATGTGGAAAACCTGCATGATTTTTTTATTGTAATAAATTTTGAAAGAAGGCCTCGAATCTGTTTTGTTAGTATTTTGTCCGATTTTTTGGAGCCCTCAAACAACTTTAAAATTGTACTGCAAAACATTGTGTGATGTTATAGTCATGCAATACTCTTTTAACACGACAGCATAGAAAGTCGTTTTATGACGTCAGAGAGTCCTTACCTTCAGTTTGAGAGTGTTATTAGAGGGTTGAAAAAATTGGAAAAAAAATTACGCAACACCCATAACTCGAGGCCCTTTATCCAAATTTGAAATAAACAAAAGCAGGTTCTCCATTGATTGTCGCTGTATTTATCCCCTTTGGTCATATAAACGATTCTATTCTATATATAATATATATATATATATCATTATACAAATATATTACAGTCAATAAAAAAGAGAATCTCAACAGCTTATGTCTTGCTCCATAATAATTATGCGTTGTATAGAAAACAAGAATCTTCTCTCTCCTTGATTGCTATACTACGCACAAATTTTACAATTATATAAAACCAATGCAACTTCACATCAACTGAAGATAATATTATTTTCAACAGTATAGACCTCGATAAATAATTGAAATTTTAACATTTATAATAAATTATAATTGTATTCTATGAACTTAAATGTATGTGTGCTGTATTATTATTATTTATGCATAATAATTACTTTAGAAATTTTTTCTTATAAAAATAGACTCGTAGGTATTATATTGCCCTTAGCATTTACCTTTCATTTTGTCACCACGTGTAATTTCTATAACGTGATACATTATTCTAAGAATATTATTTTGTTGCAACAAAATTCTATAGTGAAAATTCTACATTTAAATTGCATCACTATTAAGATTTCCAACTTAAGTGCTGTTATAAATTTGTAAGTTCTGTTGGTAAACATCCCCATGCTTTTACAGTAAACGTGGGATACGATCGATAGACAACGCTTCTTGCAGTCGTCAAATGGCATATTGCCACATACGCTACCTGCTTCGATGATGGTGCAATCAAAATGAAAATTTGTTTGGAATAAATCAAAATAAAAAATAGAAACCTGCATTATTATTTTTACAGCTCATTAAAAAAAACAACAACAATAAAGCCTGGAATTTTTACAGTTAAGTTATGCACATTAAATAACCTTGTTTCATGCTTTTCATAAAATAATTATTATATTTCTATTGATATTGTCATACTTTCGTAGCATTTTATATTTCCTCGTACTTATGCTGTTCACAGTTTTTGAACAGTTTTATACTGAAGATTCATCACAATTTTGATTTCAGTGACAATCATCACGATTTTCATCGGTTCCCTCTTTAAAGTTGAAATTAATAACATATTGTAGTTAACCATCCATACATTGTAAATAATCATTATATTAACCAAATAGCCTCCAAAGAACTCAGGATGAACTTCTTTAATCAACATTCACTGAAAATTATATTTCGGCAATCGAATTTACGTAAATTATCAATTTTAAAAATATTTATTTACTGGTAGGTATTAGGAATTATACATGTGATTATAATTATAAAGCTGGTACAAGGCGATGCGATTGAAAATAAATGAAACCAAAATTTAAAATGATAAAATCATGGAATCACGTTTTCCTTTCTTAATACTCTCCTCAAATGGCTTTAACATTATTGTATCAACCTCTCAATTGTTGTATAATGACGTGGAGAGTTCAACGGTTGCATGCGGACACTTTGTAATTACGGAGAGTGTGCGTGAGAAATTATAATACTTGTCAAATATATATATATATATATATTAATATATGAAGTGAGGTTGTTCACGTGCTAGAAGCGTGCAAAGACAACCGATAGACAGCAAGCAGGTTAGATATCACCAGCAGCCAGAGTGGTGGGCACTGAGCCCGCGTCCGCCCTGCTGCTGGATGGTAACCCCGGTCCCGTTAATACACGCGGCGGTAGCGGCGGTGGCCCCCGGTAGTAAGCAAACAAACCAGTCGGCTTGCCGGTCATCGAGCTTGCTGCTTGCTACCTGCTAACCAACACCACTGCAAGCAAAGCCGTTATAGTAACCTCGCCCTGATCGTAATACAGATCGTTACCACGCTCAACTTGAGTTGGCACACATTGATAATTAATTATGCAAGGTCAATAGTTTGTATACAGGTTGAAATTTAAAATGACAAAAAAAAGTGACCGTCGATTGCCACGCTACCTTGATGAGCTCCGTTGACCGCCCGTTTTCCCGTTTTGACTCGATTGGGACCGATCAAGCAATTCAGATTTGTTTCCAACACTCATTTGTGTCTTGCTAATATGTCGCAGCTAGATGACAGACTTTTTCCAAGTCTCAACTTGTCAATCTGGAGAATGCTTTTTAATCCACAAACTCATATACGCTGATGTCTATAACAATTTTATTATCAAGAGCGATATGGTTTTTGGTGGAAAACATACGAAAATATAAGCACGTAAATACAAAAGAGAGCCTTATATAATATGATCATTATACGTGTTTAAATAACGGAGCATTGAATATTGGTCATGATGTATAGTTACATTTGCTTCATAGGCCTTCGTGAAGCCAAAAATATCAACTCCTTGTGTGACTTTCTCATATTGAGAAATTATGGCATATCAACAAGTTTCATTGCATAAATGAATAGAGCATATATACAGACTGATGCTACTCTGATTTTTCCTAAGATTGTGGGATTTTTTGTGTTGTAACCAAAATTCTATAATTTTCTTACAAAAGAGAACCTGCATTAAAACGTATTTCAATTTATAGTACAAAAAGAAAAGACAGTTCCACACTTATAGTAAAAAAAAATCAGAATAATAATAATAATATATATATATATATATATATATATATATATATATATATATATATATATATATATATATATATATATATATATATATATAAGATTTGATGGTCTATTAATTTTTTTTTTTTTCATGTTGATCATAAATATAGTCACTATTATAAACAGACAACTCTTTTGATGTCGCAAAATTTGATTAAAAAATGTGTGAAGTTTCCAACGAAGTTACAAGAAAATAAATTTGAGCAGCGGCAAAGTTAGTTATAACGAATTGATTTTGTAAAGTTGTGGTAAACGCGTTTATGTAAAAATAATTAACCCGTAAAACAGTTTTAAATTAAATGATGATAATAAACATTCATAAAACAAAAGTCGTCAATGTTACTAGATACATAAATAAACAACAGTTAAATTCAAGATTACAGCAATAAATAATAGTAAAGGCATTGTTCTCTTATCCTGAGTAGAGTTTCATCGTGTATTTTAAATTATGAAAAATTCAATAATTGGACTGCACAACATAATTATACATTATGTGATAAAATATCTTATCTAAGAAAACTTATTCAGTTATTAATTGGATTTCAGTTGTGTTTAATTTTGTTTAAATACATAATAATAAATCAACTTAAATTTTTCACACTTAATGTACGAAGGAATATATTGCATGCATTGCAACTTTATAACTGCTAAATAAATACATAATAACGCTGGAATTTGCAGTTCGGCAATTTTCCTATATATAGTCATCCTGACCAACATGCACCTAGCGATTGCGATTCTCACCTGCCCATGTTGTGTTTCACGTTGGTCATATCAATGCTGGCGGCCGGAGTGCTCAAGGTACGTCGGTGCTGCCTGCAGCGACACCTACTGAAGTCGTACCTCGGCGCTCCCGCTATATGTTGGTTGCGAGCCCCCCCCCCCCCCCCCCCCCCCCTCCCACCCTCGTTTCTAGCTACTCGACGCGAGAAGCGCCGAGGCTGTAATAACTGCTGCGGCGACAAGACGAGTGACTTTACTGCCCCCCCTGCAACCTGTCATGAGACATGGTACACCTTTGTATGAAGACGATTGCCAAAGGTCTTGTGTTCTCCAATACATGGTCATCCTTTGCCAAAGGATGACCATGTATTAGAGAACACAATGTGACACACTCTAGTGATTTTGTGTTCTATTCCAGCTTTTTCTGTATCAAAATCTAGAAACTATATCTGTTGATCAGTGATGGGATTATAATCTACCGTCGTAATAGCTGGATTTTTACATAAAAAGAGCTGGAACAACAATTAATATTCATTTGGGACCAACATGAAGCCTTCGGACAATTACGGCAATGTAGTCATCGAGTGCTCAATTTTTTGTAATGTTCAAGTCTCTGTTGACTGTTATAAATAAATATAATATAATTATATAGTTGATCACAGAATTTTGCTCATGAAATGAGACAAATTGAAATATGGTCCCGAATATAATGGTAATTTATAACATATAAATGCAGAAAAAAATAGAAAAAAAATAGAGTAAATTGATGGATTGATTTTTTTTATATTTTTTTATTTTATTATTATTTTTTTTTATTTATTTATTTTTTTTTTTGTATATGCAGTGTATAAAGATTGAGGAGGGGACTTGTGCAAAATCCAAACAATAATAAAGAGAACTGCAAACTCAAAACTGTCACCTGTGGGACAAGAAAGGCTGTCGCATGTTCGAAATAAATTTATTTCGAACACGAATATAGAACATAATATAAATATGCAATTAATACAATCATATTTTAAATTATTTTAGATTTTTATTTATAACTCTTGCAAAATCGAGATGAAATAAAAGTCTACGTGAAATCACATACAAAATTTTTGTTTTAGTGTTTTTACTTGAGCGCTTCTCGTTAATTTTAAGGATCTAAAGCGGACAATAAATGGGTCTCGTCCAGCCTCCAGCTACCGCTCTGCGACGTAATTATTATTATTATTTTTTTACAGGGATACACCCCTATATATGAGCTTGAAGCTCGCGAGGCGGGGTATAATAGATATATGGATAAGGATGAGGATAAATTTTGTGCTGCTCTTTATTGCTGATTAATATGTTTTTGTGCTTTTTTCTCGAGCTCGATACATCAAAATTTTGAAAACAATCCACTCAATTTGTTTAGTATTAAATGTTTGTTATAATCTATTTAGTCTATCCCAATTTTAGCTTTATAATTATTACTGTTACACCTTTCTTACACAACCAGCTGATATATTTTATGATAATAACAATAATGCGAAGCTTGTACGTGCGTTTCTATTATGGTAACAACATGGCCTGTTATTTTAATTTATGTGTCCATGACATATGCGCATAATATTTTATCTCGACGACACTAATGCAAGACATTGGAGGACTAACATGCAAATTTTAGTGACGCGGGCGGAGACAATAGTGGCAAGAAAGCTGATCACTCGTTTGACGTTGGGGAACAAAAGTATATAGCGAATTATAAAAAATATAAT
Source organism: Siphlonurus alternatus (assembly GCA_949825025.1). Taxonomy (NCBI): domain Eukaryota; kingdom Metazoa; phylum Arthropoda; class Insecta; order Ephemeroptera; family Siphlonuridae; genus Siphlonurus; species Siphlonurus alternatus. Next base: position 49,910,251 of record OX463788.1, on the reverse strand, counting down.
TATATAAAAATATAAAAAAAAAATTACATAAGGAGAGGGTAATTTATAATTTTCTTAAATCTATAGCTGGGGGCTGGGGTATTAAAGGGTATTTCCTCCATCACCCAAATCAGCTGCATGAGTGGTGTATCATATAATATTTTATTTTCATAAAATCTCAAAACATCTGTAAAAACACACACTCTTGCTTATTTTTAAAAAGCTTATGCATGATATATAACGGGAGATATAAAAATAGTATTAATTAATTGATAAATTATTACATTATAAATTAATTTACACTTCAATCTAGAAAATAAAACTGAAACTCTTATTATATAGCATATCCAGTGATATTGTAGACAAAGGAAACACATATATATATATATATATATATATATATATATATATATATATATATATATATATATATATAACTTATTAGATGTCTATAGCAAGGCACTAATCACTAATTTGTAGACATTTAACTGCAATAAAGGATGTACCGTAGCAACCAACTTCAGTAATTTTATTGAATAATAATTTTCAAACAGTTTTTATTTGCAACATAGCTCCTTGCATGCAGTCTCGACAGTAGCTTCCACAAAGACTGGATTGTCTTAATAGGTCACGAAACCATTTATTTTGTTGACAAGCTCCCCTCGCTTATCCCTGCTGATATTAGGCAAGCAGAAACTCCGCATACGTTTAAACGCTTAACAGGTAAAATTGCTGCAACATACTGCGTGCTTTATATTCGTGAATGAAGAACATGAAGCACACAATTTATTACTCATAAAATTATGTAAAAAATTTGTCTATACAGTATATATATATATAAAAACAATCTTATCATAAGGTTAAAAGTGAAATTCTACATAATGCTAAAAAATGTGTCTAGTTTTATAAGAATGAAATGAAAACAATGAGGGAATGTATTGACGTATGAGGTCTGTTGGTGTTGGTAAATACTAAATACACACTCAAAAAATTATCAATGGCACACCTATATATGGCAGTTTATATTACAGGCCCCCAGATACTCTGTTCCATTCAAAATTGTTCAATCCTATTAAAATTGTACACAAACCTTGTCAAAAGAGATCAAATATAGACGACGATGGTCAGATCTGACAACATCTGGTGGTTGTTCACTTTGCGTTTGGGCATTTGCTTTTTTCAACCACCAGTTGGGTTATTTTTTCCCTCCCAAACATGCAATAGCTTTAACCCAATAAATAATTGTTATTATTAAAGCAAAAGGAACAAGCAGATAACCGCCGCCATGTGGAGAGGTTAATTTTTCATAAAAAAAACTCACGAGAGAAAAATTTAGCCACACTATTTAACATAGCAGAAACTGTTACAATGTACAGTATATACATGTATAGTAATACGGCATTGTATTATAGCTAGAGGCATACATACACGGTGTACAGTATCCTGAGCATTTTTTAACATTAAACACTAGTAAACTTTACTTCTATAGGGGGAAAAAAATGCTGTTGATAACCATCACATGTCATTATAATGATGATAAGCTGCCGGCGAAAAACGTGGCGTCAAGAATTAAGTTTTAATAGTCTCCTCTTCCTACGTCAATAAAATTCACATTTACACAAGTTCTCCAGGCAAGATTAAAAGGGTAAAAGATGACGCTCTTTTACGCAGTATTACGTATTTTTTTGTGACTTTCGATCGGAAGCAAATAGCATCTTTAACATCCTTAAACGCAACTAATTCATTCCTACGATGAAGTTTTATCTTCACAGCCGGTTTGCACGTTCAGTACCTTCTTGTTTTTGCTTTTTTTTATAAACTCGGAAATCTCAAGCCGGTATTACTCGATACAATTTAAAAAAAATTTCATGCAATTTTTCCTTGGAAGAAAATTGCATCTCCATACAAACAAAATAAACAAATGGAGCAGTTCAAGTTTTCTTGTAAGGAAAAATTGTATGCAAAATTTTATATCGTGTAATACCTGCTTTAAGACGTTCATAACAATTTCGCCTTGCACGTAACAAAGCATAAATTTTGATAATTATGATGAAGTTATTGATGCTATAGCCTCTGAAATTTGGTCGGAGATTAAAACATTAATATATTTTTTACACAATATTTATATAAGTCTCAATTATAGCATTTATTCTATTGGTTTCTTGATAGCCATATAATTATAGCAGTCACCTGAATAAAATTAAAGATTATAATATTACTTATATAATTGTGCAAAATCCTCTTATTCTATTTTCAATCTTTTTAACTTTCTTACGTACATCAGTTAAAATAATATAAACCTTAAATTTTGTCTCACTACTTGTCTGAAATTGGAAGATTTTTTTTAAAACTTATAGTATCCACCCTTCATGAAATGGGGTGGTTTTTGGTTAGGGATGGCCATATATCATATATCTGGTCCCAAAATGTGGATCGGCCTATCATCTTCTTATTCCCAGGCTCTTTAAGGTAGAGATGATATGCATCAGCTGGCCCAATGCTAAAAAAATCCCATTCATAAAAATTATGAAAAAAAAATTAAAATGTTCTCCTCTACATATCCCCTATCAGTAGGTAAAATATCAGGTATACAAAACCGAGCTAGTTTTCGAGTTATTAATTTTTGAAGTTCTCTAATTTAACACGGAGAAATGGAACTTCCATGTTAAATTAGTCAACTTTAAAAATTAATAACTCGAAAACTAGCTCGTTTTTGTATACCTGATATTTTACCTACTGATAGGGGATTTAGAGGAAAACATTTTAAATTTTTTTCATAATTTTTATAATTGGGATTTTTTTAGCATTGGGCCAGCTGATCCGTATTATCTCTACCTTAACCAAATATGAAAAAGAAAAACATTTGGCAAACAATGTTTTTGCTCTTAAGTTTGCAATGACATATATATGTAACTCTGCTTGCACTACTGACGCATGTAAAATTTTATCCATCCCTTCGCCACTTATTCAATAAATAATTTAATAAAAAAAAAAAAGAGAAATACACCGCTACACCGGGTGAAACAACACTAAAAAAGAGAATAGTATCATTCATCATTGCTACCAAATTTTAGTCTGCCGCTTCTAATACTATGGTATAATTATGCAGATATATTATTATGATTTATTATTATTATTTCTTTTTTTTTACTGGACATCCTCGTTGCTCAGTTTATCACTTAGGGAGTTGTAGTGAACTTAAATAATGACAGTCTCTTTTTAATTACACACACACACACACATGAACATATTATAAATCTGCATGTCTTTGTTCTTTAGATCTGCCAATAAATCAGAAAGAACAACCGTTAAAATGTTAGCTGTTTCTAGGTTTACACATTGCAGAATCTGGTGGGCATGCTGTGGAGAGTCTTTTCAGCACGCATGACATACCTGCTTCCGTGCGGCAAGTCACGCTGCAGCACTGCGGAGGAGGCTCATGGGTCATGCGGTGACGCTCCACGGTGCGTCTCCCGGCAATTCAGGCGACACGCCTGTGGAGCGCAAAAATAATAGAAGTGCTGCTAATTTTATAAATTATTATCTTTGCGTGGAGCGGGACCAAGCAATACAAATGTCAAGCGTCCGTGATGGACAGGAGCAGCAAGCACACAGCGAGGCCATACCCACATCCCTCCAAATGTGGTTATAATATTGTTTACGTCCAGAAGTAGATCTTCGCTCGATTGCTTTTTGCGCTTTCTTAATACTTGACCACAATATATATATATATAATATATATATATATATATATATATATATATATATATATATATATATATATATATATATATATATATATATATATATATACATACATAGTTGATTATGATCATATGATCACGCATCATACATTTATTCATAATAATTCTTCTTAAATAACGCATATTATACAATGATTCAACATTCAATTTGGAAGAGCCTAATTATTATCCTGTTTGTTCAAATTTTAGGGCAATCGACACATTATTCCAATTCACATTCCATTATTGGTTATATAGGCCCTTTTAATTTCATGCTATAGTAAAAATAACACGTTACTTTACTACATAATACACTGTACGTAATCTGTATATAATTATAATATTTATAGTTTCTCCCGATTCTGACATTAAATTTACCTAATTTTTCCAAATATAATTACATTTTTTTCATTGTTTTATTTAGATTATTATAATAGGGTCATCAATTAAGTACTATATCTTATTATATTATTAGCTCAACGTTGTAATGGGTATCGTAATAATGTAATAAATAGATCACATCCAAGATTATCAAGATAAATAACTTGAGATCAAATCAATAAAAACATTGATTTAAAAAAATTAAGGATAATTTATAATTTAAATGATGTCCAACATATTATAAATAATACATTAAATAGTTTTGTATTTAAATTAAATTTATCTTTATTAATTAAGTGTAATTATTCTAAGTAATAATAACTGAAATAATAACTATAATAAATAGAGTAAACTATTATACGATACAATTGCTCATTTATTGCATAAGATTTGCTCCAAAAGAAAATTTTAATTCCATTTGTTTATACGGGTATGAAATTAAAGAAATATTCCATGCAATAAATAGAACATTATATCCTGTAAAACCGGCTTATAAGATGCTTATTGATTATAAGATGCGATTTTATTATAATTTAATTTAATCATTAATGTATATATTGTTAGATTATTGCGTATTGGGCGAAAGATAACAAATTACCACCAAAAATGGCACCATAACACATGAAGTTATATATAGATACCCTTTTTGTCATTTTGATTTGATATAAATTAATATATTTTAACTGTTTTTTTCATTCCTATATACTTCATTAATTTCATTGAACTTTTTTGGGCCCGGGATTTTTTTTTTTTTTATTGAAGTGCTAATTCCATAAGTAATACTACGTGCTCATAAATAAGAGATACGTTGTTATACTCTACTACTAGCATCATGTTACCTGTGCCTGTACATCAAGGTACACAGAACACGTGTTCACGTACGTCTTCCAATTACGCAGAGATATTTGCATACCTGGCTGGAAGGCTGAGCTTTGGAGAGCCTTTGGACAATATACTGCACTTTTTTAATATAGCAAGTAGAATGACGTGAAGAGGAAAGCTTTTATTTAACAGCTATTATAGTTATTATAATAACCATTAGTTTTACATTTTTCAGTTGATTGATTTATTAGGACTAAAATTGTAGAGTTTTAAGGAAAAAGACTGCAGGAGTAGACTAGCTAGCTGTTCTAGCTGCGCATTATTTTAATTTTAATATTTCCTTGTGTTGAGAACGAGAAATAAATTTAAAACTTTTAATTTGTTTAGATTTGTGTAAAAAGGCACCTCGACCAAACTCTCCAAAGTGCTGCATGCAGATGAAAGAAAAAGGTCTGTTTCACGTTAATTTTATTAGTTTCAAACTTCTTATTACACATTTTTTCAAAGAAATGTTCGGTTCATGGTGCACCCTGATGTGCCAAGGGGAAATATGATACCCACGTTGCATGTGCCTCTTTGTGTGGTATACGTTCCGCGCATGTTGATTTTTAAACTTCAATACAGGCTTCAATTGTGTTCCCCGGCGGGAAAATTTTCTCCATAAGCCTCCATGTTTCAAAATTTGATTTTTTTTTTCTCAGTAACTATTAAAGCTATTAATTAATTTGAAACCATCTCCGACCCCCCCATTTAGAGATCTTCTGATAATGAATCAAGAACTTATTTTCCTCTAAAAAATTTCTTTAATGCCAAAAAAACAATTTGAGTTTTTTTTTTTTTACATAGGTTTGGATCAACAATACTACTGCGAGGACGCGCGCTTTGCGCTTTGCCGTTTCGATAGTCATATAATAATAATTATTATTATGTATTAGGCGCTTGCGTGTGACGTCAGTGCGATGTCAGATGAGTCAGATCGGGAGTTTCAACAGTTGTCCGCCGTCCGCCAGTCGTCGATGGTGGACTAGTGGAGCTACGCAATGTATAAGCAAAGGACAAAATATTAAAAAAAAAATATTTAAAAATATATAAAGAAAATATTCTAAATTCTGAGGTGAGCAAAAGTTTGTAAATTTTTTTTTTAATTAAACATTTTGTTCACGTAACATTTTTTATTTTCATTTTAAATAATTTATAATGTATTTTTTTAATCTTTTGCCTGCATAGCATAGTTCTCTACCAATACCCCAGCATGGCGGCCTGCGCGCGCATGTTTTCACTCAGCCCCTGTAAATTAGACTGATTGCGTTGCTCATGCAACCACCTTATTATATTATGCTGCAAGTAATTAAAAGGCAGGCTTGAGGCCGGGATACGAGATGCTGTTTTAACTTTAATGATCGACATCTGACTAATCTGTCTCGCTGTCCGTAAGATGAGCGAGGGCATCAAATAAAAAATAAAATAATAATAAATAATATATTGTTTAATTAAATTAAATTTAAAAAATTAAATTTAATCAAACAAATTTTTAATTCACATATTGTTTATTTATTGTAAACAAATAATTATTTTGTAGCAAATTCAACGATTATAATATATATACAGTATATTATTTGGATTAAATTATATATAGTCTATGCATGTGGTGATCGTCGAACGCTCAATCATGGTTATATAATTCGTAAGTAATTTTTTAGTGTTTTTAACTATATTATACAGTAGAAACCTAATAGAAACGGTACAATGAATATGCATGGCCCAATGCTGGGTAAACTATTCAGTTCATTCAAGTTCAAATATATATAAATGTATAATATATATATATATATATATATATATATATATATATATATATATATATTATGTATTTTTTATAGATCAAGAAGTATAAGCGTAGCAGAGCAAAGGTTACCTCTTTCTTAATCTCGTTTTTCTAACGGTATAAATAAATTTGAACAGAAAAAACACTATATAATACATCCATGGTAAGACTACGTGAATTACATCTGTCATGTTACTACATGCTCCATTAAATATACGTGATTATTAATGTGAAGTATTTTTTTAATGACATTTCCATAACGGATTTTTTTTTTTTTTTAATTTACATCATAATACACAGTTAAGTTTTAAATATAATTTCCAAAATTTATTGCTTTAATATACAATTACATTTTTACGGCAATATTTTATCAATCTAGAACCGCATTTAACTTTAACTTGTAATTATAATAATTATACTGTATATTATAGCTATATAGATAGCGGAAAAAGTCATTTCAACTTTTTGTGCATATGAAGACTATTTTGTTGCCATTTAGGATGTCCAACCGTCCACCGATCTCCGGAAGTGAATTAAGATAAGCCTATAAAAAAATGACTATTTAGACTATATTCTTTTTTTGCGACTATTTTGGCAAAATGTGAATTTTTTGTGACTTTTTTAGTGCATTTCAACTATTTTCTTCAAATCGTCAATAGAAACTACTAAAGAAATATAGTAAAAAAATAAAACTCACAAACACATCAGAATTTTAAACACAGATTTTTTTTTTAACAATTAATGCATGCCATCTATATATAATGGATGTACATCTTTTAAAACTATTATAATAAAAAGATTTTTTTATCGATAATACTTTTAAAATGCCTATTTGCTGCCTTTTCTAAAAAAGAAAAAGATAAGGTGACTTTTTGTATACTAGTTATTAAAAAAAAAAAAAAAAGCGACTTTTTCAAAGACTATTTTCCAAAAAAAGTTGACTTAAATTTTTAGGTGCCTATTTTTGAAAAAAAAAAAATGTTACTTTTTTCCGCTCTCTAATTATAGTATATTATATTCTGTAATATTCATTAAATAGAAAACGCACCCAAAATGCAAAACTACGAGCTATAATATATAAGACAAAAGAGCTAAATAAATTAACATATATATATATATATATATATATATATATTGTAATGCACTTTTTTGTAATGAATCAGGGTGCCTGTTCTTTTTTTTTTTCCCCCCGAGAATTCCCAAGAATTTGCATATATTTTCTGCCCCCGTGACTCTATATTATATGACAGACTTTAATGTAAATTATTATAATTTTCAGTTTTAATATAAATATATAAACTCTTAATTAATCTATATTATATTATAACTGTAATTATTATTGCCATTTATCATCAGTATAATAATTATAGACTTTTGTTAAAAAAATAAAAAATTGAAGCATTATTATACAGCATACAGCTATTACTTTTATTAAACACAAAAAGTGTACATACAACATAATATTATAGCATACAGCTATATAAACCCGTTTCTAAATTAGGCAAAGTCTAAAAGTTCAATTTTTAGTCAGTCAATTATTCATACAAACAAAACTAATTATAGCTTATAGCACGCACTCTCTCTATATAGCGTATATGTAAAATCAAGTTGAACTCAATTAACCCCCTAGAATCTCAGCAAATAATTAATTGAGAAGTGGGAGTCCGTTTGTGTGACAGGTAAACACGGCGTACGCATCGAATGATCGAAAAATATATCGTCGATTTTAACAAAACTATGTTTTGTTAATTAACTCGATCGGTCTTTTTTTTTTTTTTTTTTTTTAACAAATATATATATTCATATTTATATTGATCATTAAAAGTATGATGCTTCTAAAAAAATTGATGCCATGTTTCATTTTTTCATTAACTTAATTGGTTTAGGAAACAGATTTGAAATGACCATTAGTTAAAAGGATAATTTTTTGACATTTTTTTCAGTGGATTATTTTTGTTGAAAAACAACAACTAAAAAGTCATACATGCAGGCATATAAAAAACTGTAATATAAAATTAAGGGTAAGGTAACGCCACCAATGTTAAAAAAAGTCCCTCACACAAAAATTCTGAAAAAAAATTAAAATGTTCTCCTCTACACCCCCTATCAGTAGCTAAAATATCAGGTATACAAATTCGATCTAGTTTTTGAGTTATGAATTTTTAAAGTTGACTAATTTAATATGGGAGTTCCATTTCTCCATGTTAAAGTATATATAGTCAACTTTAAAAATTCATAACACAAAAACTAGATCGAATTTGTATACCTTATATTTTAGCTACTGATAGGGGGTGTAGAGGAGAATATTTTAAATTTTTTTCAGAATTTTTGTGTGAGGAATTTTTTTTAACATTGGTGGCGTTACCTTACCCTTAACCCTTAATATGTTAATATGTAACACAGCAGCAGTGGCGTTGCCAGGATTTGTCCAAGGGGGGGGGGGGTCCTCAGGAGAAAGATTGAGAACACCCCATTGCACTGGGGGGCTTGGGGGGCGTGGCCCCCCAATAGCCCGCCGCAGGTGCGTTTTTTTAAGGACACGCCCCTTTTTTAGGGAAAAATCATGAAGAAATACTATTATATTAGAGAATAAAATATATGGCCTGATGCAATTTTTTAAACATTTTATATTTTTTTTCACCCCATTTTTCAATTTCTTTTCAAAACGTGCGTAATAAATAAAGCTTTGAGTAAATCATTTTAATTAAATCAAGTAATTCATGTAACCACTTTTATATTATTTTTATAGAATGTACACGACGTGTCATTTAATTAATTGAATTTGATTTTTAAAATTTATTTAATATTCCAAGTTCACATCATTAAGATACTGTAAAAAAAAAAAAAAAAAAAAAAAAGTGAATTGCTTCTCTTATTTTTGTTAAATTTTGTCTGCACCGTACGTGTGGAGCAACCAATTAATTAAATGAAAGTGCAGCACACGTGAGAGCGTTTTAATTTATACAATAGTAGTTATATGCATGCGGTTTGTAATTAAGGGAAATAAAACATTTATTTTTAAGTCGCAATTTTTCCTGTTAAAATTAGAAACTAACTTATAATTTGTTCATTTTGAAGAAAAGACTCTTTGATATCCCCTAAATTTCAATTTTTTATTTAACTTTTTATTTTCAAATTTCTATAATTTTTCTTTTTTGCTTCTTATATCCAGTCATTACTGGATCTTCATGGGGGGGTTAAACCCCGACCCCCCCCCCCCTTGGCTACGCCACTGCACAGCAGACATTTAGCCTAAAATATATCCATTTCAGCTATATATATAAACCTTTAATTAAAAATTCAGGTATATTAATTGTACTACGTATACTATGTTCAAATTTTTTTAAAGATTTAATATTTATGTTAATTATATTAACAAATTTTATTACATTTTTCTTATAGAAAATATTTTTCAAGTTAAAATAATTTGCCTGTGTCTGTAAAATCATTCTTAATTAATTAACTATATTTTATACTTATTTTCTAGCGCTGTTTTTTTTTTTTTTAATCGTTTCTGATTGCTATTTTAATCATGTCATTTAATTATTATAATACATCAATATATAAAATAAGTATTATTAATTTACCATCATCTTATTCATGTTCGAAATTCCTAAATAATAATCTAAAGTTACCTACTGCTTATGATTTGAGTTCTAAACTCTAGGCTTGTTGGGGTGTACCTTAACTTTTATTGTAACGTATCTGTTTTATTTTCTGAATGTATAAATTTACAAATATAAAAAGTGGAATAAAAGTATAATTTAAATATAATATATGGCTGCACGGATCCACAATCTAATTAAGCTTTGCCAGGTTTACAACTGATATATGATATATGCTTAGTAAATTTTGTCCTTCTGCACATGCCTCCTTAGGTAAAAATGGGAGCAGGGGGTAATCTTTAAGTCCTGGCAAGAGGACCCATAACCCAATAACTCATGCCATATATCGTCCAGAGAACGTGGCATTTAATCTGTCTCCAATGATTGAACAAAGGTCACGATTTCGCTTTTGCAGATTCAAAAAAGGGTTATTTAAAAGACACAATTAATACTCATCTTCTCCAATCTATTGCATATATTGAAAACAAGTTTAGTGACAATTTTTTAATACTTTCAACTTTAATTATAAGCAAGTATGATTTGATTTTAAATCATATTTGTGATTATATATTAAAACAGTTTTAATATATTTATGGGTATATGTTGAATTTACATTTTCACTTATGTATATATTATTTACATTATTATTGAAATATTTTATAGCTTATAAAAATATTTATTACATTTATTATTTATTATGTATGAGCTAGATATATTATAGTCATGGATCTATTTCCTCCATGATTATAGTCAACATGCATGATATATATGTACTGTATAACCACGAGAGAGGCATTGTGAAAGAATGACTTGAAATTTTTTTCTAAGTTTATAATATATTATTTATATTAATATAATAATAAAATTAATTTTTGTAAACAATAATACAAATATCTATGCAATATTTACTGAATATAAAATTGATCTACTTTGTCTGCGAAAAAAATATACACGTATATTTAAATGCTTTAACATTTTATTGTGCATAAGACAAAAAACAGTTATCAGTGAAAGACAAAAGGCACTGTACGTAACTTTAGTTATTGCAAGTAACAAAAAGTATGAGAGTCAACAATAATTAAGTTGTAACTCATGTGCACAAAACAAGTAACAATATTTGTGTGTTTTTAAAGTAAAGTTGTTCATTTAAATGCTATATGTATTTATAATATATTTGCTTCATAAAAATAATGGGAAACAAAATTAAACCAGAAAGTATATATTTCAGGAATAAACATGTCATAATAAAAATAACTGTTACCAAGTGAAATTTGCTCTTTTATAAACAGCGTTGATCTTATTGGGTGCAACTCAGGATTGAAGGTTAGCATCAAAACTTAATTCTTGCCAGACTAGCTAGCTGCTTCAAGAGACAAAGAGAAGTAGTCTGTAATTCTGGAGTAAAAAGTACAAAATATAAGTAAGAATTATTTTAAATCTATCACATCTCCACAGCATACACTATGACAACACCATGAGAGGGCATATTATTTTAGATTTAGATGTCCCAACCAATCTGAAGCATTAAGACACAGAAAAATAAATTTAAATAAACTTTTTGTTAGGTCCTAAAAAAGTGATTGCAGTAACTATGCAAAAGTATACAGTAAATATATTTCTCAAGTACCTAATACACAGTAATAAATTATTTCCAATTAGACGGTTCACAACAGTTCAGTGACACACAATCGCTTGCTCTGAGGCAGGAAGCATTATCAGCAAGTCTATTATATAGCCAGTGTTATTCAATTTTGGAATAACTTTCCTCCAGAGTCATTTAACTATTAGAGATTGCATGGGTATTTTATTTTAAAGCACCCTAATACATACACAACACATGCAGTCGCAATATTTTTTTAAGAACCAACAGTATTACAATTATTAAGAGCAAAAATCATCGGTGATTTATATTATATAGATGTGCATATCAAAAACAACTTCATTGATCAGTCTCAATCTAATTTATATATAATTGTGCACAAACTGTGAGAACAATAATTAAAATTAGTTTTTGGGCAAACAAATAACACAAGACAATACTTTTTTTTTTTTTTTTTTTTTTTTTTTTTTTTTTTTTAAATTTCAATAATCTTATTTAAATGACTAGCAAAGCATAATTATGTATGACTAGATGGAGAGGCTCATTTTTATTTCATCTACAACATAGTTCTATTCTTAACAAAATGTGCAGTAAAAGATTAGGAAAATGGTCATTACATATAATTGATTTAATTACTAACATTAGATTAGCCCGTTCTATAAACATGATCATTGTTTATGACTATGTAATTATTGGAAAATTATAGGCACAACTTGTGCACTTTTTAGAGTATAATTATTATTCCCTGACTAGCATAATTTGACAAATTACTGTGGCAACGAAATGTGGCAACTTTCGTTGCAATCAGCGAAGCCCCTGTAATGGACGGAATGACTGGAGTGATCACAAAGTGTTTCCTTCAAGATGCTGTCATGATCAAAATGCTACACTTCAAATATTCACATCAGAAAACTTAATAATAATAAATAAAAAAAAAAAAATTAAAAAAAGGAACTTTTCCATAACAAGAACATGCTGCGCATGAGGACGTAGCAACATTTAATTGTTTAGAACATATAGCTAATAATATGAACTGACATTGCAAGACTATCCTGTTGTAGCAAACCACAGCAAACTGAATATATTGCTGTTGCATATTTTTTTAATTCTTATTATATAATGTGTGGTGTTGATATAGTCTGTCTGATAAGTTCATGAATGCAGTCTTTTTGAAGTATATTTCATGACATTAATTGTTTCCAAAGAAGTGTACATGTTTGATTTTGAAGTATGAAACTAATAAACATGTCAAGCTGATACATACCATGGGCAACAGCACATTCACACAACTTGATGCCTATAGAGATCGGGTCTCTGATAGGAAACAGCAATAAATTTCCATCATCAATGTACAACCCAAGTGTTACAATAAAAATTGTTATTAAAATTAATTCACATGCACTGCACTTACACAAAAACATGATAATTTCTTTACAAAATTCAACAAAAAACTTGCAGGAGTTACAAACTGTCTACCAATGAACGACTGAAGACATTACAAACAAAAAGGAACCTGCATTGAATGTGATAGGTTGGTGTAATTATCTTCATGTTAGAAGAAGAAATGAATAGTATATGACACTTAAATAGTTTGAGATTGTGCTTTGCAAGTGAAGTGCATGTGACTTGTGAGTGTGACTCATGACCAGCACTAGCTTGGCACATTTCTGTAACTTTCAACTTCAGTTCTTTAACAGAATAGTAGAAACAACCATTTTAACTGCTATACCAATATGACTTAACAAGTTTGACGTTAAAATCTGTTCACCAAGTATGGTTATATATTACTTATTGAATAAAGCCATTTTCTCTTATCCAGTTTAATTTTGTAGAATTAACATAACGTCATATCCCTTACGGGGTAAGCTAGCAGCATTATTACCTCAATCGTCCACAAATTACTCTCCGCTGCACTCGTTAATATATAATGACTATAATATAGGAATCTGGCTGGATGGCTTAAATATGTTTTTTAAATAATCTCCAAAACTCTTCATATGTCATTATATCTAGAGTTACAATGACTGATGGCAGCCATCTTGGTGGAATACAACAATGTTTTAGCATGAGCCATAGGAGTAAAAATTATGTAAAATATTACAAAAACAAATGAGGGAAGAAATAAAAACAGTGTTTAAATACCTCACTTTTTTTCTCCCTGTAAACAAATTTTAACGTTTTTTGTTTGAAGCTTTTGTCTGCACTTGAGATTGTACCATTCCCCCAACATGGCAGCCTGTTTGCATTTGCACTCATACTCTGTAAAATAAATAAGTAAATAAATAAATAAATAAATAAATAATGCAAGCAGTTACTTAATGAAGTACATACGGTATATCCTCCACTAATTAAACTGCTTATTTGACCACATAAATGATTTGATTATTGCAAATATGGATAGAGAACCTTTAATTTGATATAGACACATTCTTTTTAAGACTTTAATGCCCTTCAAATCATGTTGAAACATGTTTGATAGTCATATTAAGTGGGTTGCCTATAGGTTTTGTGACATGACACACCAAGGTTTTCAAGAATAGGACAAAATTGTTGATGATCCATAACTCAGGTTTTCTTTGTGATTGCCCCCCCCCCCCCCTCCCCATTCAACATGTTGTCTTACTTATTGGGACTTTAAAGGTAACATGTTCTTTTTTTGTGAATAACACATAGCATAACCAGGGTATGTATAGGGGGTATGCTCATCTGAGCACTTGAGCCCTTCTTGCACAACTAACTTTCGAACTCCTGGTTACTTACAATGTTTGTTCCAATAGTAAAACCATGTAAAAAGATTGTTCTTTGCAGTGGTCTACAGCCGTCACCAGAAGCCACATATTTTTCAATTTTAGTCGTGCCGAAAGATAATTTTGTGAATAAAAAAAAACTGAAGTCAGATTTTTGTTAATATTTTTTAATTATTTTTAATCGAATTATTAAGCAATGTCTATCAGAGTTCTATAACAACGGTTTTTAATTAAAAACATGTATTACAATATCTTTGCCAAACAATAAACTCGTAAAACTTTTGTCGCCTCAACTTCTGCCTCTTAGTGCTGCAGGTAGTATAGTTCTAAGACCTTTTATTATCTTTTGATTTTAATGATACTTTGCAAGTTAAGTAATTTCAGAACGTTTGTCAACTACGAAACTGGTTCAGTTGTACTGGAAATGAAATTTGAACCTACAGTATTATGCTTTTTTTAATCATGTTTCTATCTCAATTTATACCAAGTTAATTTTTTAATTACTTATAATTTTTATTAGACTAATTTGGTTATAATTGAGATAAAAACTTGATTAAAAAAAGCATATAGGTTCAAATTTCATTTCCAGTACAACTGAACCAGTTTCATAGTTGACAAACGTTCTGAAATTACTTTACTCGCAAAGTATCATTAAGATTAAAAGATAAGAAAAGGTCTTGGAACTATACTACCTGCAGCACTAAAAGGCAGAAGTTGAGGTGAAAAAGTTAAAAGTTTATTGTTTGGCAAAGATATTGCAATACATGTTTTTAAAATCCTTTATTATAGTACTCTGATAGACCTTTCTTAATAATTCGATTAAAAATAATTAAAAAATATTAACGAATATCTGACTTCAGTTTTTTATTATTCACAAAATTATCTTTCGGCACGACTAAAATTGAAAAAAATGTGGCTACTGGTGACTGTTGTAGGCCTCTGCAAAGAACAATCTTTTTACATGGTTTTACTATAGGAACAGACATTATAAGTAACCAGGAGTTCTATGCAAGAACCGCTCAAGTGCCTCAAAAGTTCAGATGAGCATACCCCCTATACATACCCTGTAGGATAACATCTTTCTACACATGGACAGTACAATACATAATTATATGTGATGAACTGATGATACCTATCAAAAGTCTATACAAACATTAGTTTTCATTCAGAAGTAATACCATTCATTAATTGTAGTTAAATTATTAAACTGTGCCCTATTATGTTTTTTCCTACACCTTTTCTAGAAAATACAAATAAAACATGATATTGAAACCTTGTTCTTCTTTAGATGCCGAATTGCATTTTAAAATTTAAATCCACTCAACATAACTCCAACTATTGTATTGTGTTTAGTAGCAAGCAAGCAATGAGATTTTATTTTTTGACTCTGGCTTATGGTATTTTGACTATTTTGATTTTGATCATAAATACCATAAGCCAGAGCCAAAAAATAAAGGAGTTAAGAGTTTTAAAAATATTACAAACAAGATTAAATTTTGTTGCTAAACAGAATTAAGACACCAGCACCTTCATTGAGATCATCACCTGCCAACACCTGAAGGGTCTTGAACTAACACTTCTCTTTAAGGGTAAGGTAATGCCACCAATGTTAAAAAAAATCCCTCTCACAAATATTCTGAAAAAAATTTAAAATGTTCTCCTCTACACCCCCTATCAGTAGCTAAAATATCAGGTATACAAATACGATCTAGTTTTTGAGTTATGAATTTTTAAAGTTGACCAATTTAACATGGGAGTTTCATTTCTCCATGTTAAAGTAGTCAACTTTAAAAATTTATAACTCAAAAACTAGATCGTATTTGTATACCTGATATTTTAGGTACTGATAGGGGGTATAGAGGAGAACATTTTAAATTTTTTTCAGAATTTTTGTGAGAGGGATTTTTTTTAACATTGGTGGCGTTACCTTACCCTTAAAATTTCCTCACTGGCTAACACAAGATAAAACGTTTCACAGATTTAAATTTAAGAGGATGTTAAGAGTTAAGTTTTAATTTTAGAGCAAAATAAGTTTTATTTTTAGTTTTAAGAAAAGTGGAGGAAAGCTTTGAAAGTTCATGAAAACTCTTTTCAGGATATTGTGGGGATCCGCTCTTCTACACAGATCACAATTGATAACCTAACAGACTTTGGTCAAGAGGCGTGTCCTCGCCAGAAAATGTCATCGTTGTTGGACGGAATGGACACAGAAATTTTCAGATATGGTGTGAGTTTTAGAAGACTAGTGCATAGAAGAAAGTATTTAATTTTTAACATTAATTGTTATACATGACACTAGTAAAAACTATGGCCACTACTGTGTTCTAGTGAAAAATTTTCGACTGATGACTAGTAAAGTACAGGCTGTCATGAACATTTAGTATTTTATTGCTTGACTAATTTTTTATATATATATATATTATGAGGGAAATTCAAAAAGACTTATCCGCGAGATTTAGCCGGCGGATAACTTGTCCACGTTCTAGTCTGGATAACCTAAATACTTAGCCGCGTGGACAAGTGTTTGGATAAGTTACTTTGGACAAGTCACTTAGCCAAGCCTGTTGGACAAATTCTCGTGGCTAAGATAGCCGCGCGGATAAGTATCGCGGACATCTCTCTCACCTGGTTATCTTTTAATTAGGACGCCATCTTGGATTACTTCTTAAATATGGAGGTAATTGGACCTCGATATATGGTGATTTGTTGTTAATTTATTTAGCAACTGGGTTCAAATTTGATTGAGTATCAATTTGTGTAGTTTTTTGTAGACAAAGGTTTGATTTAAAACAATTTAGCGCTTATTTTCAATTGTTACCGCCCTTTTTCTATGACATCAACAAGCCCCGCCTTCTCTGAAAGGTAGAATACATTTTGCTGTGCTATATTTTTTAGTAATTAGAACATAAATACAGAATATTTGTGTTAAATAATTTCATAAGACCTTCCCAAGGACACACTTTATGCCATATAAAAAAATATGTGAAATATATATCGTTTAATTACTCATTTTGACGATTTATGAGAGCCCTTTGTTCTCTATGGTACAATTTCTGTTACTTTTTCCGAGACTTTATCTGCATATTTATGTTACATTTACACATTTAAACATGTAAATTTACTAAAAAAAAAAAAGCTCGGTATTGGCCTGGCAGAAGTTCATGAAGGAATACAAACTCGTTTTTGTCAAAAATAAGTAAAATAAAGCACGCAGGAAATGTCGAGGGGAAAAAAAGCAAGGTCGTACCGTTGTAAACGAGCTCTCAAATATCATCAAAATAAGCAATTCTCTAATGGATATTTCACTTACCTCATAATTATATCATAATGGAAGATGATCTTGTAATAATATAAATTAATAACCGCCAAAATCTTGCGTATTAGGTGCAAATTTGGTGAAAAATATGACACTTCTTTATTATGTCAGCCGAAAAAGAGGGATGAGCCGGATGAGGGGAGCGAGGGGAGGGAAAGGAAATAAAACAAACTAACGATAATATAATAGGGAGGCGCTAAAATTTGAAAGTATAGTCTTCTAGAAATTACACAAATTGATACTCAATCAAATTTGAACTCAATTGCTAAATAAATTAACAACAATTCACCATATATCGAGGTCCAATTACCTCCATATTTAAGACGTAATCCAAGATGGCGTCCTAATTAAAAAAGATAACCAGGTGGGAGAGATGTCCACGATACTTTTCCGCGCGGCTATCTTAGCCACGAGAATTTGTCCAACAGGTTTGGCTAAGTGACTTGTCCAAAGTAACTTATCTAAACACTTGTCTGGACCTATACTTGTCCACGCGGCTAAGTATTTAGGTTATCCAGACTAGAACGTGGACAAGTTATCCGCCGGCTAAATCTCGCGGATAAGTCTTTTTGAATTCCCCTCTATATATATATATAAATACTTGGTCCATGATTCAGGTCAAGTATTGAAACACCAGAGTACATAAGAGTATTAATTGCTAATTATGATATGGTGCAATGCAATTCACCACAGCAATAATATTGTATGCGTCTTGCAAATTGCAGAATATCAAAGCAGATTGTGAAATTCATTCATTATCTAGCATTCACTTATTATCATCTTGTCTGGGGAAGTGAGAAGAGAATATTCATTAAATGGCAATACTGAGTATTATTTTGCAAAAAAAAAAAAAAAAAAAAAAAAAAAATCTTGACAGTGTGGTAGAATACAAAAGAAGTTTAAGGCACAGAATAAAACTCAATAGCATAACTAACAAAAGAAAAATTATGCAAAACACCCAAAATCATTTAAAGTAGAACCAATGGTGTATCCGTTTTGGCAGAATTTGTGAGTTAGTATTTTTTAAAAAATAGTTCATAAGTTCTACCATATGGAACCAAAATCTAAAAAATCCTATCTCCCATATTAATATGAGGTCTTAAGTGAAGAAAAAAAAAAAAAAAATCAATTTACTTGAAGAAAGATTGGTGGTCCAACAAATATAATGATATTCTGTGACACAAACTTTAACAAAAAAAATGTTTACTTTTATTACAAACCCAATTTCCTGTGAGAAAAATAAAAAGGCAATATTAAATCTCTCTTTTTTTTTTTTTTTTTTCTCCAGGAAATTTGTATTTGTGATAAAATTATTTTTATTATGGTTAAAGCTCAGGTCATAGAACATTGCTACTGCTGTATTTTTTTTTTTTTTTTTTTTTTTCATACAACCATTAAGCGAACCTTCTTAGAGTAAATGGAGGGTTTTTGTTAAGGCCCCATGCTAGACGACATACCTAATCTAAGCTGACTTTTGATTTTTTTTTTTTTAAAGAAACTATGATATTTCTCTCTCTCTCTCTTTTAATTCAGTTTCATATGAAGGAGCACTAGAACTACTTTCAACAAATACTAATTTGAAAAAATAATAAATAAATAAATCCAGTTTCCAGCATAAGTTGAAGAAAAAAACTTGTTGCATGAAACTAACGCATCGATGGAGAATTGAAGTCATAGAATGTAATTATTGGTCATGGTTAACACAAGAGAGGAAATATAAATAAAAATTAATTAATAAATTAATGAGAAATTTACGTCACCACCAATGTATGAATCTGAGCAAGCATGCTTGGTTCAAGTGTAATGATATTCAATTTTTTAAAGCAAATGTTAAGGAACAGCATTTAAAGTAGACGGTATATTAGCTGTTGGCAAAAAAAAAAAAAAAAAAAAGTTTCTAAAAATAGTTCAAGTGAGCTTCCATATGGCACCAAAAAAAAAAAAATCTATCTCACATTGGTTCTCTAGAAAAGAATTTTAAAATCAGAGAATGCGTCATTTAACATGTGGCCTTACCTAACAAAGACTCTCGAATGTCTTGAAAAAATACACCGTTAGGTTGGGGGTTGAGTGGTATGAAAAAAAAATATGGCGATGATCTGTGACCCGAAATTTGCATATGGTT
This sequence comes from Siphlonurus alternatus, assembly GCA_949825025.1. Classification (NCBI taxonomy): domain Eukaryota; kingdom Metazoa; phylum Arthropoda; class Insecta; order Ephemeroptera; family Siphlonuridae; genus Siphlonurus; species Siphlonurus alternatus. The sequence continues at coordinate 49,890,108 of OX463788.1, read as the reverse complement.
AAAGCTCAAGTCATAGAACATCGCTATATTTTTTTCATACCACTGAACGCAGTATTTTTTCGAGATAATCGAGGGGTTTTGTCAGGTAAGGCCCAATGTTAAGCGACGCGCTCATTCAGACTTTGGAATTTTTTTCTGGAGAATCTATTTGAGATGGAATTTTTTTGATTTCAGTTCCATATGGAGGACCACTTGAACTATTTTTAGATAGCACAAACTCAACTTTTTTTTCTCGTGCGCACTTTACTTTAAATGATGCGTTCTCTCTGAATTTGGATTTTTTTTCTGGAGAACCTATGTGAGATAGATTTTTTTTGGATTTTGGTTCCGTATGTAGAAGCACTGGAACTACTTTCAGAAAATACTAACATGTTTCTTTGTTGTCTTTAAAAAAAAAAAAAAAAAAAAAAAAAAAAAAAAAAAAAAAAAAAAATTAATAATAATAAAATAAAAAAAAGATTCGCTCAAATCCATTTTCTTTTAAATAATAATAATAATAATTTCCCATGTAAATTCCAATAAGAGGTTTTCTTGATTTTGACGGGAAAATGGATTCGAGAACATATATTTTTTAATCGTTTTTTGGTTAGAGCTCGAGACACAAAACATGGTTATATTTTTTTTATACTACCTAATGGTATATTTTCCCAAGATATTCAAGGGTCTTGAGATATTCGAGATATTCAGGTAAGGCCCCATGTTAAAGTAAAGTGCGCACGAGAAAAAAAAGTTGAGTTGGTGCTATCTAAAAATAGTTCAAGTGGTCGACCATATGGAACTGAAATCCAAAAAATTCCATCTTAAATAGGTTCTCCAGAAAAAAATTCCAAAGTCTGAATGAGCGCGTCGCTTAACATTGGGCCTTACCTGACAAAACCCCTCGATTATCTCGAAAAAATACTGCGTTCAGTGGTATAAAAAAAATATAGCGATGTTCTATGACTTGAACTTTAACCACAAGCAAATTTTGAGCATTTTTTTTCAAATCAGATTTTCCGTAAAAAAAATCTTGAAAATCGTCCATGTTAAATTATCATAAGAAATTTCAAAGATTTTTTACAGAAAAACTGATTCGAAAAAAAAATGCTCAAAATTTGCATATGGTTAAAGCTCAAGTCATAGAACATCGCTATATTTTTTTCATACCACTGAACGCAGTATTTTTTCGAGATAATCGAGGGGTTTAGTCAGGTAAGGCCCAATGTTAAGCGACGCGCTCATTCAGACTTTGGAATTTTTTTCTGGAGAATCTATTTGAGATGGAATTTTTTTTATTTCAGTTCCATATGGAGGACCACTTGAACTATTTTTAGATAGCACAAACTCAACTTTTTTTTCTCGTGCGCACTTTACTTTAAATGATGCGTTCTCTCTGAATTTGGATTTTTTTTCTGGAGAACCTATGTGAGATAGATTTTTTTTGGATTTTGGTTCCGTATGTAGAAGCACTGGAACTACTTTCAGAAAATACTAACATGTTTCTTTGTTGTCTTTTTTGTGGTAGACTTTTTACTTTAATCATAACTTAAAATAATATACTGGGATAAAAAGTTCCTTAAAATTGTATGCTCAGGGTAGTGGCGTAGCCAGGGTGGGTGGTTTGAACCACCTCTTCTCCCCCTAACTCCCTGAATAATGCAAAAAATTTGATAAGTTAATTGATGCCTCCTCCTTTCTTTTGAATAAAAAATAAATAAATAAATAAATAAATAAATAAATAAATAAATAAATAAATAAATAAATAAATCATCTGAATTTCTTTCCTAGCTATGCCACTGATCTTTGGTATTAAAGCTTCTATGCATAAAGCACTGAGCAAAGGCTAGCAACTTATTTAGCATCAAATTGTGTGTAGTCAAGTTTGGTTCAGTTCTTGCGTGGTGCAATGTTTCGACAGACCCACTCCATTCCATCGCGGACGCCCTCTCCCACGGTGGCAGAGCAGGGCTGGATCTGCCAGGCACGGTCCTTGATTGTGTGCAGGGCCAGTCCCTCAGCCAGCTCAGCAGCAGGAGAGGCGTAATCCAAGTCTTGCTTGTTGGCATACACCAGCAAAGGCACCGCACTCAGCTTCTCCTCAGCAAGCAGCTCCGCCAGCTCCTGAGCAGTCTCGTCCAGCCGGCGAAGGTCCGCACTGTCAATTACGTAGATCTGTGACACAAATTGGAAAATCAGTGCTGTAAACTGTACAGGGGTGCAAATTTTTCCATGACCGGAAATTTTATAAAAGGTTTGATAGCTAGCTGAATGGAACCAGCTAATACTTAAGTATATTGTTCTGATGGCTAACTTGCCGAAGTTAGCTTGGTAAAAAGTAAAAAGGTTTGAAACTGACAATGTACAGCTGGTTCCCTATAACCATGGATAATTTAGAAATATTTTACCAAGCTGAGACAAATTAGATGTTACAGTCAGTGGCGATCGTTGACCCTACCACATAGTCATGCGCATCAAAGACGAGAGTAACCAGTCAAAAGGGGTTCTGAGGGACCGTGCCCCTCGGCCAGCCTGCCGCAGGCACAATTTTTTTCGGAAAAGGGGGCGTGGCCGACAAATCTTAAAGTATAAAAAACAACATTCCAGAAACGTGTTTCAAAGTTTTATACGATTCTTTAAACTTAAATTATCAATCCAATATTATTTCATTAAATCAGTAAAAACTTAGATATTTTTTGATAAAACCTATCATTGATTGCTTGTTTTTGCCTTTTTCTAAAAAAATTTAAGTCACTCATTTCATAGTTTTTTAAATGCATAATTTTTTATTCTTTTTAATCAATGGTGCAAATTATAAAGTCTTATTTTCTATTGCTCCCAAGTTTTAAATTAAATTTAGTTTCAATTCTACCATATGTCAAAATAAAAGAAACTTACTGTTACAAGTAAGGGTGTAATTTCATATTTAGATGACGGCGCTCTTTTTCGACATTATTTTTTGTTTGTTTTGTTTTGATTTATTTCTTACTGAATTATATAAAACACGTCCACCATAGCAATAAAACCACAGTAAACATACAGTAGTAAATATTTTCAATCAAGAAATCAGAACTCAAAGATTAGATGATTTAGAACAAATGCAATGATTTCGTAATTAATATTTGTCTGTCGACAAATATTATAATTAATTATTTAATTATTTCTTGTCTAATTTCTTGCAAAATGCTTTTATCGAAGTTTTTAATGTCCTATGTGACAAAAATACGTACAAAATTTTCCCGGGCCGTAATGCTGAAATATGATTGGTTAGATGCGCTGAAGGAATCGCATCTACTGCCTATAATTTTACCACAGGCCACTACCGAATATTATATGCTTCCTTGCCATTGGTCAGATGGAACGCATTGGATGCGGTCATTCAGAGCGCTGGTTAGAGATGCTCGTTAGTAACACAAAACAAAACCGAAGATAAGAGCGGCGGGATTTTATTCAAAAGTAAAATTGTACTAATAACTAATATATGTACTTGGACCTTGGAGACAGCTAAAATAAATGATTTTTTTTCTTTTTTTAAATGGAGTTATAATATAAATATTGAAAAAGATAAAAAAAAAACGTGCATCCATGTTGGTCATGCTGTGCATGCTTCGCTTCTATGGACCGATCGCCCCTGGTTATAGTACCACAATGATACTCTATGTATTACAAACAATTAAATGCATTAAAAAGAACTTAACTGAAAGCTTTAAAAGTACTCCACTGCCACTGAAAATGACATGTGCATTTCCAGTAAGATTGTATTAACATGAAAACTGAGATAATAAGCAAACAGTGAGCAGCCATGTTGATCCGAGCATTGTTTCAAGCTTTCCTGCATGGGAAAAGTTTTTAAAGTTTGGAGCAGTGATATTACCTAAATGACTTACAATTATTAGTGTAATAAGTAACATGATAAATTATAAAACAAACATACTATGAGGGCGGGTTAAAAAGTTCTCGGACTACCATATAAAGAGCACCACTACATGTAAAATTTAATTTTTATGTTAACCACGTGTATTTCACATGCTCTCATTTTAAATTTCAAGTGGTGCTCTTTATATGGTAGTCCGAGAACTTTTTGTCCCGCCCTCGTATATTATATTTATATACTGTACTGTATATAAATATATAGTATGAATCTGGAGTAAAAATTACATTTTTGTTCTAAAACAATTTAATCAAAATACATTTGGGAATGCAATGTCTATGAAATAACTTTGTAATGACCAAAAAAGTTACAGTATATGCATATATTACTATAATATTAATTATCCAATCGTGTCATTTGATATTTTGTGCATAATTTTGATGATTAATTTGCTTCTTGGTTAAAGAATTACATTTTCTTTACCACTGTCTGATACCAATAATATGAATAGCTTTGTGCAAAATAAGTGTATCTGCAATTAAAATAATCTTACCAAAACATCTGTATTTTCAAAATAGTTGCGCCAGTATGGTCGTATTTTACGTTGTCCGCCAATATCCCAGACATTCAGCTTGAAGCCTTCTGCCTGGACAGACTTGATATTAAAGCCTTGGGTCGGTGTGATGTGAGTCACATCCTCTGACGCCAGCTTCTTCAGTAGGGTGGTCTTGCCTGCATTGTCCAAGCCAAGCAGCAAGATACGTAGCTCCTTCTCTGGTGAGGAGCGCAGTTTTCTCAGCAGGGAAAGGAGACCCTAAAATGATTTGTACCTATTTAGAACAACACAAAACAATGAAGAAAGTTTCTTTTTTTCTTTCTTTTTTTTTAAAGTTAGTTCTAGGGACAATGGAAAAGAAAAAAGAAGGCACCGGAGGGGTGGGTGCTTTAGCATTCTTTTTAACCCCCAAATCAAATTTACAGTATGTAAATCTGAATATCCACCAACTGCTTCTTTATAAATATTGTAATAAAGCAAATTGACCCTTTCTTGTAAAGTATATCCACAGACAAACAGACTAAGGATGGTAAGGGATTTTTAGTGTGCTTAGATAAGCCGTGTTTACGCATAACTGGACAGCAGTGAGACTCGTGAGAGGGGTATTGGTGGAGGAGATATGTTAAAAGTGATAAGGAAAGCCAATGCTGCCTTATTGTATGCAAGCAGTATCCATGCAAGATCCACAACCTGCTGAACAAAATCTTTCCATAATAAGAAGGTACTGTATGCATACATGCTTTTATTTACAGAACATCAGTGGCAAAGCCAGAGAGGAGAAGTGGGCACTTTTACCTCTCCCAAATTGATCCGTAATTTAACCTATTCTCCCCAATTTTGGCACCTGAAGGCAGTTTTTATATGCATATATACCTATGTGCGCACTCTTTGCACATGCATGCAATCCATAATAATTTATATCATACAGTATATTATTATGCATACCAAGGTATGCATACTGTATGTATCATAACTACTGTATAAGCAGTATATTAAGCTGTTTGCAAACTGTACCCGGTAAACACAGGGTGTCAAAAATGGACCGGCGTGGACCGGCACAGTATTGGCTAAACAGTCTCAGTACTGGATCAACACTGGACTGACAGAGTTGTGTTTACTGGGTATCATGGTACCGGTATGCATATGTATGGCTAATACTGTACATACATTATACTGTAGCAAACATAATATATGTATGATTAATATATGCATACTGTACATAGGCATACTGTGTAGTTTCTAGAAGCTTTTATGCTTACCATATTTGAATTGATTGTTTTACTATCACAGACAGATTGATAAATTTGTTAATAACTTTTAACTTTCAACAGGAACAGCTGATTCTGCTTGCTGCCAAGGTGGCTGGATAGTTAGGTGGGGACCCCGAGCTGCTGCCCCCTCGCGGCCAGTGAAGAACTACAAAAAAAGTTGAGGATCGCTTTTTTGGATCCAATTTCATCCGCGAAAAATTCAAACGGTGTAATAGGAATCCATGAACATCGGGCCGATGAACCATTAAAATTCTTTTAAATTGAGTCTATCTTCTTCAGAATTTAACATAGAGTTTATTTCTATCACAATTTTACCCACAGTTTTACTGTAAATACGACTTTTGATGGCTTTTCCAGTTCCATCGTTTGAATTTTTCGCGGATGAAATTGGATCCAAAAAAGCGATCCTCAACTGTTTTTTTGTAGTTCCCTAGTTCCTCACTGGCCGCGAGGGGGCAGCAGCTCCGTGTCCCTACCTTACTATCCAGCCACCTTGCTTGCTGCCAAAGAACCAGCAAAGAACGGAACGATTGCTGATTGCTGGCATTTGCTGCAGTCCGAGGGATGGGCAATATCGAGCATATATTCGATATTATTCGTATTCACAATATATTCATATACATTCGATATTCGTATTACAATATAGTCAGAGAATTCGATATCATATTCGTTTATTCATATTCGTAAAGGCTAAATATTGCGGATTGCAATATAACGAATGCCGATATAATCATATGAATCGTTATTCTTATTCCAATATATTGCTCTAAAAACACTGCAACTTTTTGCTCCCAAATACGTGTAGTTCATAAGTTAATTTAATAAAATAATTATAGCAAAATTAAATTAAAATATAGGATATATAATATTTTTAAATAAAACTTAAAATTTTTAAAAATTAAATTGGGATGTTTAAATAACTAATACTGTATGCATAATATATACAGCATATGTGATGTATGCATATAAATAAATACATAATAGAAATGTTTAATAATATGTACTGTATGCATCATGGATCTATAATGCATACTGTAATCATAAAATATGCATACTGTAATTGCATACCGTATTATTAAAATAATGATACGCAACATGCAGTATACATTTATATATAGTAGGTCTGTTTATAAACTCGAATCTGCATCGTCTACATGGCACCCACTTTCCTTATATATAATACATTAGTTACATACGATATTTAACATGCATATATATGCTGCAGTTCAGAGATCTCGCTTTTATGGTTTGGCAGCATATTATTTCAAGGGGGTGTGGTTTTGGCACAACAGCTCAAAGATATTTTTGCATATAATATGCAATGTACGTGTATAATGCCTTAAATTCTATAATGTGCTGTACTGCAGTACGTGTGCATCATCTATTAATTAATGATGGCGATCGAGATTTAAGTCGAGGCCCTATAGCTGCAAGTCTTGTATAAGATAGGTTGCATTAAAATTAAAAGTGGGCCGGCCGGCAGGGCCATGCAATAATTCCGAGATCTCAATTATAATAATTTATCAACTGAGATTCATCGCCTTAAAAAAAAAAAAAAATGAAAAGTTTAACACCATTACATGCATTAATTAAAGCGCATAATAATTAATTATTAAATAATAAGCCGGCCAGCATAATATAATATACGCCGCGTTCTTAGAGGAGCGTGCGTGGACATTGGCAATAATAATACTGTATCATGATACATGCATACTGTACGTACGTAAATATAATATACATTATGCATGCACCTGTATTACCTGGCATATAATATGAATACACCGTGATCGAGGTTTGTATAGAGACGGCCGACCACGAATATCTGCAAGCCATGGAAGCCTATATAAAAATATATATAGCTGCTCGTATTATATAAATAAAATTTCAACTGTACTATTTCACATATGCATGAGGCATGAGACGCATGATGCAGTAAAACCTTTAATTTTTTTTTCATCATTGTGAAATATATTAATATCAAATAATAATAAGAGTATTAAGACATATATTATGCAACTGTCTTAATTTGATTTATTCGTAAAATAATCTATTATTGCAATATTTACCGAATATATTATTCATTGCAATATCATTCACTTTTGTGCTGCACTCAGACGGCAATGTAAGGAAGCGTTATCGTAAAAAAATTCGAACATTCGATCGTTATAATATTATTTCAATATATTTAATATCATTCGCATTTTGCTGCACCCAGACGACAATATAAGGAAGCGTTATCGTAAAAAATTCGAACATTCGTTATTCAATATCAAATAGCAAGGATTTGCTTTGTGCTGCACTCTGGCGTCAATGTACGGAAGCGTTATCATAAAATAACATTCGTTATTCGTAAAAGCGAATTCTATATTCGATATCACGTATTGTATCGTATTGGCCAGTATTCGATAAATTCGCAATACCAATACTTCAAGAATTCGATACTCCATATATTGTTATTGTATTGCCCATCCCTACAGCAGTCGGCAGTCCCCAGTCTGTGATCTGTGAAGTCAAAAGCAGAGAGAAGCAGCCAAAAGCAGCAGTACTCAAAAGTGCGCAAGTGTGTAGCTGGCAAAGGAATAAGCTGATGCGAGGACTGATGTGCTGTGATTCCACTGTACTACATTTTCATCGTTATTAATTGAACTTTAATTACATTGTTGAAATGGCCTCTACAGTGCAGAGGGTTGCTCGATGGGCTCCAGGACCACTCTTGCGAGCTCGAGGTCGGGCAAGCTATTTTACCTACAGTCCTGAACCGGCCCAGCCTTTGAAACGTCAACCCGAATGGACAACGGCCGATGAAGCTGTCAAAATGATTAAATCTGGTAAGCACCCTACGCTATCCCACTTCCCAGTGTATGATACAGGATGCATATTACTCACTACGTATCATATATATCATAAATACAGTATGATTGTATGCATATATACTGTATGCATAATCCTCGATAGCAGCATATTGCATTAAACAAAATGTACAGCCTGTACATATGTACAGTATATGCATAGCATACTTGGTATATGCATACTGTGTGCATACACGTATGCATGTATGATAACATACTGCGATGTATGCATTAGGGGTGTATCATTTCCTTGTAAAAAAAAAATTAAAAAATATATATATAATGCATTCTATATATGCATAGCTCTAGCTAGTGTATGTACGAATACCGGCACAGATACCGGTATGCATACGCAGCTACCGGTAGCATAATATTTACTGTATGCATACTGTCAAGGGGAGGGGGAGAGAAACGGTGATGCTATAAAAGCTGGATGGGTCCGCTGGATGTTTCATATGCATAGGACAACACAGGTTAGATTGGATTATAACGATTTGTGACAAATGTGGCTACTGTATACCATGGTGGCACGCCATGTACAGTACTCAGCGAATTTCCAAACTTTTAAAAACTTTCCGCCCCCACCGCCCCGGACGGCAACAAGTTCCACTCTCTCACCGTTGAATTTAGGTACTTCCCCACATCACTTCTACTACCCCTGAACTCCAGCTTCCACTCATGATCCCCTCTCCCAATAAATCTACCTCTCCGAAAACTCACTAAGCTCATCCCAGCCTGCCACCTCCCTAGTAATTTTAAACAAATTTCCTAATCGACTTGACCTTCGATCTCCTTTCCTCAAGTGACTCCCACACCAAACTTTCAATCATTTTCTTCACACACGCATAGTCCCTCCGCACGGTAATTATTTATTACAGTAGCAAAACTATCCACTATTACAAACATAGAATAACATACATACATACTCCAGCCCTCACCGTTTCTTCCCCCTCCCCCCCTCCCCCGTTAGAGTATTATATATACGTGCATTCCTTACCGAATGACCTGTAATTATGGTTGGTTGGTTACCAATGGCGGAACTTGTTTTTCAACATTGTTCACAGTGCTCTCTGGGGCTCCTAATACCCAGTCTGCACGCCAGACAGTTAAGTACCGTTTCTTAGCGGGGCACGTATGTTGTTTGCACAACATTCCGCGGTCTTAATCACCTCAGCGGAGTATAGACAGCCGTAAGCTGCCTTCCTCCTACCAACTCTTTCATCTAGTAACCAGTCACACCCATTCCAAGTCGCGAAAAGTCTGCCGCATTCGGGATTTGAACCGGGGACCTCTCGGACCTGTAATTATGACATGTATCATACATCATACCGCTCTGCCTTATTTGCTGGCGCTGCAGCTCTAAGAGACAAAGATTTTCAGATTTGTAATTTTGGGGAAGCAAAAAGAACACCCAGTGTAGCCATCCCAGTTAAGTTCACCATGCTCAAGCAGACTCCAGCAGTAACTGAGTTTAATCTTTAAGGATGGATACGGCAGTGGCGTTCGGTCCATGTAATCGCAATAACCGCCGCTTGCCCTGGGTTTTTGACGAAAAAAGTTTTTTTTATTGCATTTGTAGAGAAACTGTGTCTTTTAATACACTCGACATCAAGATGCAGTAAATTCTTTTCAAACGTTTCTTATAAGGTCGCATCTACCGCATCGCAACCAAGCTGCGGTTCAACCATACGGCGCAGGGAACGCAAAGAGTGAGAGGGGTAGTAGGGGAAGTGGCCTATCCCGATTACACAGGATTGACAGGATTCTGCACCACAGCTCACAGCGATTCTCGTACCTGCTCGAATTGCCGAAGATTTCCGATCGTCAGCGCAAAAGATATTAAACTCGCGCGCAGATTTTGAAGATAATTTGTTGTATACTGTAACAGATCTTAGTTTACCACTAAACAGTTCAGTAGACTAGACGGCGCCAGATATATCAGCCAATGAAAAGGTGGCCAGCTGACATTCTAGCCTTTTTATTGGCTCATATATCTGGCGCCGTCTAGTCTACTGAGCTGTTTAGTGGTAAACTAAGATCTGTTATACTGTACATTCTCTGGACGCCAATATGGCGTCATAAAGTTAGTGCGAACCTAGTGGTAACTGCTGGAACTACATGCGTCTGGCGAGGATTGCTGTATATGATTAAGGGTAAGGTAACGCCACCAATGTTAAATTTTCCACTCTCATTTCTTCCTTCGAACATATTTTAAAATGTTCTCCTCTATGTCGTTTATTAGCTCTTAAAATATCGTTTATACAAATTCGATTCAGTTTCCGAGTTACGTGTATTGAAACTGAACCCATTTATTGAACAAGCATACCCTGCATTTCAGTGACATTAGAAAAATTCTATGATCAAATCGTCCGATTTTTAAAAAAAACTAGAAACAAACTTAATGCACTAGGACAAACCTTCACAGCAAAAAAAAAGACAATTATGAGAGTGGGAGCGACGTAAATGAATAATAACTGCACGAATTTTGACACTCGCACGTCTCACACACCCCTTTTTAGTCGGCCATTAATAGGGATCGGCGATATTTTTCGATACTACTCGATACCCGATACTTTTCTGGCGATATATCGATACTATCGAGTACTTTTCTAAGCCGATAATTATCGGGTATTCGATACTAAATTATGAGTATCGCGGCCGATACTATTTATCAAAAAATGCATGCAAAAGTCACTCGCGGTAGTCGCGGTAATCAAAAACCAAGGCAAGACAAAAAAGTATTTATTAATTAAATAGGTTTTCGTCCATGAGTTCGATACTATGCGTTTTTAAATTCTTTTTCCAATACGAAAATCTACTCGTTAATTGATCGAAAATACGCGATTGGCCATTTACTACTACAAGATGGTTTCCACTAGCTGGCAGTGGCACTCAATACCTCCGATAGTTTTACTTACTATTGGCTCGAGCTGTACTTGGCTTTGGCAGATTATATATAGTGTAGCCTAGCTAGCTAATATAAGCTATATATAAGCTATAGTAGGTCGTATATATATAGTAGGAATGATTTATACTAAATACTTTCACCGATATATCCGCAAAAGTATTACAATAAATTATTCATTTATAAATACAGAGTACACAGGTACAGGTTAGTATTTTCAAGATGGCGGAATACTTGAAAACTTGTTGTGTATTTTTTTTAAAATGATTATATATAACGTACATAAAAAATAAATGTTGGTAATATTTACTACATGAAAAGAAAAATGTATTTTTACCCCCCCCCCCCCCCCAGAAGCTAAAAAATATGCTGAATTTTAATCTTTTTAAAATTACCGCCGATATTTTCCGATATATCGAAATATCGATATATTTTGAGCCGATAGTATTGATGAGTATAAATACTTTTTAAAGTACTCGATATAAAAAGTATCGATACTTTTTTCACTATCGCCGATCCCTAGCCATTAAACAAGTGGCGAATGAAACAGGCTAACTAATGAACCAAAACAACGCTTATAATCCACTCCACCAGTCTCCACCTAAACTAAAAACTTTCAAAAAATGTTTTATAGTAATGAAAAAAAAGTTTTATAAATAAAACAACCATAACAGTTATTATTTAACTCATTATTTATAAATAAATTGAATGTAAAACTGCCGTGACTTGCGTGGTATCTTTAGAGTGGGACAATTTGAATATTGATATAGAGGCGCTGCGATCGCGGCGCAACTCCAAGGTTGGCTTTATACAGGTTAAGCCTCCGATTTGACCAATGTTAACGGGCTTAGCCAATCAGATTCAAGTATTCCAGGACCCATCGTGCCGCGAAACTTTGAATGCGCCCATGATGCAATGCTATTTTTGAATTTTCGCGGTGCAATGGGTCCTGGAAATAGTGGGAAAATGACGCACGAAATACGCACGTGGCTTAACCTGTATAAAGCCAACCTTGCGCAACTCTGGCTTTCCCTTTCCCTTAGCATTATATAAAATCAAAGCGAACTCAGATTTTATTAAAGCGTATCGCATAATTAAAGTTGCTGGGTTGTGAAAATTCAATGCTCGTTGTTTTCTATTTTGCCCACAATGGCGCTGCTGACACGTACTTTTCATGAAAGCATCGGAAAGCGAAGCATTTCCGGTTTGAAAAAGAAACGAAAGAGAAAAATTTTCAAAATATTTATTAATTAATTATTATTGTAAATAAAATTAATTAATAAATCAAAACAGTATTTAATTATTTATCAATCAATTATTTTTTTAAATTTCGTAATTCAACTGTTTTGTACGTGTCAGTAGCGCTGTCACCTCGTAGCGTCAATATTTTGAACTAAAGCGTGGTATAGGGCCTACTAATTGGATGTGACACGCTTTAATATAATCTTAGTACGCTTTGTATAAAATCATGCAGCCACAGCATAATTTTACAGAAATGACAACACCATTTTTAGTTGTCAAATACTTTCGGACAAAGATAAAAAAATATTTCAACTTCGTAAGTGATTTCTTTCCTAAAAATTTGATAATTTTTGTGATTCTCCCCATGCTATAGGTATTGCCGTAACCTCGATGCAAAGAGCAAAATTTTCAGACGTCCGCGCTATCTCTTGGTCCTTTATGTCCTCTATAATTTTGATTTTTAAATTAATTTTAACGTAAATTTGCTCCCTATATACTAAACTTGTTTTAAACAAAAAAAGAAAAAGTTAGAAGTGATCTGAAAATTCATACTTTGTGGTTTTAATAACAGGGTTGGACAATTTTAATTATTTTATGGTTTCAAATATACGAAAAAATATTTGTTATATATATATATTTATAATGGACAACATACATGAAAAAAATATATTGCAGAAATGAATAGAGGGTACCAAATTATGTTACTCTGAATTTTTTCAGATTTTTTTGAGACCCAGAACTATTTTTAAATAATTATTGAAAGTGCGGCCACGCCCCCTGGAGGCGTCAATAGGCGTCCAGTCTTTATCCTTTTTATTAAGGCTGCAGGGGTGCCAACTGAAATCACAGGACTTTCAATAATTATTTAAAAATAGTTCCGGGTTTCAAAAAAATCTGAAAAAATTCAGAGTAGCATAATTTGGTACCCTCTATGTATTTCTGCAATACATTTTCTTCAGGTATGTTGTCCATTATCAAAATTACGTACAAAACTGACGAGATTTTTACAGAATCCATTTTTACGGTTCTATATGTGCAATAAATAAATAAATACAAATAAATTATATCCTGTATATTATGCATTTTGTATGATAATTATAAGGGCCTTGGATGAGAGATATTGATTGCTGTCCCAGAATAAAATACTAATTTTTAATTTGTAGATACTATAGCTAGCTATCGATCCAAACGCGTCATCTGTCGCACGCCAAATTCCAGATTTTGTTTTTAAGCACCTTATAGTTGTGGCACTGCAGAGGGTGAAAATAGATAAATTTATAAACATAAGTTTTAATTTATTTTACAAGTTTTATCTTCAATTCCACGACTCAATGTATGATATGTTTATTTTGATATATATTGTAAATACGAACAATTAAATGTGTAATTAAAATTTTAAAAAAGTGGCGCGCCGTCCGTATGGGGGTGGTCTATTTTCTTTTTATACGGGGGGGGGGGGGGGGTGAAAAATCCATGGATGGTATTCCTTCACCTCGAATTTCATCAGAGCCGCTTAATCCGGCCTTGCTCGCATGACGATTTGATATGTGTGATGTTTACAAGAAGAACAATACACAATAATGAAGAACAACATTGAGAGTTACCGGACAAGCATCTTAAATTCCTCATGAATCTCATTATAGTATATAATATATTGATTAAATATTATATAACGTACATAACCCATTTCATAATTTGACCCGATTGGCTATGATCCAAGGTTCCATTTTTAGTAAACTTTTATGCCAATAAACACGGTATACAGCACAGTGATTTAACAATCTATTTTTACATTATTTTTGAAATGAGAAGTATGCCCAAGCAACGCTCACGCGTTCTTGCATCGCTCCGTTTATAACCTTTTTATTTAAATTTTCATTCAAATTCTTTACAAAATCTCGACCATTCTACATGTAAATCAATTGCTTTTTTCCCATTGCTTAATGAATATGAAAGATAAATCGTACCCTTAGACACATTATTAAGAACTTGGGAAACGAAGAACGCCTGAGTTCAAAAATAGGGATCATAACGTCAACTTAATGACTCCAAATATTTGGAGCTCGTATTTTAGTGCTCCTCCATATGGAACCTAATATGAAAAGAAAAAAAAAAAAAAAAAAAATCCATAGGTTCCGGGGGGGAAAAAAATAAAAGTTAAACGAAAAACGAAAATTTTATAAATTTATTATTACAAAATCAATTTCCTGTAAAAAATAAATAAATAAATAAATAAATGAATAAATGAAAAAATGAATGAATGAATGAATGAATGAATGAATGAATGAATGAATGAATGAATGAATGAATGAATGAATGAATGAATGAATGAATGAATGAATGAATGAATGAATGAATGAGTAAATAAATAATTAAATTATTAAGTTAATAAATAAAATAAAAATAGAAAATCTTCAATGTTAAGTCTCATAAGAGTATTAAGGTAGAGATAATATGTATCAGCTGGCCCAATGCTAAAAAAATCCCATTCATAAAAATTATGAAAAAAAATTAAAATGTTCTCCTCAACATCCCCTATCAGTAGGTAAAATATCAGGTACACAAAAACGAGCTAGTTTTCGAGTTATTAATTTTTAAAGTTGACTAATTTAACATGGAAGTTCCATTTTTCCATATTAAATTAGAGAACTTTAAAAATTAATTACTCGAAAACTAGCTCGTTTTTGTATACCTGATTTTTTACCTTCTGATAGGGGATGTAGAGGAGAACATTTTAAATTTTTTTCATAATTTTTATGAATGTGATTTTTTTAGCATTGGTCCAGCTGATAATATTATCTCTACCTTAAAGCTCCTTTTTAAATTCAGTAAAACCATATACGATAATGGAGTATCGACCTCAATTTCTTTTATTGCAGAAATGGATAGAGGGTGCAAATAAGTTATGCTACCCTGATTTTTTTCAGATTTTTTTTTAGACTGGGAACTATTTTTAAAAAATTATTGAAAGTCTTTTTTGTGACGTCACGAGGCGGCAAGTCCTATCTTTTTTCTTAAGGAGCGGCATCTCGTGACGTCATGATAAGGACTTTCAATAATTTTTTAAAAACTTCTCGGTCTAAGAAAAATATGAAAAAAATCAGGGTAGCATAACTTTGCACCCTCTATCCATTTCTGCAATAAAAAAAATTGAGGTCGACAGTGTCGACACTCCATTTGAAACTGGCAAGTTCCAAATCCAAATGGTGCAAAGGTACAAGCTTTTTTCCGTTCTTTTTCATAGACATCATTAATTTTAATTTTCAAATCAGCTTGCTAAGTTGATGTAAATGTTAACGTCAATAGTTGAGCAGTACATCCATGATGACTAATGACATCTTATTGATATTAATTAAGTTTTTTACGGGTCAATGTACAGTCTAACAAATCTTAAATTACCTGTAGACTCATGAGTCTATTGTAATGTCTAGACGTATGTCTGGCCATGTTAAAAAGCAAAAGACAATCGCCGCGCGCAGTCGAACTACACGTAAACTAAGATCTGTTATACTGTAGTATTGTCCCTTGACATGAGTTAGATGTGACCTGCTGAGCCCCCTTCTCGGCGTGTGCGTAAGAAGAAGGTAATGTTAAAAGGTCGTTAAAGATATAAGGATGCGGATAATGTGCATTCATCGCTTCGGAAAATTTCCCTTTGCGGCCTTGTTAATCATCATGCCCCGTGAGTATAACACATGCAGGGTATGGTGATGAACAAGGCTGCAAGTGAGAAATTTCGATGATTGTACAATTAAATTAAACTAGTTAAATAAACGACTCGCACCAAAATGGCTACTCTCCTGATTTTCCAGTCTGTCACCAAGAGGTGAAGATGAAAGTTGGGAGAGTAACGTTTATACCTGTATATAGATGGTTTTCAAGATAAATAAAAAATAAAATATGGATTTGAAAGCAAGATGATAGCAGTGATAAGTTAGGATATAAAGAAATACAAAGTAAGGATAATAAAAAATATTTTACGAGTGGTACAGAAAGATGGTTCTAAAATACAGTGGGGGACATTCACAAAGCATTTTAACCCCCAATTTAGCCCCGATTTTTAACCCTGGTGCTAAACATGGTGCCAAGCTATGAGCTCAACATGGTTAGCCCCTGGTTTAGTACCATGTTTAGCACCAGGGTTAAAAATCGGGGCTAAAGTGGGGGTTAAAGTGCTTTGTGAATGTCCCCCAATGATTCATAGGAAGTCAAACAACAAACAAATGAAAATTAAAATCTTTGCTACCTACAATTGGCATTATAATGCTTATTCATACCATTTAAAAAAAACACCTTTAATATACACCCAAATTTTATTCAATTTTATATTAAATTGAAGAGATAAGTTAAAGGCCTTCTGAACCTTTTCACAGTATTAAGTACACGGTTAGCTTTGCTTCAGTGTGATTCGGTTGCATATTTTTTTTTTTTCAGTAGCACAAATATCAGAGACATATCCATCATATGGTCAGCGCTGTCACTTTGACATGGCAGATAAGCCAGGAATGCATAAAAAAGTCTGAAGAGACAGGCAGGTGGGATGGATAATATTATGTTATGATTTACATTTATAATATACTTCAATATTCTTATGCGTTATTATACGGCGACCTTATAAAAAAAAGTATGTGCCAGGAAAACAAATATTTTAATTTTACCTATTTTTAAACTGATTTATTCTATCACATTACTCCCACTATTCCACCTCATTTTCTTTATATCTTGTCTCAGGAAGCCGCGAACAATTTCAAACCTTGAAGAAAAGATATTAAGAAAAAGAGGTGGAATAGTGGGAGTTATGTGTTAGTATAAATCAGTTCAAAAATACGTAAAATAAAATATTTATTTTCCTAACACGTACTTTTCTTATAAGGTCACCGTATTAACGCATAAGAAAATAGAAGTATTTTATAAATGTAAATCATAAAATCATATTATCCATTCCACCTGTCTGTTTCTTCAGACTTTCGTACGCTTTCGTATGCATTCCTGACTTATCTGCCATGTCAAAGTGACAGCGCTGACCATATGTTGGTTCTACTATAATAGCCGATGAAGAAGCACCTGTGACGTCACTCACGCTCATTCAGCGGCTACTCTTCCACTGGCAAAGAAAATCCAAGATTGTCTCTACCAGTTGGCGAACCAGGACAAATACGTCTCTTTCCTCTGGGTACCCGGCCATGCTGGAATCCCTGGAAATGAGGCTGCAGACAAAGCCGCAAAGCGAGCCTCTGAGAAAGAGGACTGGGACTCGGAGGAGATCACATCAGACGACTTCCGCAACTCGCTACAACTGGACATCAAAAGGAGATGGGAAGCATCGTGGCAAGAGGTCACATATGACAACAAACTGCGGAACATCAAGGAAATGCCACGCGCATGGCAGACCAGCTACAGAAAGAACCGCAGGGACGAGGTCATCCTCGCCAGACTGCGCATCGGACACACCAGGCTGACACACGGCCACCTCATGGAGCACGAAGCCCCTCCTCTGTGTGCAACCTGTGCCGAAGAACTGACAGTGGACCACATCCTCACGGTCTGTCGCCACTACGTGGAAGAAAGAAGGACCTGCAAAATGACAGGCTCCACTAAAGAGGTTCTCGCAAACGACGAGGAAGCAGTGCAGCGCATCTTAGAGTTCACCACTAAGGCGAACCTACGAAGAGAGCTGTAAACAGAAACAAACAAAGAAAAGAAACGAGAAAAACAAAGAAAATTAAAACATAGACACAATAAACAAAGAAATAAAATCCCATATGGGAAACAGTAAAAAATCTGCGGTCTCTTAAAGGCCGCGCTGGGGGCATACATGACCAAAATGTGTCAATTGCCCCAAAATATAAATCAATCAATCAATCAGCGGCGACAATATAGGGAAATCCCTGCAAAAGATAGGTTCACTCCCGCTGCAACCACGGCCACAATTTTACTTCTGGAATTTTGAAACTTTACCAGGACAGTCTTGATAATATTTGTCAAATAGAAGGAAAGAATTTTGTTGGTGGCGTGTTTACAGACTGAGTTATTGCGGTAGCAAGATAAGCTAAAAATTTAACATTGTTTTCCTATACAACATTTTCGCTCCTCTTTCTACCGCAATAACTCGGTTTGTATGAATGTCATCAAAAAAATTCTTTCAGGCTATTTGACAAATACTATCAAGACTGCCCTGGTAAAGTTTCAAAATTCCAGAAGTAAAATTGTGGCCGTGGTTGCAGCGGGAGTGAACCTATCTTTTGCAGGGATTTCCCTATATTGTCGCCGCTGAATGAGCGTGAGTGACAACACACGTTCCTTTTCATCGGCTATTATCTCTGATATTTGTGCTGCTGAAACAACAAATTTTATGCAGCCGAATCACACTGAAGCAAAGCTTACCGTGTGCTTAATATTGTACAAAGGTTCATGAGGCCTTTAACATTTTAGTATTTCAACAGCAATCGTGATATGCTAGTAACCCACTTGTCCAAAAGGACATTCATTTATACTGGTGACAAGTGATCCAAGTTCAGGTTTCTGCGGTACTAATTAACATATTTCTTCACGTTGTTCGTTTGCACACACGCCGCTATTCAAGTAGCACAATAGCTGCATGACACCGGCGCCTCCTTCCCTGCGCACAAGCTTGCAGACAGGAAGAGATCGTTTCAGGTTGCAGTAATGTTGCTGCCGCCGCCGTCTTTAATTAAATTATAGTTAAGTAATAATCGTCAATCAAGGCGTTGAACCCCGGCTGACTACGGCGGCGGCGGTGATTCAGCAAATCTAGGAACTTATCATGTCAATCAATATATTATGCATTCAATTGATTTATAGTATAGACAAAAACTTTTCAAAAATGGTGCTAAAATTTAAAGACCACTAGTAGTACTAGTAGGAGGCTATGAATGGACCATGTTTTGAGAGAGAACGATTTTTTAAATATAATTTACATTTTTAATCAGAAGCTAAAAGTATCTGTAATTATGGAAGTTACGTCGCACCGAGACGACATGAAGAAAAAAAAATATATGCCCGTAACCCTATGTTGGCATGAGGTGGCAACGTCACTTTTCATTCAGTTTGTTAACATTCTTACCTGTTATCAAATTCCCTTTGTGTAGTCAAGCTGAACAGTGTTGCCAACTTATAAGTAGCCTTTCTCTCATATCGGATCATCATATCATGGAGTTAATTAATAAGCATCATATAGGCACTTTTTTTCTTGCAATAAGGTGTACACGATAATGTAATATGATGACTTGTGACCTATATGAAATTTAGTCTTTAATCTCATGAAATAAAATATGCATTATTTTCTATGCCATAGTGGCCTGCCAATGATTTTTAAATTTTGATTTAACCTCCACAGAAAAAAGGTTGTCCATCTCTATAACACAGTCAGTTAGTGCCTTGAAAAATGCGTTGATACCAGATATTATAATTATAAATCAAAACGTGCTAATACCCCTGATACCATTGCTTACTGTGTATGCTGTGCAACAGTGTACCGTGAGCTCTACTAACAAGCATGCGGCGGCCATGCCTAAATTTTATAGAATTATCGAGTCTATATAAAGCAATCTATATAGAGCTATAGAGTATATAGTATATTATTATAAGCTCACAGCAGTCGCAGCTAGTCCCCACAGACTGCTCTGCCTCTCTCCTTCCTTTATCTCGCACTACGAGCATGTGAATATCGTAGCCGCGTCGTTTCAAGGTCCACTCTCTTTATTCTACCATAGTTGCCACATGCATGATATAATGTTTATATAGTACTTCAGCCGCACGACATCGTGGACCAACAGTTCAAAGTCAATTTTGATAAACTGATGATTATGATGTAACAAAAAATGTATTATGTCAGTTATGTGTAATTAATTTAGATTTGGCTTGTTTTGACGAGAGACAGTCCATGATTTTAAACTTCGGACGAGCAAGATTAGAGAGAGATAGTCACGTTTTGTGATAGCTGTGCTCCCCTTCTCCCCTATTCCTCATCTCCACCCCTCTCCCCTCTCCTGTAGAGCTATTATTATTTTTTATTGTTGCAATATTAATGAGAAGCTTCAACTATGACGAAACGATTCTCTCAGCCAATGCAAATCTAGCGCGCGAACTGTGCGCGACGACATGTTCTCTCAAGCTTCTTTCTATTCCTATCCTTTATTTAACCCAGCGGTACCTGGTTTTTAATTTTTTCCGACGGTTCTTATGAAGGGCAAGATTAATAATTCATACGAGCCACGGGAAAGATCACTTTACACGGCATAAAAAGTATTCGAGATTATGTGAAGATTAATTTAAGAATGCGGCGCTGCGGCATTTAAGAGTTAAAGCTTGTCATTGCTTTTTGTATTGAGTACATAAAGGACCAAGAGATGGCGCTGAGCGCTGAAATTTTGGCGAGGATACAGCAATACCTATAGCATTGGGAGAATCACAAAACCAACAAATTTTATATGAAATACATCTTTTACGAAGTTGAAATATTTTTTTATATTTGTCCGAACGTATTTGACAACTAATTATGGTGTTGTCATTTCTGTAAAATTATGCTGTGGCTGCTGACAGAGCATTTACATGATTTTACAATGTTAAACATATACAATGGGCCTCGCTAGACGCACGTAGTTCAGCTGTGTCCCGTCAGTTTCCGCGAGGGGCGCTACTAACTTTATGACGTCAATTGCATTATATCATCTTCAATGTTGTAAATAACAAAATAACTATAGCAATGGATGGTCGGAGTTGCAGTCTTCAACGTAAAGGTGTAGGTGTCGGGCGTCATTAATAAATAGTAGGTTGTGCCCGGCACATTGGTTTTTTATTCAGTGAGGCTATATAGTTGAAATAATTAGATATTTCCTCCAGAAGGGAATGTTTTCTTCCTTGTCGTATTCCACTATTGAGATTATTGGATTTCACATTCCTATAGATATTGCAAACCCTTTTGCAAAGTTTCAGAACTGGAAGGCTGGTAAAAACTTCACACTTTCGGTGGGAATATTAAATTCATTTGACTGCGTACGCGGGATGCTGCATTAGTACGTCATGTAGTGCTGTCGGGTGCCAAGTGCAGCTGCATGCTGAAGCGAAGACGGCGGCCGCAATGCTTGCTTGCTGCACTGCAGGTCGAACGGAGGGGGCGGGGGGTGCTACATTGGGGTCAACGACTCGTGGAGCCGAGCCCGCTCCCTACAACAACTTAAAGCGCTCGGGCGGATCTAGGGAAAATCAAATTTCAGAGATCAGCCCTTAAAGTCAGTTTTCATAATAGTAAAATATATTGAGGTGGCATAGCATGTGAAGAGTTTTGGCTTTTGATTGTCAAAAGTGGTTGCTAATTTTCAGACTAAAATATTGATGTTCTACCGAGCATCAGGTTTAAATATATATATATATATATATATATATATATATATACAGAGTGAACCACAATTCGCATGCCAACTTTTTTCGTAAATTTGGTATTGCAAAAATTTTCGTACAAACTTCAAATTTGGTACACTTGTAGCTGAGGGTTGTAAAAATTAGTTCAGGGTGTTAAAATTTTTATTGGACATCAATAACACCCCTTTCAGGGGTGGTTTTTAGAAAATTTATTTTCGCCTTATGGAAATTCAATGTTAAATACAACTTTTTTTGAAATCATTGGAATTTTGCGGAGAAAGTTTCTAACATAGGGTAATCGACCCTCCTGAACTCAGAAATAATTTTAGATTTTTTCCCCGACGCACCCCTGAGGGTGGAAACCTACCCCTAAAATCCATTTTCCTTAAAAATTGTGCTAAAATTATGAAATTAATTTGCAAGGGGTAATCGACCCTCCTGAACTCGGAAATAATTTTAGATTTTTTCCCCGACGCACCCCTGAGGGTGGAGACCTACCCCTAAAATCCATTTTCCTTAAAAATTGTGCTAAAATTATGAAATTAATTTTCAAGGGGTAATCGACCCTCCTGAACTCGGAAATAATTTTAAATTTTTTCCCCGATGCAACCCTGAAGGTAAACTGCTACCCACCATATCCTTCATTCTTAATAATCGAGTAAAAATTGATTGTGAATTAAATTTTTTTCGGGATTTATCGAAATTTTTCACAGAAAACAATATCCCAGACTCACGTACCCCTTCACTTGCAGCATGACTGTGATTTCACTCAATGTGCCCACCGTGAATTGGCGTGATGGCACATGTTGGTCCACTCAACGAGGCTATGTGTGTAGGTGCATAGCCTCTAACATCTGAGGTGTGACCAATTCCATGCAACGTCTGATCTCCACTTTCAGTTCGTCAATGGTCTCAAATCTCTTCTTGTAAACATTTCGCTTCAGAAAGAGATTTGAGACCATTGACGAGCTCAAAGTGACAGACGTTATGTGTTATGTGGAATTGGTCACACTTCAGTTGTTAAAGGCACACATAGCCTCGTTGTGCAAACCAACATTTGCCTTCACGCCATGCAATTAACGGTGGACACATCCATCATCATGCTGCAAGTGAAGAGGTGAGTCTGTGATTTCTTTTTATGAAAGATTCCGATAAATCCCGAAAAAAAAAATAATTCACAATTTCTACTCGGTTATTAAGAATTAAGGTTATGGTGGGTAGCCGTACGTTGACCCTCAGGGTTGCGTTGGGGAAAAAATCTAAAATTATTTCCGAGTTCAGAAGGGTAGAGTACCCCTTGAAAATTAATTTCACGATTTTAGCACAATTTTTAAGGAAATTGGATTTTAGGGGTAGGTCTCCACCCTCAGTGGTGCGTCGAGGAAAAAATCTAAAGTTATTTCCGAGTTCAGGAGGGTCGATTACCCCTTGAAAATAAATTTCATAATTTTAGCACAATTTTTAAGGAAAATGGATTTTAGGGGTAGGTTTCTACCTTCAGGGGTGCGCCGAGGAAAAAATCTAAAGTTATTTCCGAGTTCAGGAGGGTCGATTACCCCTTGAAAATAAATTTCATAATTTTAGCACAATTTTTAAGGAAAATGGATTTTAGGGGTAGGTTTCTACCTTCAGGGGTGTTTTGAGGAAAAAATCTAAAGTTACTTCCGAGTTCAGGAGGGTCGATTACCTCTTGAAAATTAATTTCATAATTTTAGCACAATTTTTAAGGAAAATGGATTTTAGGGGTAGGTTTCCACCC
Source organism: Siphlonurus alternatus (assembly GCA_949825025.1). NCBI lineage: Eukaryota > Metazoa > Arthropoda > Insecta > Ephemeroptera > Siphlonuridae > Siphlonurus > Siphlonurus alternatus. The sequence goes on along the minus strand of OX463788.1, from coordinate 49,866,298 downwards.
TCAGGGGTGCGTCGAGGAAAAAATCTAAAGTTATTTCCGAGTTCAGGAGGGTCGATTACCCCTTGAAAATTAATTTCATAATTTTATCACAATTTTTAAGGAAATTGGATTTTAGGGGTAGGTCTCCACCCTCAGGGGTGCGTCGGGGAAAAAATCTAAAATTATTTCTGAGTTCAGGAGGGTCGATTACCCTATGCTAGAAACTTTCTCCGCAAAATTCCAATGATTTCAAAAAGAGTTGTATTTAACATTGAATTTCCATAAGGCGAAAATTATTTTTCTAAAAACCACCCCTGAAAGGGGTGTTATTGATGTCCAATACAAATTTTAACACCCTGAGCTAATTTTTACAACCTTCAGCTACAAGTGTACCAAATTTGAAGTTTGTACGAAAATATTTGCAATACCAAATTTACGAAAAAAGTTGGCACGCGAATTGTGGTTCACTCTGTATATATATATATATATTCAACTATTCTGAGGAGTATTTAAGATACTTCATGTGGTCTCAATAAAAAAATGAGTGGCGTCGAACCCTGAACGATAGTTAAAAATACAAAAGTCAAGTCTGTTTTTTTTTTTTTTTTTTTTTTTTTTTTTTTTTTTTTAGCTTTTTAACTGAACCCTAGTACAGGGTACTGGCCACATTTAAGTGACTGAATTGAACTTAATCTCCCGGCTCTTCGTAGACCCTACTTTTGTGGGTCCCTTCCAAACCGGGGCGGCCATGGCCTAAGCAATCCATCCCAGCATTCGCCTGGTTGTGACTGAGGAAACCATGGAAACCTTAGTCAGGATGGTCGGCAATTGATGGAGGATGCCATCAATCACCTCCCGGATGCACGAGTGGGTGTTCTTTAGCAACCGCTACTTGTGAAAAGTTTGGCGGTGCATGGCTGGGATCGAACTCACGACCATCCGATTACGAATCAGAGGTCAAGTCTGTTTTGGATAACAATAAGAGGGCAGGCGTGTGAGTGTATAGGTCTCCACCTCGCCCGCTTTATGTCCGAAAATTTGAATGTATCAAGTATCAAGGCTTTTCCCGTCTCTTACTCTCTTCATTTTTTTTTTTTTTTTTTTTTTTTTTTATATATACATTTTTCTGATCGATCATTGTTCCAACTATTGCTGAGCCTCTCCTGAAATATGAACGCAAGAAATTCGCTGCCTGGTGAACATCATTGAACATCACTCAAAGTAGTAGTAAATGTAGCAGACACGACTCTGACAAACGCACCAAATTCTTCAATCAAACTTGTTTGTTTTTATTTATTTAATTAAAATCCTATATAACTGTTGGTATTTTGTTGGTAATGCATACATATAACATTGTGGACATTACTTTAACGATAACGAATCTGTAAATATTTGATATACTGTAATTAGGATGTTTTTTTTTTTTTTTTTTTTTCATTATTTTACTGAGCGTTAATGATCATAATGGTTTTATAAAAATTTTGCTTCATTTTTACTGTCACTACCGGTAAACGCATTAAAACAAAATATTTAATATTATAACAGAACCCAAAAGCTTTGTATTGCTAAATGAGAAGTAAAAATCAAGATTTTGAATTAAAAATTTTGGTAAAAATGACAATAACACTAGTCTGTGTGTGTTTTTGTCCAATAATATTGCAATATTTAATGATCAACTAATTTTCCAATGTTCTATATATAAGGGTATTTTTTCTTTCATATCGATACAGCGCTAGAAATGATATGATTATCTGGTGGTATTACATAAATAGGTTAGGCGAGCTAGTATTACGTTGTGTGAGAGAGAGTAAATCTGAACTTATGTTAATAACGAAAACCGTAAAAGCAAAGTGAGCACCTTTCTGTTGCGAGGCAGCAGTCTTAGGCAGCTGAAATATGAGATAGCTATCTCCTGCCCCGGCTTAGCTTGGTGACGAGTGGAAAAAAAAAAAACAAAAGTTGTGTAACAGTCTATAACACGATGGCTTGCAAGACCAATGTTATTAAAGCCCTGCTATGCAACTGCATTTGGAGAGAAGCATTGCAGGTCTGTTTGCTAGGCAATGTTTTCATTTTGTATCCTATTTTCCATATTTAGCTTTAGATACATCAGATACATTACCATGCAGTGCTTAGAGCCACTGTGTTTGACGGTATAATCTTACCATCTTAGCCTCTGAAATTACTCTGTAAGAAATGTAATCTTACATTTAAATTGGCTTGTATGAAGTTGGAAATAATTCATCCTTATAGTTTTCATTGTTTTCAGACACTTTAAAGTGGAACACTGGTTCGAATTTTCAAACTTAGCATAATAAATGTTATAAACATTTAGCATAAATGTTTCAGTGGAAACTCTTTTAACTATTTATTATGCATATATTTACTCCCATTTGGCTTATGGTATTATTCACTGGGGAAGTAAGGCAGCTCTACTAAATAGATGCTTTGTTTTGCAGAAACGAGCTCTCCGTACTATATTAAAGCTGCCCAAGGGACAGTCCTGTGTATCTCATTTTAGAAATCTAAATATGCTCACTGTTCCGTCTATTTACATCTTAAACTGTGCTTCATTTAAAAAATCCCACCCTAATCTTTATTTGCAGAATGATAATGTTCATAATTACAATACCAGGAATAAATCCAATGTTGTTACAGACAAGTTGAACTCTAATTTATACAAATCTTGTGCAATGTATCAAACGGCCAAAATATATGAATTTCTGCCAAAATGCCTAAAAGATATAAATGATTGTAAATTGTTCCGAAAGAAGCTAAAAAATGTCCTTATAAGTAAAGAGTTCTATTCAGTTAAAGCTTTTGAAAGCAATAAATTGCCTGAGAGTATTGTATCCTTATGATTTAAAACCTGGTTCATATTTTTTGTTAATATTGTGGTTCATTTTTTTATACTTATTTTTTTCCTTTGTTATATTTATAAATTGTTGCGTTTTGATGTTATGTATGTTTGTTAATATTAAGTTTTTTTGACATGAACATATGTTGTCTTGTACAATCGAAAAAGTTCGAATAAAGAAAAAAAAAAATAAAAAAATAAAAAATAAATATTAGAGCTAATTTTTAATTTTATAGTTTTTAAATTTTATTTATAATTATTATTTAAAAAAAAAAAAAATGAAAAATGCATGTCACAGTGAAAGTAGTCTCTGATTGGTTGTAACGTGATTTTTCAGCAAAGAAATTCACTGTAATAAATATTCCGTGTTGCGAGCATTCAGAGGTTCTTTGTTTCCAGGGCACACGGTGTTTGTGCAGGGTGCTGCGGCCACTCCCATCGAGCTGGTCAAGGCCATGACCAACCACGGCAAGTCCACGGGTTTGCGTGGCGTGACCGTGTGTCACATGCACACGGAAGGTGACGCTCCCTACACAGAGCCGGACTGCGACGGCATCTTCCGTAGCACATCCTTCTTCATGGCCAAGAACGTCCGCAAGGCTGTGGCAGAGGGCCGCTCAGACTGCATCCCCATCTTCTTGTCAGAGATCCCTCTGCTGTTCCACCGCAAGATCTTCAAGCCCGACGTGGCCCTTATCCACGTGAGTTTGTGATCCACGTTCTCTAGAACAAAGTATATAAACCTTAAAAAAAAAAAAATATTAAAACATTAAAATCTGGATCTTTTTGAAACTTTTTCCAAGTATACAGAATCTAACTTTAAAAATTATTGGAAATGACAACAGCCCCTTTCTGGCGTCACTCCTTGAATAAAATAATGGATTAGATGCCAAAAATGGGCAAATCACCAATAATTACTTTTCATTATATTTTTACTAAAAAAGACTATGGAAAAAGCTGTCCCTTTTCTTTTTTTGTTTACTTACAAAACTGTTAAAGCTTGATTTATGCAATGAATGTTTGATTGTTTTAAAACAGTGCTCCGTTTACCTGTTCCAAAGTTCTAAGAATTTGTTTCGGTAGGCAGTAAGAAACTGACTTGCAATTTGTGCAGGTGTCTCCCCCTGACGAGCACGGCTACTGCAGCCTGGGCACCAGTGTGGACTGCGTGCGTGCCGCCATGGCACACTCCAAGATGATAATTGGTGAGTTATTTCTAGATTAGGTGGCCTTTCATCACAGGCTCGAATCGCATAAATGTCAGTTGAAACGTATTTAGATAGAAAAGCTAACTTTTTGTGGTATTTTAACCAACTTGGTTGTCATCTTTCAAAACAATCGAGACTGTCATTCTGAGTTTTGGCTGCTTGCCATTCTAACTTTTGTTTCATTTCAAAGACTTAAGAGTAGCTTAAAAACTAGGGGATGTAACATGATGTTAAGGACTTTCTTGTAGCAAACTTTGTGAGGAAAAAATGGGACAATTGCAACCTTTCAAACTGAACTCTTCTCATTTAAATGACTTACATGTTCACTTTGCTTCTGTAACTGCTGTTTTTCCCCCAGTAAAATTAGCCTATTTTTACCACACATTTTTATGAAACCTGACTTTCGACTGAGGTTTTTGAAAGAAATACGTCCAAAAAGTTAACATAAAACAAATAAATTTGTTTTATTTAAAACAATCTATTTAAATCTATTTAAGATAGATTTTATGACCCCAGGTCTTAAAATTTCAAGACAAAAATTAAGGAAACTCGCTAAATTACAGAAGCTTTATCCACACATTTGGAACAAAGATTATGTTAAAAATGAGGTATTAGAATGTGAAAATTTTAGTGACTTAATCGAAAGAAGGGGTAAAAACCTTGTACTGTGAATTTTTTCATTTTTTTCTGAGACCGGGAACTATTTTTAAAAAATTATTGAACGTCTATTTTATGTCGTCACGGGCGGCACTGCCCTATCCTTTTTCTTAAGGAGTGCCGCCCGTGACGTCATCAAAATAGACTTTCAATAATTTTTTAAAAATAGTTCCCGGTCTCAGAAATATCTGAAAAAATTCTCAGTACCATATTTTTACCCCTTCTTTCGATTAAGCCACTAAAATTTTCACATTCTAATATCTCATTATAAGTTTATTTATCATAAGTTTGTTAGAATTGCAAATAAACATAAAATCACAACATACATAAGCAAATCTGACAATAAATCCAAAGCAATGTAAGAATTAATCAAGAGTAGGCATGGTAAAACTCAAGTTTCTCATAAAATTAATAAAATCTCACAAAATAATATTATAAGTGATCCACAAGAAATTGCAGATATATTTAGTGATTATTTTGAAAAGTGCATTTCTGACTGTAAATCTGGCATAGAAAATGTGACAAGGGAATCAAATCCTACACAAAATATTCCGTTTAACTCCAAGTCAATGTTTTTAACTAATGTAACTAGAGAGGATGCATTTAAAATTATTCAGTCTCTAAAAAATAAGCATTTCCATGGATTTGATGAGGTGCCAAATTTTATATTAAAGTCCTGTTCACAGTCAATTAGTTATGTCCCCACAGTAATTATAATTCAGTCATTTGAAGAGGGCACCTTCCCTACTTTGTTAAAACAGGCATTACTCAAACCAATACATAAAAAGGGGGATCTTCAAGATATTTGTAACTATAGGCCAATCAGTTTGCTCTCTGTTTTTTCTAAAATTTTTGAAAAGGCTTATTTGAACAGACATATTTTTAAACAAATATAATATACTCTCCAAATCTCAACATGGTTTTCAAAAAAATATGTCAACTGAATCAACAATATGGGAGTTAATTGACAGTGTGCTTGATAGTATTGATAAAAAATATAAAACAGCAGATGTCTTTTTAGATTTATCCAAAGCATTTGACATGGTGAAACATGATATCTTGTTAAATAAGCTCTATAAGTATGGCATAGGAGGTAATTGTTTAAATTGGCTAAAATCATTCTTATCATTTTGGACACAAACAACTGTTTTAATAAACTGTGAGGGAGCTGATAAAGATTCAATTAATATCTAAACAAACTAATAATGACTAATGTCTCAGACAAAAAAGAAATTAAATATGGTTTGCCACAAGGCACCTGCATTTCTCCAATATTATTTCTAATTTACGTAAATGATTTACCCCAAGTAATGATAAATAAAAATGTTTTGTCAATACAGTATGCAGATGATTCAAATTTAAAAGTAACTGGCCAAACAAATACTGAATTACATGATAATATTGAAAAATCATTGGTACTAATAAGTTCATACCTTCATAATATTGGTTTAATTTTAAATTTAAATAAAACAGAAATTTTACAGTTCCAAAATATAAGAAATAAAAGTCCTAAACTCTCTAATATAACAATGGGAGATAACACATTAACATCAAAAGCAAAATTTTTAGGTCTAATTATAGATGATGACCTAAGGTGGTTAAGTCATATAGATCATATTTGTAAGAACTTGGCCTCAGTAACTTTTGTACTGGGAGAATTAAGATATGAATCTGAGCTACAATGCCTAAAAACTTTATAATTTGCAAACTTTCATTCAATTGTTAAATATGGAATTATTTGCTGGGGAAATTGTACAACAGCTCATAGAGTATTTGTATTGCAAAAAAAGATAATAATGTCAACATGTTTTGCAAAAAGATCTGCTTCTTGCTTACCTTTGTTTAAAAAATTAAATGTGCTACCACTCCCATGTATTTATATTTTAGAGTGTGTAATGAATGTAAAAAAAAAAAAAAGGTATGTCACTGTATAAGCAGCATGAGGTAACACATGAGCATAATACAAGAAATTTAAAAAATAATATGCCCTCATTGTGGTGTAGACTTGAAATGTATAAAAATGGTCCCTTTTTGAGCTGCTTAAATCTTTATAATAAACTAACTACCTCTCTCAGTGAAGTGCATAAAAGATATTAGTCAATTTAAAGTGAATGTGAAAAAGCTGCTCCAAGATAAGTGTTTCTACAGTGTTAAATCTTATTATGACTGTGATTTTGTTGAATAAGAATGAAGAAAATTAACTGACATGGATTGATTCATTATGAACATTTTCTTATCATTGTTCTTTATTGACTTGTCCTATAAACCTCAACAAATGTTATTGTATATTATGACACTTTGATTGTAGGAAAAAATGGAAATAAAAATATATTGATTTGAAATTGAATTGATGTGGTTTGTCTGTGCAGCTCAAGTGAACCCACGCATGCCTCGCACCTTTGGCGACGCCACGGTGCATCAGTCGCACTTTGATGCTGCTGTCAACGTGGACACTCCCCTGCCCTCCCATGGAGGAAAACCACCCTCAGCCGTCGAGACCAAGATCGGCCAGCTGATTGCCGAGAACCTCGTGGAGGATGGAGCCACGTTGCAGATGGGTAAGTAGTCATCACTGCCAGAATTGTCAGAGAAGCAAACTGATTTGAGGCTCACGGCAAGTTCTCTCAAGCATAAAAGTTTTTTCCAGTACCTCTATTTTAAAGAATTGATTCTGTTTTTCTCAGCGTCTTGTATCTTGGTTGAGCAATTTGTATCCATCTTGAATATAGATGACCTTTGCCAATGATATGCTGTAATTGACAGCAAGCTTGCTTGAGTCATTTCTTCACATGGTAGGAGAGCATGTCATGGGTTATGGCTATGAAAGAAAGTTATTTTTTACAATTAATTTGCATGATAACAATAATATATACAGTATATATAAAAATTATAATACCGTATGTGCTTTTGCTTGATAAGATTTTCAGTATATATAACAATTGTGATTGCAATTGAAATACCAATTTTGTATTAAAATATTTATGCTGTTCATGACAAGCAAGTCATATCAAATTATCGAGTACGGTACCACAAATAGTACTAAAAAACTTTGGTGAAATCTATAAATAAACTACGTAGTTATAACAGCTACATTGGCTTAGAGTTCACAGATTGTACTATATTTAGAATTTAACTGCAATAAATTCCATTAATTTTGTATACCCTCTACTCTTTGCAAAGAATTGCATGATGATGCTAACAAGAAAGCACGGCAAACTTAAAGAATGTGTTGTTTTTCAGGTATTGGCAACATCCCTGACTCAGTGCTGGCTGCGCTGACTAACCACAAGGACCTGGGCATCCACTCGGAGATGTTTGCGGACGGAGTGGTAGATCTTGTGGCCAACGGCTGCATCACCAACAACAAGAAAAGCATTAACAAGGGCAAGATCGTCGGCAGTTTCCTTATTGGCTCCCAGAAGCTCTACGACTTCGTGGATAACAACCCCTTCATCTGTAAGTCACCAGGCTGTCCCACATCACTTTGTCCTTATGAATAAGAGCTTGCATAAGCAACGCAATCAGCCCACGTTGCAAGGGATGAATGTAAGCCGCCATGGTGGTAGCATTTTGAACAATTCTGTATGCAGTCAAAAGTTTAAAAAAATTGTTTTAAGGTAGAGATAACGCCGGTCAGCTGTTCGACGTAGGTCCCTTTGATTAACATGTAAACCTTAGCAAATTCACAAAAATTCTGATTTTTTTTAGAGGTATTACTTCCTAAAAAGCATAGAAAAAGTTTCAAAACAATTTAACGAGCGGATTTCTTTAACGATTAATCTCAGTTACTGCTGGAGTCAAAGAATATTTCCCTGCAAACGAATCGAATGAAATAAATTTTAAAAAATCGAGAATGTTCTAAAACTTAATCTCTTATGGTTTCAGCAAATTCAGTCTTGCAGTTTTCTTACAACAGCTCCACTTCCGGTTTTCGTCCATAAAGCCAATGTTAAACTTTTGCCTCAGTTTTCACAAAACTGAGGCGGTACGATTACGAGATATCAACCTACTGAGATTCATCCTTAAATTAATTTTTTAGTTTGTCTCTCCATGGGAAAGCCCTATGCTGAAAATTAAAAAAATTAATTAAAAAAAATCAGCTCGTTAAATTATTTTGAAATTTTTTCTATGGCTTTTAGGCACTAATATCTGCCTGTAAAATAATTTTCAGAATTTTTGTGAATTTGCTAAGGTTTACATGTTAATCAAAGGGACCTACGTCGAACAGCTGACCGGCGTTATCTCTACCTTAAGTTATTGAAAAAGAAAATGAAAAATGTTAGGTAAACAAACAGCTGTTTGACCGTAGCAGCAAGGAGAGATTTATGGTGACTGAGGTGCTCACGTGTTGCAGCCATGATGAATGTGGACTACGTCAACAGCACGTTCATCATCGCGCAGAACCCCATCATGACCGCCATCAACTCTTGCATTGAGGTAGACCTCACAGGCCAGGTGGTGTCGGACTCTATTGGACCACGCATGTACTCTGGTATGTATGCCGATGTTAACTTTTTCAGCTCACACTAGTTATAAAAGGACAATGCCAGGTTGCATTGTGTCTATATCTAGCTTACAGTGAAGAATTAATTAATATTAAAGCTAGCTAACTACAGACCATACAATCTCATCTAAGTCTCTATGATACATTGTGTGTTTGACAAGCTATAGTAACATTCATTTTAAGCTTTTAGGCAAAGCAGTGCATCTTCTCTAAAAATTATAGCTATTATTAATTATTATCATTATTTGTTTCCCCCCACTTCTCCTCTCCTCCTCAGTGAACCAGGTGTTGTTTGTTGCAAGCTAAGTGTGAGGTTTGGCTGCAGGTTTCGGAGGCCAAGTGGACTTCATCCGCGGAGCTGCAGAGGGGCTGGACGGCCGCGGCAAGCCCATCATCGCACTGCCCTCTGTGACTGCCCGTGGGGAGAGCAAAATTGCCCCCTTCATCAAGCAAGGTACACCAGCCAGCAAACTCTACAGCACCAAATTGCTAGGAACTTAATTTCATGACGAAATTTAAAATAAAAAGATAGTGAATCCCCTTTTAATCTAGTTAAAGAAAAATACAAGAAGATTGACAAATTGTTATTGTTATGTATATCTTTAGTCACTACCTATCTGCTCATGACATAAAACATTTAAAGAAATTAAGTGGTTCCTCACAGTATGAACTTTCATATCAGTGAACTTTTTATAATTTTTAAATGTTTTAGTGGCTTTAACAGTTTGTGAGTGTAAGATAGTGTTTTTTTTTTTTTTTAAGATAAAAATTTATAGTGTTTAAGGGAAAATTAATTTTCAAACATATCTGTCACAGTAGCTGTTTTATTTATTTATTTATTTATTTATTTATTTATTTATTTATTTATTTATTTATTTATTTATTTATTTATTTATTTATTTATTTACGGGTATATTTTATATATTTATTATTTGTTTTCACCTAAACTAGAAACAATGAGTAGTGCGGCATATGCTGTCTGTGGTATAGTCAGGGCCTGACTGATGATGTGTCTGCAGGAGCTGGAGTGGTGACGTCTCGTGCCCATGTGCACTACGTGGTGACAGAGCATGGCATCGCCCACCTGTTTGGCCGCAGTCTTCGTCAGCGAGCTCACGCCCTCATCAACGTGGCTCACCCTGACCACCGAGAGTCACTGGAGAAGGCCGCTTTTGAGCGCCTCAAAGTGATGCCTTCACCCTAAGCAAGCGAGCGTCGGTCACTCAGCAGCCAGCAAGATGAGTGCACCTTGGTGTTACCTCACACTGCACTCCCGTTGCCAATACCCTGCCGCCACGACGGTCATGTAAACTGAACAACTTGAAACTGTGTAATTCGTTAGTCAATAAAATTGTTATTTAATGATTAATCTCAGTTACTGCTGGAGTCAAAGAATATTTCCCTGCAAACGAATCGAATGAAATAAATTTTAAAAAATCGAGAATGTTCTAAAACTTAATCGCTTATGGTTTGAGCAATTCAGTCTTGCAGTTTTCTTACAACAGCTCCATGTCCGGTTTTCGTCCATAAGGCCAATGTTAAACTTCTACCTCAGTTTTCACAAAACTGATAAGACAAATTCGCTTCAAAATTTGTATGCCACCTATTGATGGTGAGTTCTATGTCCCCTGCAAGTCTTGTTGCATTCAGGCGGTATGATTGCGAGATATCAACCTACTGAGATTCATCCTTAATTGTTATTTTTCACTTTCTGTTTAATTTGTTCTAGTAAAAATAAAAGTGTGTACAGTTACCGCCCTGGAAAATTTCAGTCAACAAAAGATGGCAATAGCTTCAATGTAGCGTTAAAAAAAATACCTCACTTCTATGAGATATTAGAATGTGAAAATTTTAGTGGCTTAAGGGAAAGGTAACGCCAGGGTTGCGCCTCGATCGCAGCGCCTCTATAACAATATTCAAATTGTCCCACTCTAAAGATACCACGCAAGTCAAGCCAATCACGCAAGTTTTTATATTCAATTTATTTGTAAATAATGAGTTAAATTGTAATTATATGGTTATTTTATTTATAAAACGTTTTTTTTCATTACTATAAAACATTTTTGGAAAGTTTTTACTTTAGGTGAGTGGATTATAAGCATTGTTTTGGTTCATTAGTCAGCCTGTTTCATTCGCCAGTTGTTTAATGGCCGACAAAAAAGGGGTGTGTGAGACGTGCGAGTGTCAAAAATTGTGCAGTTATTATTAATTTAAGTCGCTCCCACTCTCATTTGTGTCTTTTTTTTTTTTTTTGCTGTGAAGGTTTGTCCTAGTGCATTAAGTTTGTTTCTAGTTTTTTTTTAAAAATCGGACGATTGGATTATAGAATTTTTCTATTGTCACTGAAATGCAGGGTATGCTTGTTCAATAAATGGGTTCAGTTTCAATACACGTAACTCGGAAACTGGATCATATTTGTATTGACAATATTTTAAGAGCTAATAAACGACATAGAGGAGAACATTTTAAGATATGTTCGGAGGAAGAAATGATAGTGGAAAATTTAACATTGGTGGCGTTATCTTACCCTTAATCGAAAGAAGGGGTAAAAATATGGTACTGTGAATTTTTTCATATTTTTCTGGAACCGGGAACTATTTTTAAAAAATTATTGAAAGTCCTTTTTGTGACGTCACGCGACGGCAAGTCCTATCTTTTTCTTAAGAAGCGGCGTCTCGTGACGTCACAAAAAGAACTTTCAATAATTTTTTAAAAATAGTTCCCGGGCTCTAAAAATTCTGACAAAAATCAGGGTAGCATAACTTTGCAGCCTCTATCCATTTCTGCAATAAAAAAAATTGAGGTCGATACTCCATTGACATCTATTGGTGAGGGTGACTGAGGGACATTTTCCAATGTGAGAAGTGTACATAATAACAAAAATTTCAAGGTTCAAGTTTTATAATGACAGGACTATTAATAATAATTAACTTAATGATAAGAATATACATAAATTAAAGCTGGTTATTTATAGAAAATTGTTGTTTTAGGTATGACATAAAGCAATTTATAAGTTTGTGATTAATTATTACACCAAATTTCAAGGTATGGACATTCAGAGAAAAGATTTTGCAGTTTCACTAGTTTGCTAGTTTTGCTGTTATTGGTATCACCATTAAAATTGCATGATGTGTAAATAATAACAACAACCACACTTACTAATGTGATAGTGCATGCTTTTGTCAAATAGAGTCAAGGTGATAGGAACCCTAATGCCAACCCATATACATATATATATATTTCTTTATCAATATATCTGTAGACAAATATTCTACAGGGTAGCAATGTTTTATTTTTAAAAATTATGTTGAATGTTGTACATATTTCTATGGATTATTTTACCTCTAAAGTGACTCCTCCTATAATCTCAAATTGTCTGTTGTTAAAGGTCAATGCTCAGAGTAGTGCACAGATATGCACAGAGATTTCTTGTTTTATAATATGGTTTTAATTTTTATCGTAAATTTAACACTGCTTAATTTTATCACATTGCCTTATAATGAGCTAAAGAGACTGCTTCTTACTGTACTTGCAAAATCTTTTCTCAATCAAAATGTATGCTAATTTTAAAATTAAATTTAGGCCCATAAAATTATACATTTCATTCCAATACAACTACTTAGTTGCATACAACACCCAGCAGAGCTGCTATATTCCAATAAGCTATATAAACATTACCTTAATATTGATAAACGGTACTGCCTGCAAAAATGTAACGGGTAGAAAAAATTAGCTTTTAATCAGTGACGATGAACGTCTGAACAATCATAGTTGTATTATATGCACCAACAAACTCAGCTCATTGATTTTAAAGTAACTCAATCTTAAATAGCAAACTTGAAATTAAATGCATGATAAATTTGTTCAAATGTTGTTTGAAGTTATTTAATAAAGCAATACTTACAAAAAATACTTTTTGTTATTTCGCAGCCAACCTCTCCTTTTTTTCAAAATGCATTTTATTAAGAATTAGTGCCTTAGAATTCTTTCATTTAACTTTAATTTAAATTATATGTACTCAAATTCTCATGTTTACTGTGAAATAAATACAATGGGGTACTGACTAAAAAAAAAGTTGCAAGTTTTTGTCAATATTTCAAAAGGCACGAGAATTTCATGAAGAACAAGCCCTATTACAGCATTCTACGACAATTTCCTGATTTTATATGAATTTTTAAAACCTCTCAAAAATGACGTCATAGCATTGAATCTTAAATGGGAAAATATATCAGTTAACATTACCAAATCCCATACTTAATGTTGAAATGTAACCAAAACTTCATTTGCAAGGTTTTTAGGTGCTAGAATCACGATAATGAAGGTTTCAAATTCCTACCTCAATAACTTTTCATTTTAGCAATGTTAATCTGATGCATTTTCCCATTTAAGATTCAATGTTATGATGTCATCAAAAAAAGTTTTAAAAATTCATATAAAATCAGCAAATTGTCGTAGAATGCTCTAATAGGGCTCGTTCTTCATAGAATTCACATTACTTTTTATTAGTATTGCTAACTCAAATGCCGGTCAGTACCCCATTAGGACTTGTTATTTATGTACTCTTTCTCATACAACGATTTATAGAGACCTAAAGTGTTCCCAGGATTTTTTTTTTCCCCCATAAGCCACCATGTTAATTCATTTCAGAATATTGGTATTTTTTGGGTAATTATTTAAGCTATTATAGTACTTTGAAAATATTTCTCCACATTCACTCCCCCTCCAATTTATTTAGAAGTCTAAAAAAAAAAAATGACTGAACAAAATATTCCTTTATTATTATTTTGAAATGCATTTTTTTTTTTTTTTTTACACAGGGCTTGACATAATTTTGGAAACACCGTGAAGTCAGCTGATTTGAATGCAGCCTCTAATCTTGGTGACAGGAAATTTGGAATTTATTATGTAATACATTTGGAAGTTATTTTGGGCTTTTCATTTCATGAAATGCATACTGCATGTAATACAGAGACAAACTAAGCCAGAATTGGTGTTCTGATTGTACGCTAAATTTTCGGCGGAAGGACTTTCAGCTAGAAAATTGAAATTTGGCATATATAAAGCCAAGGGTTGCAAGTTTTTTTGACATGTGTTAGAATTTTTTTAAAATCACTCTTTCATGCCTTTTTAGGGGTGGATTCACGATTTGCATTACTTCATCCTTATATAGAATTTCCATGTTAAATTAACCAGAAAATGTGATTTTTTTTAAAACGGAGTTAGTTCTGTTAGTTAAGGATTTAATTTTAGGGGTTGATATTTTTACCTCTAATGTTGAAATCCTTTAATGTCTCTTATTTAAAAAAATTCAAAGGTGTTTTCTGGGGTAAAAAAATGAGCTCCCCATCGTTTCAATGGTAATGTCAAAATTAGAATACAATAATTTTTTAACGTAGTAAGGGTCAATATCTCGTTAGGGGTTGCTTTTATCACATTTTAAATTACACCATTAGATTCAGCGTGTTTTGAACCCCCTATATAGCTAGAAATAAAATTTGGTGCTGATCGGACAAAAATATTCTATAGTGTAACATGGAAATCCCATAAGGAAGTAATGCAAATCATGAATCCACCCCTAAAAAGGCATGATAGAGTGATTTTAAAAAAATTCTAACACATGTCAAAAAACTTACAACCCTTTTTGGCTTTATGTACGCCAAATTTCAACTTTCTAGCTGAAAGTCTTCCGATTTAGCGTACGATCGGAACACCATTTCTAGCACAGTCTGTATAATTATATAATATAAAGTCAAATTAATTGAAGTTTTTGTGGCATTGCATTTTTTTACTTGTTTCGAGTAATTTGAACAGATGCTAGAAATGACAAAATATGTGTGCAAGCTAATGCAGGTCCAAGATCCCTCTCCCTCAACCCCTTTCCCCAGAGCCTCGATCGCGCTGGATCCACCGGCCCCTGTATATGTGTGTTAGCTAGTTCATTTATCCGATGTATATTCCATCCAGGATTTGTACGTTTGATCTGACATAATTTAAGACATAACAAACTTAATTCTCCTTTTGTCTGCAAGACAATTGAGAGGATATAAATATTCATTATAATTATATACTGTAACTATATATATAGCACATGTATATTATGTTGTCAAAAGCTGAATTCGGGCAAAAGCCGAAAAAAATGAGCAAAATTATAAAAAAAAAAAGTGCGCATGGCGTTGCAAAAACAGAAATTCTGATAAATAATCTTAATTTCGTTTTTTTTTTTTTTTTTTTTTTTTTTGCTCAAACGTAAACTAGCTAGTTTTGCCCATATCGAAATGAGTAAAACCCGATAAAGACTTTTATTTTAGCTTTTGCTTGAGCAAAAATATAATAGTTCTGCGCATCTAGATTCGATGAGAATTTATTTCAAGCTTTAATTAAAAAAAAAATCACACACATGGAAATTATGAAAAAAAAATTAAAATGTTCTCCTCTACATCCCCTGTTAGTAGCTAAAATATCAGGTATACAAATTCGAGCTAGTTTTTGAGTTATGAATTTTTAAAGTTGAAATGGAACTTCTATGTTAAATTAGTCAACATTAAAAATAATAAAAATTAATAACTTTAAAACTTGCTCGAATGCTCGAAATTGTATACCTGATATTTTAGCTACTGATAAGGAATGTAGAGGAGAACATTTTGATTTTTTTTCAGAATTTAAGATATATATATATATATATATATATATACAGTATATATAATTGGGCGTGTTACCTTCCCCTTTAGCAAAATTTGAGTAAAACTAGTTCTGCGCATTTCTCAAACAAAGACCAATTATATTAATTTGAAGGTACTGCATATAACCATTATATGCATGCTATGTACGTACCTATTGTGTTGTTTATTTACTTTTTTTCTTGCTTTTCGACTGGTCATCTATTAATTAATAAAATTATAATCTTAACAAAAATTACTTTATTATTTTGATATTTTCCATCATTTATTTAATAGCAAAGATATCCTGAAATTTATAGATACTTATATTCAATACACAAGTTTGAGTTTGTTGTAAAATCCATAACTCCACTGAATTCTTATATTTAGGTATAAAAATAATTCTTTTATTTTTTTGAACATTTACAGAAATTAAAAACTTTGCATGCGTCATATCAGTGTATGAATGTGAGGTGTATTTTTATGCAAACGATCGTAGTAATATACATTTATGTCATTTAAAATATAATCAATGAAATAATTTGAGAATTTGAATTTTTGAGTATAATATGTCAGCGTTAAAATGTACTAGCTTATATAGCTAGATTAATAATAAGACAATAAAAATAATAAGAAAAATAAGACAATAACATAAAAGTAAGAATTTGCAAGACGTTGTTATGTGTCATGCAAGGAGAAGCAAAAATATATAATAAAATTATAAATCCGTTGAGCAGAAAGTTGCAAGTACGCTATATGTTGCCCAGCAGTAGAGTAGGGCATGGAGGCCTTACAAGCAGTGCTGAGCTTAGACGCCACAAGCGTGCATGAAGCCGTAGAGAGCCGGCCGAGCCATGGAGCTGAGGACGCTGACTCTAGGGGCTCCAGTTGGTCGCGAAGCTCCACTCGACCGACCCACCTCTCCGAAATCAAAGGTACGTTCATCCGTAACACGCTTCTTATGCAATCATCAAAATACCAATCGCTATCTCTCATATTGAACTTAAGAAACGATGGAGTACGTATTCGTTTTAACAATTTTTTAATTATTTAATGAACAAAATTTTAGTATGTATAATACAATTTGTCATATCAATGAGTCTTCTCATTGATATGCATGAGATATCATATACAGTATATATTTATATAATACTCTGTGCTTCATTTTAACTAGAAAAAAAGGGTAACAAAATCTTTTTGCTGACTGCTTGTGAAAGATAATCATGTGATGTTGAGGTAATGAAACACTAGCGACTGAGCTAAGTCAACTCTGTAAGAAGGAACAAATTTTCAAGCAGTAATCGTTAGCCAATTATATAATAAATTTTCAAATGCCATTAATGTGCAGCCCACATGCCTCAAGAAAGCACTATAAATAGTATAGTAAAATCGATCAAAAGACTACAATAATATTGTGTAGAGGGTGGAATCTAGGCATTTCGCCTTTTGTGTGTGTGTGGGGGGACTATTTTGTCCTTGCCCAAGATGTCCAACGATATCGTGAAATCATTGACAATAATCCTATGAAAATACCTTTTTCGGTTTTCCGCTTTTTTTTTTTTTTTTTTTTTTTTTCGTGTCTTTTTTTAAACTGTTACCTTTCTTGCCTTTTTATCCTTATGTTAGAACATTTTTGCTATTTTTTTTTAAAATAATAATATTAAAAATTAGCAAATAAAAACATTTATTAACATTATTTTTTTAACATCTCAGGTGTTCTGCTTTCCCAAAATTAAAATGAGGTAAATGAATATATTTTCGACTGGCTCGAAAGGCGTTTCATTTTTTTTTTTTTTTAATTGTTTCAGGGCTGAAAAAAAAACAGGGCCATAACTTTGTACTATTTTATTCTGCAATATTTTTTTAATGTCGGTTCTCTATTGTTGCAGATATAGCATTTTTATTTTGCCTCTTTTCCCTCTTTCTAAAAAAAAGGCTGTCTTTTTAGTTTTTAGGCACCTTTTTTCCGCTCTCTATAATTATATGCATATTCAGGCACGAAATTTTGTCATTACATTAGTTTAAATTAATTTAACATGATTATGCTTAAATTGTGATGTGTGGTCAGACATTTTCAAAACTGGAAACTGTGTGTTTTGAAAAAAATGTTGCAGCACTAATCACATGATATGGCCGGCAGATATGTCATTTTAACCACTATGCAATATTGTATATATATAACATTCTGCATTGAGCAAATAAGTGGTGGGACAGTGACGCTTGAGGTCTGGCTATACCATCTTCCTCCTACCAACTATAGCGTGCTTATATTATTTTTTATTATTTTTCTAATCCTTCTAAAAGTAAGAGCTATTTTAATTTAAATGTTTTTAAATCACTTTATTTTTCTTTCTATTTTAATCTGGCTTCGTTGTGGTCTACCTAAAGCCAAAATAATTTTAAATTCAATTGGGACGTATCTTATTAGATTTTTAAGTAGAATTATACTCTCATATATAATATAATTAAATTATGTCTAGGTCAAGGACAATGATGTTTTCAATTATTATTAGTACAATCTAGGATTGCCTAAAGATAATGTTATATTAGGTCTGTTCGTAAATACACAATCAGAAGGAATCGATTATTTGTGATAAACCTTATTTTTCCATGTACATTATACAAGGGTGTTCAAACAATACAAGGAGAAAATGCCAGTAAAATATTTGTGACGTGTGAAAGGTAAAACCCAACAAGCAAAAACAAACACAGAGTAACCAGTTGCCAAAAATCATAAAAAACACTCACGTCATCATGCAACAAGATCAAATGGAAGTAGAAATAAACAATCCATTCAAAATTAATATCAAAATCAAAGAGTTGCGTCGCAAATATATATTGTTGTGCTACTTTGCATGCAGTATAAGAGTAATCTATCTAATGAATGAATGCAAGTTCTTATATTATATTATAGTTGGTCTTCTGCACTGTTTTCAGTTTTAATTTCGTAAAAACACAAGCAAAAAATAACACGAGACTTACTGAGCATGATCCACAACTATGAAGATAACCAGATTTCTCAATAAACACGGTTAATGTCAGTGTAACTCAAAAATATTAACCATGCAATGCTTAGAGACAAACTTAATTGATTATCTTCCTGGATAATTCCTTCATAAATCGTGTCTATGCATTGCAGTGTAAATGATTATTTCAGTCGCAACATTTATATATTATTTTTAACATATACAATATATTTAATTGTCAATGTACTCAATGTCATTTCACGTTTTCATACGTTCCATGGCGGTTCATGTATTATTAGCACTTGATTTTACTTTTGCCGAATGACATTAATGCTGTTACACGGAATTTATAAGTTGAAAAGACATCAATTTTTCATAAAATGTAAAATCAGATGGATATTTTGTAACAAAATTTGTGTTCTTGGATAACAAAATTAATTTGAGCGTCAAGTTACGGTTTATACTTTATACTAAAAAAAAATCAATGTAGGATATAGATTTAAAATTTGTAACGAGACTTAATTGTTTATAGATTTTTAGTAACCTCTTGTGTTGTTGTGTTTGATCTTCATATGATATAAATAAATATATCCACGCAATATCAATTGGTCTCACAGTATACGCACGTGATTTTACCAGTTTAAATTGTTGTCACATACATAATGAAGAAACGTGCATGGGAAACTCAGCTGGAATGCACAGGAATTAGAGCATTATATTATACATTATATCTCGAATGTGCCCCGATTGGACCCAATTTCTCAGCACGTTGACAATTAGCCGTGTCACTGATTTTAACTATATAATTGCAGTGTATTTTTTACTACAACATGTTCTTAATATGTTTGTGAAAATGTATTTCGATGAAATAACCTGATAATCTGATAATGCTAAGATGACGGTTACTTACAGCTACTGGGGAAGTGATATATGGCACGGGACCACGTGAATGCTGGAGGCGGAGCCTTGGCCGCCATCTCCACAGTACTACTGCTGTCCGCGTGCTGGCCCGCAGCAAGGGGCGCCGCCACGGGGGGAGACCTTTGCCCAAGCCAGGCGGCGCTTGGCGGGGCAGACGCCATGTTGGTGGGACTGCTGGCGCTGCACCGCGGCCCGTCGTGTGACGAGGTGCGCATCAAGTCACTACAGCAGACAGCAGCCGCCCAGCTGGTCATCAAGGACATCAACGAAGCCGACCACAGTGACGGGCTAACCATTGGTACTCTTCAGCACACAGCCCTAATCCCTGCACGGTACCGTTGGATGCAGTTAGCTTCCCATTCAATTTTAGGCCTATTTTCATTATTATTTGAACTTGGCAACCTAGTTCATAATCATCTACAATTGGAACATACATTGTTAATTAAGCCAAATTAAATTCGAATCCAAGTGCTCAGAAAAATGTCCAATTGATGTCTGTAAATAATACTGTATTATATATATGATAGCCATGTTGTCCTATTTCTCCTAACTCGGAAATTAACTGTTCCCAACTGTGCCATGATATATATCAATGCAGGGAAACCAATCCATTTTAAAAATAAAATAGGCCAACTAACCTTTTTGGAAGCTTGCCAATTGACTAAAATTGATTTAACGTTATGATTTGGGACAAGTTTGCCTGATAAATGCCTGATACATTAAAAAAAAATCCTGATGACCTAGCTTGGTATTAAAATTATTATTTTAACCCACTGCATCATTTGACTGGGTAAATTATGGTCGTATTCGAATGGGCTTTGGACGTGCACGACACGTCAGCAGTATAAACTCCATGGCATGAGAATCCTTTAAATAATAATAATAATTGCAAAGAGAAAGAATGATAATTTTTGTAACATTGGCTGCTCGCAGAAGGGGTACCTCCTGAGAGTTGAACACTACTACCAGCGGCCGTGTGGTAAAAATATAAACAACATGTAATAAAGTTTTTAGCATGTTCACTCAAGCAATTTAAAACTCTAAGTTTTGTTAAATGTTATCTCACCCTGAAATTAGGCAATTTGTTTAGCACCAAAACGAAGCGGGTTACCTACATGTAGGAGGGATAGTAGCCATACCACAAAACATGATGCCAAGCCTAACCTCGCAGATTAAATAGCAAAGAGGGATTAATGTATTAAAAACTTTTCGAGTGAATAATTTCGTGATGTTCCGAGGAGTAAATCACAAAACAACAAGGTTTCTTAGGTTTCCTCCACCTCCTCCCCCCTTCCTTTCCTCCCTCTTGCCAAAGCTGAAATGTGGTGCTTTCTAGCAAAAGGAAAAGTGCAGGCTGAAGGTCAATCAATGTTAAAAGGGGTAAAGCAATGTTGTAATAATGTGGGAATAATTTGGAAGAAGGCTTAGCGCCGAAGCCCTTCCAAGTCACACAGGCCTCCACAAAGGAGTCTTGATACTAAACTCCTTACATCACAGTTCGGCTCTCAAGACATTCCTAGAAGTAAATCCTCTTCGTCCCTTCTCCAGATTTCCTAGGGAGGGAAAAATTTGGACGATCAACGCCAATTTAAACTATTAAACTTTTTTATTTGGAGTACGTACACTGTATTATTCTATGTACCGCCCAATGCAAACTTTAAAAATTCAGAGTTTTATGTTTTAAATTCTTATTTTATGTTGATTTCTGCGTTGCAAATTCATCTCAGCCAAGCGTTTAGCTGTCGGATACAATAAGAATAATTGTAAGCGAGTATTTATTGTATGCTGAGTTTATATTTGGCTATTGGATCGAGCTGTGAAAACAAAAATTCAAGAAAGCTATAATTTTGAAAAGTCACCCGTATAAAATGAACGCTATTTTTTTTTTTTTTTTTTTTTTGTTATTTAAATTATTAAAAGTGGTTGCTTTTATCAGCTCTGTTCGTAAATACACAATCAGAAAGAATAAATTTTCACTGATGAATCATATGTATAATTATGGTACATAAGGTTCATCAATAAAAATCGATTCTTTCTGATTGTATATTTACGAACAGAGCTATTATTATTGAAAGTAATTTGGGAGTAAGTCGTATTTTTTTAAAAAAAGTTTATTTATTTATTTATTTATTTATTTATTTATTTATTTATTTATTTATTTATTTATTTATTTATTTATTTATTTATTTATTTATTTATTTATTTATTTATTTATTTATTTATTTTATTATTTTTTTTTTTTTTATTTTTTGCTTTATGGAAGATCGATTTATAGGATTGACCGTAGGTTATGGCAATATTTTTTACTGCGCACAATGATTTTTAAAGGGTCACCAGGCGTCAGTACTTCGTAAAAAACAAAAAAAAAAATAAAAAATAAAAAATAAAGTTACATGTATTGTGAAGTCTTAAACCGATTTTAAGTCTTAATACTTTGTAAAAAATAGTCCCTAAAATATTAGAAATCTTTACCGGCAGCCAAAAAATATTCCTTTATATTGTAAGTGCATACTTTCAAGGTCAGTATATTTCAATCTGTGTTTGTTTGTTTGTTTTTTTTTTTTTTTTTTGGGGGGGGGGGGAGGTCATATTTTAATAAGTTTAAATAATATTTTGAGTTTACAATCATTCATGGATTATAGTGGAGGTCTAATTTGTTATGCCAAATAAGATTACATAATTAAACTATTAAATTAAAATTTAATACGTCCAATTAACTTTGGTTTCCAATTATAATTTATAAAATAAGTCCATATTATGTACTTTTTATAGTTTACTTCATTGCAAGTACAAACGCAACACATGCATGATCAAAGAGAAATGGTCTGGAAATATCTTGGGTTAAACAAATGCGTGTAGTATCACACACTTATAGTCAAACATATATATTAATTTTTCAAGAGAAAATATTTTCAAATTAATTCAAATAATTGCAGTAATGATAATTAGGACATCAACATAGCCACTTGACTCATTATAGCCACTTTGTCCTCAGGCCTACACATCATGGACACCTGCTCGGACACCAAGCATGCAGTTCGAATGGCATTTAAAGCACTTGTGTTCTCCGATACAAACATTTGTAAGAAATCACCGCTCTTCCTTGGTAAGTAAACACTCACAATTATTATTTTAATTTATATTATAATTTAATTGGCTCCCAACAACAATCTTCTATGCGCAGGTTATACATGTATATAATAACTTAATAATTAACTGTGGGAAAATGACGATAACGGCAGTGTTCAGTGCTAATTATGATATCACCGGCCTTGCTTGACCGCACGATTCAACATTGATATCATAACGTTAGCGGTTGACGGTAGAAGTTTATTCTGTATGTATTGGGGTAAACAATATATTATAAATATTTTAGAGCTATGATAACAATAATAATTTTATTTCGATTCTGGTTGCACAAGTCAACATTAATCACGTCATATAAAATACATTAAATTCAAGTCAATTAAAAAACAACAAGATCGACACAAATTTCACACATCTTTAAGACATTGTTCTGATTTGAAAAAAAAGAAAAAATTCCTTATTAATCAATACATTTTTAAGCTTGCTCCTAAACAACTAGTCACTCTCCATATTTCTGATACAAGCTGGCAAAAAATCATAGATTTTTGCAGATTAATATAGGGACTTTTCTCTAATAAAGCAGATTTATGACTCATTATTACACTTTTCTTATTATTTCTAGTTTTATACACATGTTTATGACACTCATAGTATTCAGTATGTTTTCTTCTAAATAGAGCACAAACTAAAATATACATACAAGGTAATGTAAGCATGTTATTCCTCCTAAAATGTGTTACACATGAACATTGATTTAATTGAATTATTTAGGTGTACTATAACTGGACGCTTACTACGCCAGCTGAACAAAAATGTAAATTCCTTCACATTTTTGTTTTAAAATGTTACTTCACTTGTTTTCTTTGCTTGCCTGCACATGACTTTATCCAGTGTGGTGTCCCTGCAGGTTTCCTGGGCCCAGACGGCGGAGAGGAGCTGGACGCCGTGCAGAAGATCACCAGCGTGTTTAAACTGAGTCACGCGACGCCACTTTCGCTGCCCGGTCACCAGCTAGAGGTGGCCAACCCGTTCCACGTTGCCATTGTCAGGCCGGCAGAGAAAATCAGGGTAAGTGTGCCGTCCGTGGTGGTGTTGCGGGGTTGTGAGAGTGTCGCGTGGTTATAGGCGATGCTGCAGTTACTAAAGCAAGTTCGATGGACTGCTCTGTCGATCGTGCACTCTCCTGACGCGGACTCAAGCCTGCTTGCGACGTCGCTACTCTCGGCGAGCCACAAGGCAGGTCCATGCATTGCAGAGGTCCGGCAACTTCCAGCAGAGGGAACTCTTGTAGCCACACTGCCCACCGTGGGGGTACTCGTGATCGCCCCTCCCGAGAGATTCGCAGACCTTCTTCGGTATTCCAGCTCGACAAATGAACCTCACTCTTTCATATTCGTAGCAAATGAAGCAGGCATTTTACCAAGCTTATTTTTATCTAACGATTTATCAAGTTCAATTCTAGTCATGCAAGAAACAAGTAACCAGATCAATGAGTTAGAGCAACAACTTGCCAAGTCTCCACTCTGGGACGAATACTTGTACCAACAACGTTGTAATTTCTCAACTTGCGGCAATGCCGATACCAAGCTTATTGACTACGCCCTTATTCAAGACCCCAGTGTGGTGCCACTAATGCAGGCGGTGAAGCTGTACTCGCGAGCTCTGCGGATCGCTCACAAGCTCAAGTGCGCGGGCCGACCGGGCCGCTGCTCAGCACTCAACAAAATGCCTCCCGAAGAGTGGCGGGGTATCCTGGGCTCAGCCTCGGACAAGGGCGTGCGCTTCCAGATGGACCAGCGCAGCTCGTACAAACTCTTCTTCAAGGCACCCTTCTCTCGCGGACTAGACAAGGTAAACAAAACACCTGGAGTGTCAGATCCTTAGACTGCTGAAATATATATATAAGTCTTACAACTCTGACAAATCACTATAGCCTCTTGTTAACGTCGCCAGCATGGGAAGTCAGTGTCATTGATTTAGGCTACCACTCAACGTAATTAGTGAGAAACCTGGATATTTTTCTTCTTGAATCGCACCAATTATTATAGCCATATATTTCAGCCTAATGAGGATTTTTTTTTTTTTTTTTTTTAGTCAGTCAGTCAGTCATCATATATTTTTTTTTTTTTTAGTTGCCAAATTTGATGTAAGCAATCATTACTTTTACTGAAGACTAAAACTTTTACAACTTTTACAGTTTGACCTTTTACACACATACACTTTTCAATTTTTAACACATTCTCGCTTTTTTCAAAGGCTATTGTCATGTAAGTTGATCTGTTTTATATATTAATAATAACAATAAATGTTTATTGAGCAAACATAGCAATATACAATAGTATTGAACAAAAAAAAATAGAATAATACAATATTAAAATAAAAATAAAAAATGTTTAAACAAAATAAAATTACTAAATTAATATAGCAATATAGATATGTATGTGCTTTGTCACAGGTGGGAAACATCACCGACGCCGGCCGCCAAGTGTCCCTCGACCCCATTCAGCTCCCGGAGTCACATTATGCGCTTTGCAACGAGGACGAATTATTGAGTGACGTCAGTGGCTTCCCAGCCTTGATGCGACCGACGCCACCACTGTTCGAGACGACCAGGGTTCCTCCAGTCCTCGATAGGCAAAACCCGGTCCGAGAGAGCCCTCCCGGCAAGGACGACGAGGCACCAGACTCGACTACCAAGACCACCTTCTTCGGAGGATCAGCCTTCGATATGTTCAACCTTGGCAGCTACAGCACGGTTGAGGTGGTTGGAATATTGGTGGGCATTGGCTGTGGCATCGCGCTTATCTTCGTTCTCTTGATTTACGCCATTTATTCCATCTTTAGAGTGAAGGGAAACGACGAACGATCTAGAAACGGATCTTCAAGACGCTCTTCAGTGCGGAGCACTTAACCGTAGTTGTTCGTCTAATATTGACCTACATATATAACTATATAACTAAACATTTTTCATGTTCAAGTGTAGAATTGTTTAATAAATAATACAAATAAGGTTTTATTAAAATTTAATATTTATAATAATAACAATTTTGCATGTAAAAAAGGGACTTGCATGGGCAACGCACTCAGCCTACTTTACTGCATGGAGATTAATGCAAACAGGTCGCCATGTTGGTGGATTATTAGTATATATTACAAAAGTCTGATCCAGGAAAATTTAAAAAAAATAAAGTTATGTGTCATTTAAATAAAAAAATTGTGAGGTGAACAAACAAATTTTAATTCTAAGTTTGCAAACTTTCACTTTCTCAGAATTTTTTATTTTCTTCGTTAAACATTTTTCTAAGTAATTTTTTAATGTTTTCTCCTATGCTAAAATTTGTAGCTTCACCAACAAGGATGCCATTTGCCGTTGAAACTCTGAATCCGACGTCACATGCAAGCGCCTAATTCTTAAATTGTTTTTTATGACAAAAATTTTGTACCGTACTGTTAAGTATTCAGCCGAGCTTGTAGTTAACTGTATTTCATAATTATACTGAATGACAAGAGCCTCAATCAGATCTAATATGTATTAATTTGTTGCAATGTGTTGTTGTTTTTTACTCTAAATGATATAATAAATTATACGTATGTTGCTTACTAATTCCGACTTACCAATTTTCTAAATATCAATGAAAATTTAATACATCATACTTTACTTATGTATATCATATTATTATGTTAGAAATCATTGTATTAATAATGGAATATAATTTAAAAATGTTGTACTATATTTTGTTATTTTTGTTTTCAAAACCGACTCCTTTCAGTATCAATTACCATATACATAAATCAATAAAATATCAATACATTGATATTTTATTGATTTATTTATTTTATTTGTTTGTTTTTGATTTTTTTTTTTTTTTTTGGTTTTCATGCTCTATGACTGTATTAGGGAATAGATCAAATACCAAGAATTTTTTGGTGACGGTAATTAATTTATATTGTTATGAACCATCAAAAAGCAATAAAGACTTACGAAGAGATAAAAAGCTTGATTTTTTTTATACATAACATATACATTCATGTATTTTCAATGTAATGAATATTTTTAGTACCTACAGTTACATATATATTGATAAGGAAAGAGTGGTGTTTGTAAATATCGATCACGTACGTCAAGTGTTGATTGAGTATTTCATAATTATATGTATATAGTTATATTCTGTTATAATATACAGTAAATATGTTTTTAAATCAATGCCATAACTTAATAAAATAATTAATAATAAAGAAGCAAATGGGAAGGATCATACTAGCTGCAAGTTAAGCAACTGAAAGGTTCACGCAAAAAAATAAAATGTCTTATAAATGACACTCAAAATATAGTATCCCTTTCATTTCTCAAAATGCTGATTTGTCACATATATATGAATCACCAAGTCGAATAGAAATGCAGTAAAACAAGAATAGGCATTATATTTGTCATAAAAAACGATAGTTAAAATTATTTAATGATATATGTTAAAAATTCGGTGTTGCGTATAAATTAATGTAGATAGACATTTATTTTGTAGGATGCATGATCTAAATTTTTTCTTCTTTCAATAGGACTTGCATGTTAAATGAATATATAAAGTTACCGTTAACATTATAACATGAAATATTAAGTTAGCATTGTTTTATCTGCACCTAATTGCAGTTCTAGGTTTTTTAAAAAGTAAAATTAATGGTTTAATGTTTAATTTGTATTAAAACGTAATCAAAAATACCTTTAACGAATTATCAACCCTTAATTATGGAAGATCTAAATTTTGAAATTTTCTGCTAGAATTAAAAAATAAAAAAAAACTTGTTTTAAGAAATTAATTCGTGTTCAGATCTTCCAAATATTGCAATCAAAATTTGTGCAGTAGTTAAAAATGAAAACTTGAACTGTTATAAAATAATTCAAAGTAAATTAACAGTCTACTCTGGCACCTAGCTAACATGAGAAGTTAGTAAATGGTAAAGAAAGATTTCACTTAATATTATATACTGTCAATTCGTGAATCATAATCATAAGTATAACCACATAATACTTTGCTGTGTCAACTTGGTGTTGATGAATAATGCGGTTAAACTTGCATGATATTAATTAATTCTTATGAATAACATTCTCACATTTTATTTATTATAAATAAAACTTCAACAATTCTCATTCATTTTATTAAAAAAAAACACTTTTTATATTGTAAGGTAAAAAAACAAACAAATAAGCTTATTATAATTACAGTAATAAATACTGAGTTTATTCGACAGTATAAATATACAATTCATCTCGTAAAATAACACGTCCCACCACACGTACGTGACACTTGGCCAGTTTTAAGACTTCCGTTTAATCACTTGCCAAAAGTTCCATATAGATTTACAGTATATTCACTCATGGCCTTTTAAATACACTTTTTTTATATTTTTTAATCAACGCTAATGTTAAGAGTTGCAGAGTAAGGTTATTATGCTGACGAAAAATATATAATATAATGAAGAATTTAGAATGCTTGATTTATGTACGAGTAGGCCTAAGTTTACATCAAAATACAAATGTAATGGCCAACAAATGAAGTCAGTTCTATTGAAAGTTTTCTCCAGTCAAAAATTATATAGTTCGTCTCTTTGTCAATTTTGCAATGCTGGCCCAAGAAAATCACACACAACTGGAGTCAAAGTCACTTAGAGCATTTAATTAAGTGTTGAAAAAAAAATGTACGGATACCTGTACACGAAGGTTTGGGCTACTTAAACAATATGAGCCACAGTACAGCAAGTAATACGCATAGTTGTTGAATTCACCACTGCATTTGTTTTTTTAAATAAATAGCTTCTTGGATTACTATGCATAAAAAACAACAATATTTCCCTTTCTTTGTTTTTTAACATTTATTTGATCAATGTTGATGAATTATTAATATAATAATATTATACACAAAATAATAATGTACTTATGGAATATATAAATGTCCTATCAATTCATTAGTTTTTCTATATAATATTTACAATAGCAAGCTTTTGTTGGTCAAGATAAAAAAAATACACTTAAATAAATATGAATATGGCCTTGAAAAAAAAAAAAAAAAAGTAACATTTTGTTGCTTCACATGACAATTTCATCCACCTCCTTTAAAAATTTTGACTTGGCTATATACAACATAATTTGTATTGTGTATATAATATAATTATATTATACAAACATATATATTTATATATTATAAATACACAGTACATCGAGACTGCCATGACATTATATCAATAGCATCAGGTTGTGAACTAGCCAGTCTTATGTATAAAGCCAATGTGAGATTCACAACAAATATTGCATAATTTTATTTCTGCTATATTAAAAAAAAGGGCAATAAAAGGCTGTATTATTTGACAACCATGTACATTGATCCAGTGAAAAATCAGGTACAAGATTTGTTCTGAAACCCGCCATTAAAGTGATTAGGAGTGAATATATTTAAATGCTATCAGTAAATAAAAATGTTTTTAGTTTACTTACAATGCTACAAACTAATTTGTCTCTTGATTTGTATGCCATAATAAACCAAGAAAGCTATTTCAAATAAATTTTTGATATCAAGGAATGCATTTGTTACTGGAAAGGTCAACTTAAAAATATTTTTAAACATATTATAAAATTAGCTACAAATATCCATGAATACATACATACAAACATACTTACATGGATGTATGTGTACATATAGTCCGTGAACTTATCAAATAAATCTTGTCAGGCAAGTCTGGAGCAAATCAAAATACTGGCAAAACATTTTTCAGTCTTTCTCTGCCTTAAGAAAAATTAAGCTTCATCAGACTTGGACACAAAGCACTTCAATCATCAAGAAAAAAAACAGAAATATAATAATAATCATAATAGTAATAATAATAATAAAAAAATAATAATAATAGTAATAATAAAAACTTGCCACAAACAAACCAACAAAAGCCAATGTTGGAATTTTCAGTCAAAGAGGTCACTCCAGTACTTCGTTCTCAATTCAGCTAAACAGCTAGCCATGTGGAAATAAGATCATTTTGTAATTTGATATTAAAATATTTAATTTATTATGATAAAAATTTAGTCTCTTCAATAATTAAAAGCGTTAATGTATTAATTTATAATATTATTTATGTACTCATGCATTGCTTTGATTTGTTGCGCAATTAATTACACATAGTTAAGAAAAGAAAGAAACTCTTTTTAAATTTCAACATTGCAAACATAAGCTGGGTAAAAAATAAGACTAGACTCATTTCATATTTTTTTTTAAGATCACAACAACTTTTCGAAATGTAAAATTTTGATATGTTATACAAGAACAGCGACAGCAACAAGATTCAAAAATTACTTTCTTACAATAGACAGTGTATAAAGATAAATTTGTTTAATGATGGCATTTTCTCTGTAAATATTTTTTATATATATATATAATTTTTTTTTCCTTTTTACCTTACACTTTGAAGCCCTAAAATAAGTTGATGAAACACATGGAAATAATATTCTTTTTCTCCCATTTATCACAATTTCCAAAAATAAAATTTGGCAACTTTGGATCATTAATAAGTTGGGCTGGGATTTTCTAATAAAACAAGAAAGGGCTTTTAAATTAACAATAATTGCAACATTAAAATTTAATTTAGGTTCTAAAATATAATTTATTGAAAGCACATTTTGACTCACATGTATATTTTTTTAAAGGTTCCTTCCTCGATCAGACCACCGACAAATTAAGAATAAGGATAATAAGAATATAATATCCACAGCCAATAGCAAACCAAATGATGCCAAATTTGAAGACAATCACAAATTTTTCATTTCAAAATAAATCAATAACATCACATACCGTAGCCATTTTTAATTGGAATGATTATTTTCAACCTGCTTTTTTATAAATAAAATGTATTTTGATCATAAAATTTTGAACACATGCTAAAATAAAACAAAATTTGTAATAGCAGGTCGATATAATATCATGGCACGCGTGTTTCAGAGTAAAACATTACAAAACAATTATATCAAAATACTACTGATAAAAATAATCACAGAAGAAACGAAAAACGAAAAAAAAAGAACAAAATAAAAAATACCAATATACATATTGAACAGAAAAATGCAATTTGGACCCCAGCTTACAACTTCCAAAATTTGCATAAAGGCACAAAGCCGTTTTTGGAAAATTTTGCTTGATAACGTGAATTAAATAATAATGAAAGTTATTACTCTTACATTGCAGTAAAAAGCACTGCGTTTAGGCAAAACAAATTGAATATAATTAATTAAGGTCAGCACTATACGTACGCCGAAACCTCTCTGATGTTAATAAACCATCTTGTGCAGTACAATTATTCTACAATGCACGTAAGAGTTTTTGTTTCCATGACATTTAGGTGTAGATCTAGGGGGGGGGGGGGTGAAACCAAAAAAACAACCAAAATTTTGGATTCAACATCAGCATGCCTATTCTTGATTTATTATTTTTAACATTTTTAAATGGGCTTTTCCTCACGCCGCCGTGATGTGTTCTTTTTATAGATCTGTGCCTAATGACATTATTATATAAAAAAAAAGCGTAAATGCAATTTATTTATCATTAAGGCTAACATTTCACACATGCAGAAATAAATAAAACATCAGAAAACAACCAAAATCAAATGGTATAGTGATAATATATATAATATGTATATATAAAAACGAATTTCACAACAAAAAATATATCTGCATCTTATAAAATATAAATTAATTAATTAATTAATTAATTAATTAAAAATTTACTGCAGTTTGATAACAAAAAAAATTGCCTTATTTACATGAAGGTTTTAAAAGGCATTTGTGGTTGATTCCAATTGACGTGTTATCAAGCAATATTTCCCCCACATCAGTTTGCACGTCCAACTAGTGGATGGGCAACGTCGATTGTCCCGAGTCTTTATTCGGATGTGTGTGGTGGTCGAGCACAATCGTCAAGCAAAGGCAAAATTATCGGAATTCATTTCACAGCACCTCTTAATCGCCTCTATTTTAAAAACTGTACAAGCACTTAATTGTAAAAAACATGATCATTCTTAATATAATTGTCCTTATACATGTAGGAGATAAACGGCAGTGAATGTTAATTTGATTGTTACGTAAACATCATTATCCTTAATTACAAAAGTGTCTTCCTTCAATTCTGAAAGAACCATTCACAAATAAAAAATACGCCACAGTTTTGTTTGTATCCTTGTTAATACGAATACCAAATTTAATATTACTTAGAAAATGATTTATTTTTCTGTTACTTATTCATTTTTTTTCCAAATTTATGAATTATGCTGTTTGTAAATAATTTGGCACTTGTTAATTTTACCAATAAATAGTTTCAAAGTGACCAAAGAAAACATAACTTAGTAATTTATGATTTTGAACAATTGTTTGGGCACGTAATGACAGTAAAACCATTCAGCTAAAGTTAAAATAAATGCATTCATATATATATTATGTTATATTATAATAATAGTATAGATTTGTGGCAACTTGGCTGTGTCATGGATCATACCAACTGTTTTCAAGTATTTAAGCCGTACTGAATGATGTTGTTGGCGTTATTGTGAATGGTTCTTTTCATGGGAATGTGTGTACACAAAAGGTTAAAAAAAAGTTGGTATTAACTCTGTACAAAACTCATAAATGTGTCCTTACAACGGAGAAAATATTATGCATGCGTACGGATAAATCGTGAAAAAAAGTCTTGTTAGTTGTAATACAGCACAAAATAGCATACACCGCAGAGCAAAACAGAGACAAAGAAATTGGAATATAACAGCAGCCATTTGATAAGTAAATGTATTTATTTTGAGGCTTCATTTGCAAGGAAAAATTTATCATGAGCTGCGAATGCTGCAAGCGTGGCCAGCTTTGAGACTGTATTTCCATTTGCCTCCCCTCCGAGTGCCGAGTGCAGCAAAAGGGCAAGCCAGCCCTCGGATACTACTATTTGGTTTGCACTGCGGTGAGTAGAGCAACACCTCTCTGCTGCAATATGATCATACAATGATGGCTATGCTACTAAATAGTTAAATTGTAAATTATCGTGTACGGATTTGGTCAAACACACGGCTCTCTTTTTAGAAAGACAAATTTATCATTCACTTCATATATACTATTCAGATTTAAAAAAGAAAATAAATAAATAACGAAAGTTATAAATATTATTTTGTAAAACTTAATTAACTATGTACCAATAAATTAGCTTTAACTTTATAAATTTTATGTTTTGACATTTTTTAGCAAAGAAGAAAAAAAAGTGATAAAGCCGCTTACTTTCCAAGATATCATGAAAGCAATAATCAGTGTGGTTGATAAATTTCGCTTGCACAAACAAACCTATATCATATCCCCCCTCCCCTAACCCCCCTTGATTCATGTGGTGTGCAGATTGTTGATCATTTTCAAGTTTTGTACAGAGAGGAGGCTGTGTGAGGAGGGAACGCAAGTCTTAATCATGTCCGCCAGGCCCACCCCCGCCTCCGCCAACGGATTATATCACAGCTCGCTCATGCAGTGGTCGTGTGCCACGCAGCGGCAGCGTCAGCGGAGACTTCGGCGGCAACCGATGGCTACATCTTCATACAGATAACATAACCTCCGTATCTAGATAGTGTGCATCTAGATACTTACATAAGTAATAGTACCTTTTACAGGAGAGTAGCAGCTAATTGCTCCTACTCTGTAAAATCTCCTCTCATTCCCTCTCATACATTGATTTGTCAGAGCATTGGCTACCAAAATGATTCAAAGTCAGGTATTTCCTATTTATATAATATATAATATGTATTATAATAAGTAATTTTTTGACTTTTTTTTTTAAATCCTTTTCATTTAAGTAATAAAAATTTTCAAACTAAATATTTAAAAAAAGCAATATTCTGTTGTATATAATTATATACATATATAAATACATGTAATAATGTAACATGTATAATATATATAAATATATAATATATATAATTATATTTATATATAATATATAACTACATCAGATTCATAAAGAGAAAAAAGTTATTGTAAAAAGTACCTACAAATAGTTTCATAAATTTTATCTTCTTCTATCTAAATTTAAGTAACATCTTTTATAAATATTAAGTTATAATGAGAGTTTTAAGTAATAGATGTTAACCGACTTGATGACATTGTAAGAAGCCAATCCACTTTGTTTTCCTAGTGTCATAAAGTAAAATACTTTGCAGCTAATGCTATAGTAACAAAAAATTTGATCACCAATAACTTTTAATATCATCAACTGGATTGCACGTTAATATTTCCAATAAATATCAGTTTTAGTAAAGGAAGTCTTTTTCAAGGAATTCTCATTTGTTTTGTTTTATGACAATTATGACACTAGAAAAACCTTGCAAGAGGGATCAATAACCATATTTTCCATACTTTCTTTTAAAAAATACACACTTTTTTTCTTTCTTTCTTTCTTTTTCTTTTTTTTTTTTTTTTTTTTCTTTTTTTGGAAATGATTTTTCACTTGTTCCCCATTTAAAAACACAGTCTTCAAGTGCAATATCTATAGTATAATGCGAATACGATATATGTATAACATATCATTGTTCATTTATTTATGTATTTTTTTTTAAATTTATACGAAAATATCACACAAAACACTAACATTTAATAGCGCGTGCATTAAAAAACTTTTTCACGAAAAAAACACACTTTTCGGTGGTCTATGGAAACACTCACATTAATTGCACTTTTAAACGGAAAAAATCCCTCGTATTTTAGCTAGCCCTATAGTTTAGAGAAAAATAGACATCCAAAATTTTGTTATAGAATCACAGACATCTCAAATCTTGGTTTTTGTAATATTTTTTTTCCAGTTTTGGGTATTGTGTAACGTGCGTCGTTGAAGCAGAAGCCACCAAGAAATCCCTCCCATCTTGTGGCTGCATCAACTAACAGATTCACATTTTTACCAAAACCAAAAATTTAAACCAAGAAATACATTTTTTTAACATCAAAGCAGCATAGATAGAAGTGATAAAAACTTTATAGATGTGCAAGTTACATAGAATTACATTTTATTTTTACCAAACAATTCTGCTTTGATATCTCTAAGAAACAATATTAATATTATAATTTATATATTTTTTTTTACTTTCACTATAAATTTCATAAAACTTTGGCAATAGATTGTCAAGAGTATAAAAGAGAAAAAAAAATAAAAAAATAATAATTCGTCACATAAAAATACCGCCACAAAAATGAATCACTGGTTAAAATTAATTGAGATATTTTAAGTGCTACAATTACGATTAACATCAGTCGATCTTCTGCTCTTCACTGGTCCCGTCTTCTGGCATAGAATCTTGTTTTTCTTTGGCTGATTCTGTATCACAAACTTCTCCCGAACTGCAATTTTCGGTCACCTGCTCTGCCATGTCTTTTTTCTCTTCTTCCTGTGACAAGTCCACGACTGTTTGATGTTGCCGTCCCCTACACAGTTGCTCCAGTAACGCACGATTGGATATTCCTTCTGCAGCATTTGGTTGTCGGTCTAACGTGCTTCGGATTAGACCATCAAAAAATCTATCTGTCATATTCGGGGCATCGCTCTTACCAGCTGCTCGCTGCATCATGTGAGAAGCTATTAATTGCTCTTGGTAAAGTTCGGGTGAAATCATGAAGGGGCTAGCGTTGGGCCAGAACTGGTACGGTGGATAAAGACCTGAAGGAACCTTCAAGCCGTTGGCTAAGCTAGCCATTGCGGCTAAATTGGGGATCTGTGGCGCCGGGAAAGTTGGCGGTTTAGGAGGGGTCCGAGTGGGAAGAGGGGCAGTGCTATGAAGTTTTGGAGTCTTGTCTTCCGAGCTTTTGTTCATATCCCTTTTTCTAGGTCTCATGAGGTGGCGTTCCTTAACTTTGTACTCTAGCGTCGAGTGGGGAACTCCGTAGTAGCTCCCTGCTCGATGAACGCTCATTTCCCCTCTTTGTACTGCGCGCACTGCTTCAATTAGACTATCCCTATCATAATTACGATATTTACCTCGTTTTGGTCTTGTACCTTTGCCAGATTTTTGTTTATTTTTGTCATCTTGCGATTGTTTCTGTTGCGAATTGGTTGATTGTGATAAGTTAGCGCTAGAGGGAGGGGTAGCAGGGGCGAGCCGCTTGAGAGGATTGGCCATCAGAGTCGCGGGATCGACAACGGATATGGAAGGGGTTGCAGGGCTCTGCTGAAATTTTTGGGTGATGCTTTTCGTGATGACGTCACGTAAACTAACACCAATATTTTTGTTGGGAACAGGAGAATTGGAACCACTTCCTATCGACTCTGGTGCTTCAGATGATTCTGTACCGTTCGGCTTGAAGGACGGAATTCGAAGTATCACGTTTTCATCTGAAGCTTCATCACTGCTGCCCCGAGTTTCCGTCGTACCATTTGTTCCATTACTATTTGTTGCCATCCTTTTCATTAATTCTGTTATGTTTGATGGTTCACTTGCACCTAATAATTGTGAAATGTAAGGTGCAAGGCCTGGTTCTATATGTGGATAGCTAGGTGTGGGAGTTGGATTTGGTTGTTTTTCTGTTCTGCTCTGTAAAAGTTGACGAAGAGAATCTGTTGCCGGTAGGTTGTCCAACCCTGAAAACCGGACGAGTTCTTCCATGCTGAGTGTTCTGTTTTCTTCGTCCCCTGACGTTTCTTCTGGTGGACAGGTGGCAGGGGGCGCTGGGGCGGGGGCTGCGGGCTGAAGCAGCAGGTGGTCCCGCTCACGTTCACGCTCTAGCTTGTACACTTTGTTGCGCAACGTGGAGCGAGGGATGCCGTAGATGACCGCGGCCCGCCGCGTGCCCAGCTTGCCGCTCTGAATGTCCCGCAGGGCGGCCTGCAGCTCCTCCTCCGTGTAAGTCCGCCTGCCGGCCCCCGTGCTGATGCGAGGCTTGGCCCTGTCGCAAACCATCTCTGTTACACAAGGCGAAAGCTGCCACTAGGCCACCACAAACATGCACCGCTACATCAAATTAAAAAGGTTTTGCTGATTATATATAACAATATTATGAAAGAAGTCGCAATTATTTTAAAGGTATACTGTAGGCATTTTTTTTTATAAGTGATGCTGGGTCTAAAAAAAAAAGCAAGATAATACTTAAATGTGAAATTTGATCCCTAAAAATTTTCATTGTACCGACGCAATGGACAAATTTAATAAAATAATAAGATACTTTAAAAAAATAATAAAAAAATCATAAATAATGTAAATTTACATAAATGTTATACTATATTAATTTGAATCATGCAAAACACATTAAAAAAATGTATTTTGTATTAAAAAAATACAAAAATTACAGCTTGTTAAAATTTTTGAAATTTTTGCGACGTGACCAAATCTAGTTTTGGTTACGATTTCAATTTAAACAAAAGCTGAAGAAATATTTATTGGCAGTTTTCCTGCATTGACTATAATTTTGCCACCATCCGTATTCGGTTTTGCCTTTCATTACTTCTCTCTCATTTTTTGTATGTAATTATTATATTGGTCAGTGAATAAGTTAAATATGAAAACAGATTATAAACGTATAAAAGTGTTCACCTGAAGATGGGCTTGACGTCCAGGCTGGGCACTTTGAGGGAGGCTGCTGCCTCGAGCAGGCTGCTGTCGGGCGGCACGTGGCGCGACTTGGCGCTCAAGTCGAGGGGCTGTTCAGCGTGCGCCACCGTGGGCACCACGCTCTGCTGCTGCTGCTGTTGCTGCTGCTGCTCCTCCTGTAACACGAGGAGAACGCTCTCTCACTCGGCTGCTGCACCGACTTTCATCAAAATAAATATATTAAATAAATATGCAATATAATATTGTGATAAGAAAATTAAGAAGCAACTCATGGAGACTTTATTATTGTCATTATTTAATTATATTATCTCTCACTTGAGCACCCTACCAAAGTTAAGGATTAAAGTATAAAGTGTACCTGGTGCTGTTTTGCGATGGCCTGGCTCAGGTACCACGGGAAGAGCCCAGGTGCGAAGAGAGGGTTCAGACTGGGCGCTGCCCCCGAGTTGGCGGCGGCTGCTGCGGCGGCGGGGTTGGCCATACTCGCCATGGCGGCCAGCGAGGAGGCCATCTGGGAAAGGGACTCTAGCGAGAGAGCTGCGGGTCCCGTGGCAGGGAAGGGGCCTGCCACAGGTCCTGTGTCAGCCAGCGCGGAGAGGGGCCGCGGGGGAGAGTCGCCCTCGAGAGAACTGCGACTGCTTTCAGACGGGTGGGGGCTCTGCAACACGAAAAACAGGCATGTTATTGCCAGTCTTGCAGTGAACTGTATGAAATATCAATGCCACATTCGATTCAACTTCAATGCTAAATGCAGTACGTATTGAGCATAATCCAAAGTGCACTACCCTTACTGCATGCATAAAAAATTGCCCTAACAGGAAATATACTATGGACATGGCACAATTTTTAAGGGAATGGTGGTTCCAATAATTAAGCTTCCATACCAGGACTGTGAGATTCTCGTGAGGTTTCAAAGATAATCACATCACCTAGTTGGTGTACCAATTAATTGTCACCTCTGTGTGATAGTATTTCACGTAACGCAATGTCAGTTACATGGGTATTTTTTTTTTATTATTATTATTATTTTAGAGTAATGCGATGCGAATACTGCCGCGGCTGTTATGAAATCCAATTGAAGCAATTATTTATTGACGCGGCGAATTCAGTTGGAAACATAAACTTGATAATAATAACACCAAAATCACGTCATATATCTACACTACAATGTTAATCAACGCCTTAAGAAAATTAAACTAATGAAATTAAGATGCTGCAGCAATTGAGAGAATATTTATTACGATCGAAGAAGTCGCATGCAGTATCATCATTTTGAATATACATAATGTCAAATAATTTGAAAAGCGCTTTTGCTATACCTTTTCTCACTTGCATAATAATTATGTCCTGTTGCGTATACTGAGTTTGCACACATTTTTATTCACGTTTATACAATATTTCAAATATTGCATCTTATATAAAGAATTTGGTGTAAAGTAAGAGAAAAATATCATGCTGCGATGCTGTGATAAGGTATCGCTAGGGAGAGGTGGGGGGGGGGGGGGGGAAGTGAAAAGTCAATATTATACGACACAATTAATCTATTTACTGCATGTGTATTATGATTTTTTCTTATAAGAAAATACCATCTCCTGTAGCAATTGACTTGTAAAATCTTGAATGCAAGAAATTTGCTTACTATAGAAATTAAAAAAAAAAAAAAAGTGAGCAATTTTTTTGTACGCATGCAAATTGCTTGCTTGCAAGGCAAGTTGAATATTTGTTGTAAAAAAAAATTGTGTGCAATAATAATAATAATAATTGAATCACGCATAACCTGCTTTAAGATAATTTAAACTTAATATTTAATTAAGAATATAATTGAACACAAACAATGGTGTACATGTTCGAATTATTGTGTTGTAGCAAAAATCTAAGAGAACGCGTGTACCAAATAAAAAAAAGGATAGCGTAAAATATTTAAGCTTTAGCGTTAGACAAAATCATTACTAAATGATAGTATGAACGCGTAAAGAAATATTATGCCCCACAATTATTTTCACCAAATAATAATTTTAAATGGCTTTCAATATGTATATGAAAATTAGGTTTAAACTATTTAAAAGCATTTTACACTAAGAAAATTCTCACAGTTTAAGTACTCTTATCAAACGTAAACATTAGTCATCGCAGTTTTCTTAGTGCAATCTGATATTCAACTGGCAAACTTTATCAGGAAACTGGAGATTCACCTTCCATGTGTGCTTCCAGGTGAGAGATAACACCTGGATGTCTAGTTTTGTCAGATGCAACCGAATCCCCCTCCTTACATAGTACACTACACTATTCTCTAAATAATTCATTGCTATACGTGATGCACTGTACATTATAAACTTTGTCTGTTTTGAAATAAATGAATAAATAAGTGTATATATATATATATATATATATATATATATATATATATATATATATATATATATATATAAATAAAAAATCAAACGACGCCTCAGATTTGCCTCTTTCCTCAATCTAGAATAAGATTTGACAATTATTATTAATATTACCATAATCAAGTTTCTTTTATGGGTGCAAATGTAATTAAAAAAATTGTGAAATTGTATATATATAGCTAAAAAAAAAATCGAAGTATTTATAATATAGGTAAGCAATACTATATTGATCCTAGGATTCAATTGGGTTCAACTGCAAATTAAGTTAATATGATTTTTTTTTCTTCGTAATATATATATATATATATATATATATATATATAATATAATTGTAGTATAATTATATTAATTATACTATAATATAATTATTATTATTATTATAATATATATAATTATAGTATAATATATACTATAAGATTAAGTTCAGCAAAAATAAATCTAACATTAAAATATAACGTTAAAAAGCTAGGTAACATTACATAAATGCATGTATTTGACATATTAATTTCTTCCAAAATTTCTCCATTTTTAAATGTAATATATATTTATTTAATATCATCCATTTTCAGTATAAATTTGCAGTTATTTTATTATTTTTTTGCCGGACAGTTTACGATTATAAAGGGGGAAATTTCCTTGGAGTTGTATACGAAGTAATGTAATCATTTTGCAGTGCCGTCACCGTATAATATAAAGGGGAATTCGAAAGGAATAATTAAATATCCTCATCAGCAATTTGCAAATCAAATCAATAATAATGGAGTATCGACCTCAATTTTTTTTATTGCAGAAATGGATAGAGCGTGCAAAGTTATGCTACCCTGATTTTTTTCAAAAATTTTTAGAGCCCGGGAACTATTTTTAAAAAAATATTGAAAGTTCT
Organism: Siphlonurus alternatus; assembly: GCA_949825025.1. NCBI lineage: Eukaryota > Metazoa > Arthropoda > Insecta > Ephemeroptera > Siphlonuridae > Siphlonurus > Siphlonurus alternatus. Next base: position 49,825,604 of record OX463788.1, on the reverse strand, counting down.
TTTTGTGACGTCACGAGACGCCGCTCCTTAAGAAAAAGATAGGACTTGCCGCCGCGTGACGTCACAAAAAGGACTTTCAATAATTTTTTAAAAATATTTCCCGGGCTCTAAAAAATCTGAAAAAAATCAGGGTAGCATAACTTTGCACGCTCTATCCATTTCTGCAATAAAAAAATCGAGGTCGATACTCCATTGTAGACTGGTCACAGACAGTCGATCATCATATGTGCTGTCATCATAACTCACAAGCGATTCCGAATAATATTAATAGAAAAAATGGACGCATTGTTAATTTAACAAAATTAAACAAAATCGCCATCAGCTGGCTTCTATAATCTGTTTTTCTACACAACATAAAGTTTACTAAAACAGTAAAAATAAAAATACAATCGGCTTTCCTTTTACATTAGAATAGCAGTTAATAGTAAATAAGAATACTCAGAATTCTCATCTGGAGTAAGTGTACACTGAGAAAAGGCTAGAGCAATAATGTATACGATCCTGCTTGATTCAATTTAACATTATTCATTGTAGTCGCGTGCAAACAATCTTTGTTAATATCCGGCGTCTTTAATCATTTAGTGATTTGCAATGACTAATTAATGCTTGCCGGCTTACGCATGATACACCTGACAACCCGATCAAAAGTTTAAAGGCCATAGCTTTTTCTCAGTGTATTGCTAACTACAACCAAATTACTCTAAACAACGTGTGCGCAGTGTACTTAAAACGATAGTCGACGTTGCGCTAGTGATTTTCAACTAAATATGGAATGACATCATAAACATAACATAAATATATGCAATCTAAAATAAGAGCATTCATATTCATTTTTATTTTATGCATTTTTCATCGCAATTTGTAGTATATATGTTGGTATGAAATTCATACTTCTCGCAAATTAATTTGATGTTGATGATTTGATAAAAGAAGCTAATAATCAATGTTCATCATTATTATTTATCTTTTTTTTTTTTTCTTTTAGATTTTAAAAATCTCATAAAAATCTTTATATTTAAAGTTAATGGAGTCGGAAAATTAGTTCAAAATTTCACATACAGAATACGAGGGCAATGAAATAATTAAGATATCTTTCCAAACCGTAATAAAATCACATAATGTATTACATATTACATAAATTTACACTATGTTATAAGAAAATCATTAGAAAGTCAAAGATATTTAATTTCTTTCATTACGTCAAAGTTCAGCATATATTGCAACAGAATTGCAGCAGTATTCAAGTCTTACGTTAAACAGCCTTGGCCACACACACAAAACGTTATTTACCACGCCCTACATGACTACTTTTAGTTAGGGTAGACGTGGCAATTCAATTTCTATGCAACTTACTATACATGCAGTCAAATGCTGAAAACAACATGACCTATACACTAAAAAAATCTTAATTCTAAATCTAAAGATTTTAAAATCTAAAATTTCATAATGAATTTCATAGTGTAAATACAGGTAATACAGTAATTAGCAGTTGTCTGAAAGTGGTGCGCGAGGCGTTCGAGCCGCCAGACATCACCTTACGAGACGTCGCACTTTCCACACCGCGCTCCCCAAGATCAAGAGCATGAACTTTTGGACTTGGGGACCACTTTGGGACCGCGAAATGGTCGTAAGGTGCCGTATGACGTGTATCTCGAGCACTTATTGTCTGTCACATTTCGGGCGCTATCAGCTTACAGCCGTCTCACACATGAGGTATAGGGGGTGCCACACAGAGAGCGGGATATACGAGGCTCACTCTGCTAGGCTCCGTGTGAACCGCGCCGTCACAGAAGTAGCACCTGTCTTCGGGCTGCCAGTCCTTCGGGGCTGTCAGCTCGTCCTCGGGTCGCCAGCTCTCCGCAGGGCTGGGTAGCTGGCTCGTCAAACTTGGCTCCTTGGCTGCAACTGCTGCTGCTCCTGCTTGTTCGTCCCAGGCCGTCGCCACTGCAGTCTCCTTCAAGTTGGTGGCTGCCGCTACTGCCGCTCCTCCCAGGACGTGTGCTTGGTAGTGCCTCCATTTCCTGCGGCCCATCAACTCCTCAGCCACGCGCTCCAATCCTGCACACACCACACATCTCCATCATTACGGGCCTCGACATTTTGAAATGTAAAAGCTAACCCATGCAATCACATATATTCACAGCAGAAACCAGTGTACAGTACTCTTAAACTCCTAAATCTGAACACACACCAAAAGTACAAGGCACGCTTTAGACGGTCTTTTCTCTATAAACTTGGCAGAGCCAGGTTCTATAGAAATTGGGGGTGGAACACCTGTACCGTCCAAACAATCGGAGTACTGGATTGAAATGCGCGCGCCAAAGGGAAAATCATTAGATACATATTTTGTAAAGAACGCCAACGATGGTCGGTTGTGCCATCTGCTGATATGACTGGTACTCTCCCCTCCACTGAGATGATGTATATAGGTCATTAATCGCACCAAGTTATGTAATTACTTCAATAAACTGATAACGTACACTTCAGCCCCCGTCTCATTTGCCAGTTTTTCTTTATACCGTGACTTGATCAAGGGTTCAACCTCTCCTCTGTGACCGATGGGAGGGATGTGCCGGTACAAGAAAAGTGAAATGTCCTTAAATAAAAATAACATTACATCGATGAATCAGAGATGAGACCGCCAAATAAAAAAATTGAAAATGAGTTCAATGATGTAACACGCAAGAGGCCAAGCCCAATAACATGCGACAGAAATTTAGTAGAAATTGATGATGTTATGCGGTGGATTCATGAATGTCCGGGATTCCCTTTGTATGGCGTGGACCACTAGAACTGCGGCTAGGCCTAGCCGGAGCAATGCATGGACCTGTCAAGCCTTTACAAACCGATCCTACATAATCTTATCGGCAGCACAGCAGAGTTTGTGCAAGCGCCATCACTCGGAAAGCACGAGCCCAACACTCGAAGCGCCTTCAAAGACATTTACATTAATTTTAAAAGCCACCAGCACCTGTGAGCAAACTCGAGACTTTCGAGCGAGAGCCAAGTACGCATGCTTTATTGCACTACCGACCAGCCCTAATTTCCTTAATAGATTAGCAATAACACAGGTTTTCAGACGTAGAGATAAGAAAATAAAAATTAGAATATATTAAAATATGCATCATTATGCAATGTAAATTTCTCTTTTATGCCTCTAAAACCTTCAAATTCAGTGTAACAATACATATTGTCTGAATCTGAACAGTAAAGTGGAATTATAATAAATTGCAAGTTGAAAGATTGAAGCTGAGAGTTAGTGTTCTTTAATTTCTTTAATCAATACTAAATAAAAAAATTAATAAATAAAATAAGTTGTCCCATGCGAGTCTACCCGTCATAAAAACTAAAACGTTGCAAAATATTTACGGTAGCCAACAGGTCTTAATTACAATGACATGAATTTTTGGGTGATCTCGCCTCAGGTTGTTTCATTTTAAGGTCTTTCAGAATGCGACTCAACCTCAGACCTAAAGGATCATTACAAAACGTCTATATCCCAAAGACTGCAGTGAATACGTTACAAAATCAAAATATACCATATTTATTTGAGAACACCCCCAATGAACCATGAAATTTATGTTGTAGCTGGTAACAATCTGAAAGATCTATATTATATAATACGGTATAATTATGTTACTCCTAACGCCACAAGTTTTTTCTATTGTGTTCCCTTAAAATTCTTGTTGCAAAATTTAAGCGAGAAAATATTCCATGTTAATATTATTCAAATATTATTACGTTTTTCTTTAAATGAAGGGAGAAAAGTAGAATAAACTCAAATTGTGCGACAGAACACAAGAAACTATTCCGATTCTGTGCCTCAATGATGAAACTATTGAGGAAGTCATGCAGGGTGATGCTCTCACAAATCGAATTGATGTTAAATGACGCGTAGAATTATGGATTTGAGGAATTTTCCATACATGCATGCAAGATAGTAATTTGTAGTTTTAATATACTTATAACCTTTAGCCTCAGAACTATAATTATGGTATAGCAGAAATACAGGAAAAAGTGTTTAAATGCTTATACAAGATATTTTATTTTACAGAAAAAGTTAAATCGTCTAATACAATGTATTGTAATTACAAGGAGAGCAAAAGTTTTAATTAAAGGGTACATCAAATAATATTTTGCCTCACTTTTTCACTTTGACTAATTTTACAGAAATCTTGTTTTCCCTTTTTTTTTCACTTTTAGTGACTTTAATGAAAACAAAAAAATTGTGCCTGCATGTTGGACTTGAGTTCGCACCAGACATGACGCTCCAGTTATGAAGCCCCCTTTGCACCCTTATTCTTAAAATAGGCACATATGCAAAGTGCTTCGTAGAATTGTTGTGGAAAATGGCAGTAAGCCAGCTTCGAACTTCAATGAAGTTAAAGCATGCAGGCTCATTTAGCATCTTTACAATATTAAATATTGAAATTCCTTCTATATAAGGAATTATTATATTATTATAATTATTATTAGAAAATTCAAGATATGGTACCTTTTTGTTTTGTTTTTTATGATAGATAATATATAATATACTAACCCAACTTTAAAATTTGAAATCACTTTACTTACTTTATTTTACAATACACAAGGCGATTTTATTTTAACTGCATGAAGTCGAAACGTGTTTTACCTTGAATAATATTTGGTTGATAGTGACATCAACTAACTCTGAAAAAAAAAAAAAAAAATGACGGTAAATAAATTGAAGTCCTTGAGTTTATTTGCAATAAAAATGCATGCCGCCTGTTCATATTCTGGTTTTGGCAATATGAAAATATTGTTGAGAAATCTTGGAAATAATTTGACTCATCAAAAAATTGTCAGGTGTAAGCCAAACATGTTCTATTATAACATGTGCTTCGCAGAAGTTACCGGCATTATAACATTGATTCATCGACACGTTATGAATCATGCATTAGAACTCCAGCCAGATTTTGTCGTGTGTAACAGTAAAAGTACTTTTTAAAGATGTACCCCACCCCCGATTTTCCTCCACATAGAGAGAAGTACCTGCAGAGGCTGTGCAGAGGTGCCGTACAGAGAGACGAATGTTGCTATCGATAAGCCGCCACCACCGCCGCGCTGCCTCCGTGACTGAGGGCCGTCACGTGGCTCCACAGCTCTGACGTACGAGCTCCATCACATCACTTCCGCCTGCGCTGCCTAATAAGTTCCTTGGCCGCACGCGCCCGTTCCATGCAAAACCACCTTTTTCGGTTGTGAAAGCCCCACAGGAAGGAAACATATTTGTATGAAATGGTAAAATGTACAAAATATTTTTTGAAATAACCATGACATAATGTACAGTACTATAAAATTATACACATGTATTATTAATATTACGTAAATCATTGCGTATAAAAAATTATGATATTTGTGTTACATAAAAATATAAAAATTGTTACTTCCTCGCGGTTGATATTTTTTTCTTTCTTTTTCATATTTATTATACAATGTAGTATATATATATATATATATATATATTTTTTTTTTTGGTGACCTTTCCTTCACCTTTATTTTTATGAATTGAAGAGCTGTGAATGAAAATTCGCCATATCTGTGAGTGAGAATTTGATGAATAATACATCAATCCGATGGTGAAAATATGAGTCACCTTGCCGCCGCAAGTACTATCATCTGTCACTCGGAGCGGCCACGTGCTTCATGATGGATGTCTGCAGTGTTCCGTACCACCTCGCGCTCCAAACCGTACTTTGCATCTGGAGATGCAAGCAAAGGTGCCTCATACGCGTGGGAAGCAAAGCTGCTAGCAATTAACAAATATTACTACTGTCTCGTCTCGAGACCAGACTCATTATCATAAAATTTTATTTCATTTTTATTAAAATAATAAAAAATTAACGATTCCAGATGTTTAGAAAATGTCATAATTATAATATTAAGTTTAATTTATGGTTTATGGTTTTATTGTCTATGTTACTATAGGTCAAGAGTCTGATGGCAAGACGTACTTTGCGCACCCTTGAATAGCTGATGCGCTAGGACTTTCCATACAGGGTTGGCAAAGAACTCCAACCCCGGATCATGTATACAATGTCCCTCTCGGTTAAATAAATATAATTGCTTGATAATTTTAACGATGTAGATAAATTTAGGATTTACCTCTGCCAGGTTTCCTATTTCACTTAACGTTTACTTGCTGGTAACAAAGATAATTAAATTTAACTACGTTACTATCTATAGCTTTTTTTTTTTATTATTATTAACTGGGAGTAACTGCTTTCTGGTAAGGAAATTCTCAAGAGCATATTATAGCTGGTTGGCTACAGACATCTTGGTACCTTTCTCAAGTATTTATAATAACACTATATACAAAATATTATATTCATAAAATGTAGCTATTAATTTTTGACATCATGATGCACGGGTAAAATAACTTTACTTTGCGGGAACTATAATACATATATATATATATATATATATATATATATATATATATATATATATATATATATATATATATATATATATATATATATATATATATAATATATTATTTGTATCTGAAGTATCCAAGGATCAACTGAAGAAAATTGGACTTATAAACAGTTCCATATACACGTAATGAAAAACTACAAATAATTGGTATACAGTGTGAAGTATATTCAAGGCATGAATTAGCTTATATAGGTAAACATTATATAATTATATATTAACCAGTAAAGTTAAACTGTGTACAGATTATAAAATTATATATTATACGGAATAAAAAAAAAATGCATATTCAAAGCGTATAATGCATATACAGAAAAACAAAAAATTATACTCGTACATGTGATAAGACAGATAAAGATGTCGTTGTCTACTCTTGCACATGTCAGATTTGAGCATATTAATTAAATTATGTTCCCAGCATGCAAAAGATCGAGTTATACTGCATGTTCTTCAACACTTTCCGTGACTTTGCTTCGATGTTATATATATTTTTTATTAAGTATTATTTTTTAATATTCTCTGTGTATGGAATTGACATTTGTGATGCAAGCTACCTGTTTGTAATTTAACATTGAATTTTTTTTATTTACATCAATACTCGATACCCTCATATTGCAAACCTCTTTGTGAGGTATCAAAACTCAAATATAAACTTCCGGAGGGAACGTAAAATTAATCCAACTATATGTACGTGTGTAATAGCATTCAGCCACATCGGAAGAAATGGAAAATTCCAGGGTGTCCAACTGTTTTAAATCGAGTTTATTCACTTGTGCACCTAATACGTCTACATAGCTATACCATGTATAGATAAGGACCGGCAAGGGGTATGCATTGTTTGGTGGTTTGGATTGTATGGTTGCCTTTCAAATGTTAATTATATTCATCAATATTTCTTATAACGATTGCCACGTACAGTTTTTAAGAGTATGAAAATTAGTGTCTTATGTTGTAGAAGACTATTTTGTCTTGACTCCAGCACGCATCGGGCAACAAGTGTTGCTTTGCTTGTGTTGCGTCTACCGCTCGCTGTTGCTGCTGGCTCATCGTACATACATCTCGTCTCGCTTGCTATCAACGTGCAGTTATACTGAATGCAAGCACACGCTCCTTGCACCTCGCAACTTTGTAAGCTTAGCGTACTTACTCTTTGAACAACTAGTAGCAACTTTGGAGTAATGTACAGAAGCTTCATTCTTCTGCATTTGCAGAATTAGAAAAAGTGCTTTCACAGCATCATTGACACATAAATGACTAACTCGAGTGCTGCTCACTACACCATGTATATAACACGCTAGCTCGTGTATATATACACGTCGCGAACATCAGCTCGTCTGACTCCTATGGCACCACGCCTCTCAGCACAGAACGTCTCGCTGATATTCACCCAGCTTCTTTTGATTCTCAGTATACCATCCGATGGTTATTTAGTCAGCGATAATCGTGTGAGGGTCCAGTTTATTTTTTATGATATTCCAGTGATGGCAGCCATTCTGGCGGCTCAGGCAGTGGTGGGCAGTGACTTTTAATGACGAAGACATTCACTAATAATGCAACTCCTGACAACAACATTGCTGAGTCTTTTTAATATCAAGTTGCATTCACAATCACAAGACTAAATACAGAATAAAATTTATCATGATTATTACATTGCATGTCGATTGAGATCTTACTTTGTTAATTGTTGAGATTGTTTCCATATCTTTTAGTGTATCGTATAGCAAAACACGTTGTTCTAGTTTATACTTATTTTTTACTGCTTTAAAATGTATAAAAATATATTTTACATACAGCTATTTCCGTGCAGTACATATTACAGCCAAAAAGTTGATGCCACGTGGAAAATTCAGCCGGAACATCATATGATTGTACTTCATTTTTTCAAATATAGGAAATATTTCAAAGAAAAAAAAAATTGCAGACAGCAATTGTCGGTTGTACCAAAGTAAAAACTCCACCGAGCATGGAACTTGTGTCACTAACTGCTTCCGGTCGGGCAAAATTGGTTGACTGTCAAGTATTCAAAACTACGCTCCATGGTCACACGGTTATATTTTATTTCGTCTGAAGTAGATAAAAAAAAAGTAACACGTGCCTACAATAGAGCGGTGGTCCTGCAATGAGACAAACTTGGCATAGGCAGCACGTTTTTGCTGAGGACAGAGGGAGGGCTACCTGTTATCTTCACAGATAGCACCTTATATATGAGTACTTCACCACGTCTCTATTAATTAAATAAACAGAAATTTTAGCGTTTGAAGCCCCCTTCTGCAAATACTGTAAAAGAAATGAATTAAGAATTTTGAAGGGGGGGGGGAAGAGGGATTTTATTTAAAATCTGTGTATATTATAGATTCCCCAAATCACCCAAATATAAATATTATAGGAGTGCGTGCATAGAAGCAAAACAACTTTCATTTCGTCACGACTGTTTTATGACGATAGACACGATAGTCCATACCTGTAATGTTAAAATGGACTGCAGTGTTACTCTAATGTGGCTTACATACTTTCACCACTATTTTAGATTTTTTATTTATTTTAATTTTTTTTTTATATATTTTCAAATTGTTTTATATATTTTTGATATTATTTCTTTCCACACACCACATTCCAAACATATAAATTTGTAAATAATTTTTTTTCTCTCTCAGCACGTTTATAATCGTTAACTTTTGCAGCAAGAATTTAAATTGTCAGCATGCAATAATACTTCCAGAATCAGTGTAGAGGTTAATCAGCTCAGTGCCATACTTATTACAACATAGTATTCAAAGTAATTTGAACCGTCTCCAAGGGCGTCCTGCCCCAACCATCTGATAACCATCTTGATGCTGCGTGAAATTATCAAATTATATAACATTTTTTCCTCCATCACTCCCAAGAACCCGAACGTTTATTATGCTGCATTTAAATATTTATTTGAATGTTTTAAAACGTTGAGCCAAATTTAAATATGGTGGAGCAATAAAGCAAACAGTGCGTCAAGTTTAAATCGAAGTTTTATTTCACAACTTTTATTGTCAATTGTTTAACATTTTTAACACGTTCTTTCCAGCGTTCTGCATACGTGAGTCACAGGTTTTGACCACTGACAGTATAATTTCAATTTATAGCTTTGATATCAAACGTAAATAGCATGCAGGCTCGATTGCAGCCAAATACTTAATGTTACGTTTTACGAAATATTTAAAGGAATTTTAGATAAATAAATTTTTGAGTATCGGGTAACCAGGTAGCAAAAATTTATCCAAGTTAATTTCAATTTTATTTTTGTAGTTACTATATAAGTGCTCACATCTAAGCCCAAATTGACAATTTCAGAGACAAAATAAAGTTTCACGTGCATGCACTGCAGTACTGTCATCAATTAAAGATTATCGACCTCAATGTTTTTAATGCAGAAATGGATAGAGGGTGCAAAGTTATGCTACCCTGATTTTTTTTCAGATTTCTTACAGCCCTGGAAGTATTTTTAAAAAATTAATGAAAGTCCTTTTTGTGACGTCACGCGGCGGCAAGTCCTATCCTTTTCTTAAAGAAAGGCGCCTTGTGACGTCAAAAAAGGATTTTCAATGCTTTTTTTAAATATACTTCCAGGGTTGTAAAAAATCTGAAAAAAATCAGGGTAGCATAACTTTGCACCCTCTATCCATTTCTGCAATGAAAAAAATTGAGGACGATACTCCATTTAATGTTGTAAAAATTAATCCAATTCAATTTCACAAAGAATAATGTAACGTGGAATACCTCTTATAGATTTCAATTTATATTATAAATTGCTGTGTCATAATCGATCGTCTCAGGTCCACCAACATAAATTTGGTGAGGCTACAGTGAAAAATAAATTAGAGGGGCAAAAGTATGTAACTTGACTGTGACAACACGCTGTGACGTCATTTCTCTTGGATGCAAGTACAAGAGATTGAGCGAATATGCAATTTAATAAACGGTGTATACTCCATAGAAGATATAACGGGAACGACTTTCTGATGACGGTGAGTGGTTGCAACATGTCTTAATACCACAATTCTCCAAGTCACATGTGATGGTTTGATTCTGCGTTATATATATTCCTTTATAAAAAGATGTTTTTATGTTTTAATTGCATGCGCATCAAATTATGCCAACAATTTTGCCAAGCATATATGAAACTTATTTATGTAACATCGCAAAGGTGTTATATTATAATATATTAGATCTTAATATTTTAATTACTATTTACAATTAATCTGCCTGATTACTCGCGATTCACGTATATATATAAATATATATACCAATACTCTTAAATAATACAAAATAGAATATCAAGAACACTGCATTGTGCCATGATATTAATGATCCTAAAAATTCCCCCTGATATCACATGCAGATATCCTATAAATATCCTATATTTATGCAGGTAAGCCTTTCAATCAGGGCATCAGGGCTGTTGCATAATTGACAAAGAGTGATTTTTTCATTGCTTTGTATTATAAATAATAATTTTTACTTATCGAATATCGATACATCATGGGGAGGCTTGGTGAAGTTCACTTATTTTGTAAGACATTGAGGTAGCCTCGTATATAAGTAACCCCCATGCAGGTATAGGTGCATGGGAAGCGCCGGAATCAAGCTCACTGCTGGATTGGCCCTGTTGCTCGGCTATATTCAAGCCAAAGGCTGTTCAGATCGAAGTATCTCGCAAAAATCAAAAGTAATGATAAACGATTTTATTGAATAAGGCGAGAAAGTCGACTCTCAGCGATAATATTTGGCCCCAGCAGGGAAATAGTTGAAACGACAAGATCCGGTATGTCATAATCGAAAAATAGTAAAAATTAAATTATTTTTATTACATCAGTATTATAGCGATACAACAGCTAAGCGTTAATGCAAATAAAATGTACAAAGAAAGGAAGAGCGCCATTCCCAAGAGCTTACTACTGCACCTATTCAACAATAACGTCAATAACTTTTGTTTATTGCTCGGTGAGTTCAACCAGATATATTTTTATTTTATGGTGCAACGTTGTTGACAGTCTCATGCGACGTCTCCGCTACATTTGATGAACGATTTCGCAAGCAATTTGATGTAATATGGATGTCGAGTTGCAAAAAACATAGAAATAGAACATTTTTGAAAACTTACTCGACTGAAAAAATTTCAATCTGATATTCCTTATTTTCTTATTTATGAAGAAATTTATGCAAACTTACGGTAGAGATAACACGGATCAGCTGGCCAAATGCTAAAAAAATCCCATTCATAAAAATTATGAAAAAATTTAAAATGTTCTCCACTACATTCCCTATCAGTAGGTAAAATATAATAAATAATAATATAATAAATAATAATAAAATATCAGGTATACATAAACGAGCTAGTTTTCGAGTTATTAATTTTTAAAGTTGACTAATTTAACACGGAAGTTCCATTTCTCCATGTTAAATTAGTCAACTTTAAAAATTCATAACTCGAAAACTAGCTCGTTTTTGTATACCTGATATTTTACCTATTGATAGGGGATGTAGAGGAGAACATTTTACATTTTTTTCATAATTTTTATGAATGGGATTTTTTTAGCATTGGGCCAGCTGATCCGTATTATCTCTACCTTAACGTGTCGTTTCAAAAGTGCAACCGTTTTTTTTTTTTTTTTTTTTTGTTTTGTTTTGTTTAAATACGGTCGAAAAAAAAAGGGACTAAGTAATCCTTCTTTAACATTTTATCTACTTTTCTTTCGCATTATTTATATTATTTATAAATATTTTACATTTTTTATAAACACATGTATGCAAAAAAAAAAGAAGAAAAACTCAAAATAAAAAGTTAGCACGTTTCACCTTTTTTTAACGTATTTAAAAATTGTTTTACAATCCTTGGGCGTTAGTTCTGAAAGAGAATATTCTAGTAATGTTGTAAATTTTTTCAAAAAAATTGTCAATGTAACTTTTACTGTCATTGCTATATTTTTTATTTTTTATTTATTTATTTTTCCTCCTCATGCATGTGCATAATGTAATATAATTCGAGCTTCACGCAAGCAATCAAATCAGTTGACGTTATATATAGTCATCCACTCATCTATATGGAGTTAAATAGTTAAGCCAGTTTTAATAAAACGCCAAGAGTAATATTCCAGTAAAGTATGGAGCAGTGGAGAATCAGGCTAAAAGTGGTAAAAAATGCAGCTGCGCTAGCTTGCTAACTGCACTGCGCCCTACTTTTGCAATGTCGGTGGCGGCAGCCTGCTCTAACTTACTCGCTGCTTGCTTGAATGCTGCTGCTGCTACTGCACCTATTATAATATTGTAACGATAGGAGCAGTGTGCAGTTAGCATCTGAGACTCTGGCTGCCAGCAGGCGATTTAAGTCTGCATACTTTCATCCTCTCACCGTTTCTATACCGACACTTTACGCCAAATACTGCGACTCGACACGTGCGTCATGTACACTCCATTCGAATAAATTCAAATTCAAATTTTTATTTCGATCATAGGCTGTACAGCATGGATCACGTCAATTATTACATTAAATATGTAACATACTTAATTCTAATTAAAATTAGCCTAAATTTAATAAATTTAAACACATATACCCAAACAATATTTAAAATATATATGATCTATAAAATTAATACAATAATTAAAATTGTGTCCTTTTAAACATCACATTAGCACCATAATATATTTAACACACAACTTTTAAATTCAATTAAAGTCTATACATCATGACAAAATAACTGGTTATTTTAACAATTTACTAGTAGTAAATTAGTTATTTAAAAAGCACTTTTGCATAAATTGTCTTATATTCACATAATTTATTTCTTCTTTTCACAGTACAATAAAAATGTCCGATCCATGCAGCTACACTTTAACATGGCCGGATCGGAAATTTTTATTCAAATGGAATATATATATATATATACTCTGTAAGGCAGCAAGAGTGCATGTAAATATTCATGCAGTTAACGTAACGAGCACATTCAAACTATCATGCGAATTTTTAGCTGCATTGGAACATAATTTTGTATGAGTCAATTTAATGTATGCCATGAAAACAAAAAAAAACAAAAACAAAAAAAAATGATGCAAGAGATTGTTGATCAAAAAACTAAATTAAATTTTGGAACACGTCACGGACGCCTACGTGAATTATGTGCATAACATGTTTGTTTTTTGCAAGATTTTTATTTAGATAATTATAAATATTTTTTAATAAATTACGTCAATTGAAATGAATCGTCCTTGAATACATGCATATTGTGCATTGTTTGCTAATGATTGCAATTCATATATTATAGTTCACGTTAGTCGTGAGTCTGCGTGATGTCGCCGTCAACGTTGCTGCATGTTATATAACAACGGCACCTACTTACCTTTTATACACCTTTGCAATGATTTTTAATTGCTATTGAATTTAGGGATTCTTGTTCCCATATATGCATAAAAAAATAAAAAATACTATAATTTCTACAAAAAGTCAAAACATGTTAATCTTTTGCTCATCATTTCCAATTAAACAAAGCTTTAAGTTCATAATCTTAAATTCTTTTAGCAGTGGTTTAATCTTTAGCTTGGCGTTATACTACGACCGCGCAGTGCCCTCGGGTGACACTTCTAAAAATTAAGACAGTAATTATATATGTAAGCTAGAGATCTAAAAAATCTCCCAAAAAATGGGACAAACAAATTGTTTTACCTTCATTTCATTTGTAAGTTTAAAAATACGTATAGCCCTCTATTCTTTTCATAAAATGCCAAGCAATTTAGGGTTTTCGATTACATAAATATATTTTATGTTTGATGTTTTAATATAAAAATTTCATAATATTGTCAACTTCACACGCAAAATAAAAACACTTTTTAAAAACGAATATATGCAGATTTACCTCGCAAGTAAATAATAAAGCTAGAATTATAAGCAGCAATTGAACTTCATTCAGTGACTGAAAGTTATATACTAGCTAACAAGATGCAGGCATATTACAACATTTTCAAAATCCATGTGTGATTATTATAATTTTAATAGTTGTTTTACAGCATTTGGGAACTTTGTCAAACATAATAATTTTTTATAATAATTATAAAATGATAAAATTAATAATTTATTAGAAAAATTGTATTATACTCTAACTGTTTAAATTTACATATTACACAATAATTATTATTAAAATAAAATTACATGTTTGTACAACAAGTGTTAAGACTCATCACTTCAGTTACCAGGGTGTGCCCGTGCATGCGCAAGTCAGGCAGCTCCTTTGTGTGAGGAAATCAAATGCAATTAATTGCATATTGGCGAACGTATAGCATGATGGAGAGTCCACCTCAGCTCTCTATAGGGAGTACTTGTAGAAAGCCAGATAAATGCTGGTTCATTAATGTCAGGACGTGGCGTTACCACAAAAGAAGACACATAAAAAAATCAGGAAGGGGGGAGGGGGTGAGTTCGAGAGGTGACTCGTCCTGAATTTTGTATCAGCGAAGGGAGGTCAAAACACGTCAGGAGTGGACTCTGGCACTCAGTTCTAGCGTCTAGTCAGTTTAAATGGACCAACATTGTGATATTTTTTCTGCAAAGTTATTTTTACACCATATAATTTTTTTACAAATTTTTATTTGGTTTTAATAATAATTGAAAACTCTCTGGCGGCAGAAGTGCTATTTTTAGTTTATAACTTTTTCACGCTTCACGCTTTTGGTATAATAGCTTCAATATATTTTTAAATGGTACATGCATGGCATCAGAAAAAAAAAATTAGAGCAACTGCACAAAACTTTGTAAGCACTATTGGCAGTTAAGCAATAAAAAATAATGCTATACGTGCCCATTTTGTATCATTATATAAAATGGACAACTTGTTCTCTTTCTTCGTATATTATACATTATTGAGCTAAAAATTGAAATTTAGATCCAGTTTTCCCCATTTTCCAGAACTGTCTACACATTTTTAAAAACAGTTTCGATTTGAGGTGTAACCTAAATTAATATTATTTACCAAAATGAGATTTCTAATACCAAACTAGGCAGTTAAATAAATTAAATCCTTAAATGGGCAAGCTTGTCCCAAGTAGTGAACTCTAACTCTAGGGCACCAGCAAGCTCCCAAAATGGACAAGTTTCTGTTCCTTTCTAGATAGCTGAATTACAAGTGTTCCAAAAAGGATCAAAGGTCCGTTGTTTTTGCATTAAATATGTTTGCTACCTTAACGTTTTGCTGGTTGCCTCAAATTTGAGAAAATTCAGGTTCATCCCAAAATTGACTTTAAATATCCACTTTTTCATGTTCCTGCCCTATACGATCGAACTTTCCACATTTCTCTCGTATTTTTACAATATTAACAAAATTTGAATTTAAAATATATAGAAATATTTATAAAAAACACTGAATCAAAGAAGTGTCGCAGCAATTTGTGCCTATAAAAATTAACAAATAATACCTTTTTTTTGCAAGAGATTTGTCTCAACACATTCATGCACCTAATATTGCATATTGCCTCTCTTTTGTGCAGCCGAATATAGGTATGTGTTTGTCGTCCAGCAGTTTTGCATAATCGTTAAGCCGTTAATGCTATATGTGCCATGGGTATTTGGGGGGGGGGGGAGGTGGAGTTATATTCAGTAATTAAAGTGCTTTCGATATAAAAGTAAGACCAAGTGTGATAAGTTATAACTATCTATTCACATTCCTGGCGAAATATAAAATATCAGGACAACATGTGAACTGCTTGTTTGTTTTATTCAATTTGTGCCATATCTTATTTATTTTATTTGTTATTTTTTTTTCTTTTTTTCTTTGACATAAAGTATTCTCTTGTGTCTTTTAAATAAAATCCAGCTTCTCGTATTTACGTAACAATATTCAATAAAAGCTTCAATAAAGTTGATCGTTGAAAAGAACGCCGCGCCGGAACTGATATTGAATCAGCGTTATATATTTTTATGTTCACGTGGCTAGAAGGAAGCGATTGATGCAAAATAGATTTATTGTTCACGTATATAGCAAACAAGCTATTTTCAAGCTGAAAGTCTTTGTAAATTAATTCCACAAACGTTATACGTGCGTATTAAAATTTCCAGTAAAATTTTTGCGATTTACTACGTTTAATAACTAAAGCCACTTATCCAATTTTGTGAGGTTGAATTTGAACTGCTGATTGGCTTGGAGAGGCGGCACATAAAGTTAGCCTCGCGACGCCGGGCCTGCTCCCTCCTTCTTGTGCCGCCGCTCCCTCCGACCCCGACACTTGTTCTATCGATTTTATATCCAGCGGTGCAGCGGCGGCGGTTCTGCTTACTGCACAAGAGTGCACTGCAGCAGCAGCAGCAGGCAACGGACAGAAGCCAGCGCCAACACAAAAAGCCGCTGCAACTCTTCCCGATAAAGTTAGGAGTATCTAAATTCTAGTTAATATTTTCAAAAATGTACCGTGAATTTTAATTCACATGACAATGTGTAGTAGTAACATTTAAATGATGCACTTCTATAACGTTATGTGGTAGGTCAAGGAAGCAAAGCGCGCGTTTTCCGCACTCTGCTATTCCATTTTAAAGCCTATCACCCCCTTTTTTTTATCGAAGCAGCTGATGCTGACAACGTACAGTACGTACATACGCAACCCATGTCAGGCCTCCCTCCTCCTATCCTAGTATATAGTATCGTGGCAATATTCGTAATTGCTTCTTAAACTTTATATTAAATTCCAACTCTTAACTTGTTTGCTTCAATACTATTCAAAAAGTTTAATTCCATTTTTTTTACTTTTTTTTTATTTTATTTATTTGTTTTTTGCGTATACTACTGACACATGCTATATGATTCATTCACAGCGTCATTAAAGAAACACAGAGCACCTGCATGAATTGTTTATACGAATTAAACGTGACTTTTTAACAAACAAAGAAAGTGGACGTACAGTACACGTACGTGAAAAGAAGTGTAATTTCTGCTTTGGGTTTACCATTGCATGTTATTGAATGGCGGTAACCCGGTAACCACTGTCCACGGTAACTGCATGAACACCCCCATATAAAGGTAGCTCTAGCTCCCACAAAGCAACATGAACATAATACACAAAAAATACGAATTTTTGTGAATATATATATATATTTTTTTTTAGTTAAAAAATGAAAATAGAAAACAATATATTATCCTTATTAGTTTCATTTCTGATTTACTGTACGGTTATAGTAAAAATTAGTGAAACAATTAAGCGTTTAATATTATATGTTCATGCCGCGCCGGTCACAATAACCCTACCCTGTTTCACTCTTTTTTTTTTTTAATGGCACTGTACATCAGAAGCCTTTCAATTTTTAATCAAGTATTTAAACTTAACTAACTTATAGTAAAAATAAAAATTTCAGTATAGCATTAATAGCCCCCGACACTAGATGTTTACCGTAATAAATTATACTAATAACAATGTTGTAATATTATCACAAATACACAAATAATAATATAATATAATAAAGTAATACGATATAGACGAGTTGTAAACACAACTAGAGAAGCGCACGCCAATTACAACTGTTTGCAAACAAAGCAAGACATTGTATTCATTTGTTGATAGTTTGGTGTTTATGTTTTACGATCAACATGCGGCGAGTTATACGCCAGCTGTACCCTGCCCGCCAATTTTAACACACGGCCGTGTTACCTGCACCATCAGTGTTGCTACGGAATCCCCCCGTAATTATGAATGACGCCTCCGTCTCCGTATATAGCGCGTATACACTAACTTACTACTTATCGCACTCGATGATTCATTTGTTTCGCGAGAAGTATCAACGCGTGGAAATATTTGCAATAATATTATTATAACGATGTGTAACATGATCGAGGCTTATTATAAATCATTTCTGGTTTGCTTGATGAGCGTGATTTTGACAAACATTTCAAAAATAAACAATGTGTCATCGAAAAACTTGTAATTATGCTCGCTTTTTACATGTATAATGCCGGTAAACTGAAAATTATTTATTAATTATCACAATGCAGTTTTAATTAATATAAATTTAATTTTTCACTAATCGCATGTAACATAAAATATATAATTCAGCAAAAATTGAAAAACGTGCTGATTGTCTATGACTTGTCTTATACCTTGCTGCAATTAATTGTTTGTGTCATCAACTGATGAGCACGATCATAAAATTTGTCCGTGGTGCATTATGGTGTGATTATTTTGACTCGTTTCCAATTGCGGTGGCCTCGGTCAGGCAAGGGCTCTTCCTCCAATGTGTCCTTGCACTTCCCTTTGGCCGGCAAAAGCATCGAGCCGAAAGCATGCAGCAGCAGCAGCTGAGGCGCGCGTCTCGGACCTAACGACTGTCTGACAGAGCAACAAGTCTGCTCTTAAAAGCACCTGAGCGAACCCTCGGAGTCATCAAATAAACAACATACAATTATGTTAAGAAGTTTGAGGAAAAAAATTATTTAAAAAAATACAAGCAGTATTTACAAAAATTAAGATTCTTTTTATGTGACAACTGAAGTTTGTTATTAATCTTTTTATTAGTACGTTGAACTATTAGATTGTGTATTTAGCATCGCAAGAAATCGTCTGTTCTCAGTTACAAAAATAGATTTGGCGCCAAAGTACAATGTTCATGCATTACGTTTATATATTTGCCGCCCAACTGTGTTGCATCTGTGTTGCAAAGTCGAACACTTGCGAGACCGATTGTTACAAATGCAACAAGTTAAAGCGTAGCATGCGAACTATTGCGGCAATTGTTTAGGATAACAGAAGACACCGAAAACATTAAGTTTAAGGAAATATTAGCAAAGCAATTAGGAGGGTGCAACAAGTGAGGGGCACCGCTTGAACAAGAGCACATCTTCTATGCAAAGTTTTTCGAAATTGCAAAGAGTGACTTACCTACAAGATAAACTAAGTCCTTGGTCCATTTCTGTAGTTCTCTTTTAATCGCACGTTTTTCTTGAATACAGCTAGAATAAGAGCATTCCGCCATTTTTGCTCACTCAGTGACGTCACATGACCTACTACGAAAATGCATTTCTGTGCATTTCCTGTCAAACTGTCGTAATTTCTTTGTGCACAATAATTAAAATTACGCCGCTTTCACTCGAGTTCAGCCCTTTTTAATTCAAGTTAGGTTATGTAAAAGCCGCCATGTCTGTAGATATTGTTTGCAGCGTATAAAATTTTTGGCCACAAAATTTTGCACTGCTGCACTCGCGCTGTGTTTGCGACTAACTTCTCGTATAGATCGAGCGAAATGCACCGAAGTTAACCGAGAGGGGCAAAACTAGGGAGGGGATAAGGAAGGGGAAGGGGCCTGTGTAGCGTAGAGAGGGAGCAACGATGACGAGTTTTTTATTTTTTGATAGCGGGGAAGAAATAAGTGGGGAGTAATATTGGGAGGAGGGGTATGGCCATGCAAAGATTATTACTCACAAGTTGCTATGCAACCAAAAATTTATACACCAAACCACACCCGACAAATTAAAGACGGACAAAAAAGCAAGATGGAAAATACTTTTCCTGCTTTTTAATACGAAATATTACAAAACAATAATGGTGTTATACGTTTTTTTTTTAATCAAACCTTACTACGTTTATATATAATAGTTTAAATTGCACTTCAATATATTATTATTATATTATATGTGTAGTGAGTTATAATTGCTATTTTGCCAAATCTTTAAGTGAAATTATCAATGATGTAAGAGTAAAAGAAGTTTGTTCAACTTTTGGTCCTCGTGCCTTGCCCGTACATCCGCTTAAAGATGGTGCAGTGCACGCAAGAAACGAACTTGCCGTTCTTGATCTTGGCCGCCGCACATTTTGTCCGCTCGCTTGCCACCTTGATCGCATACATATACTTCTCTCGCCGCGGAGAATGCAAATTCCACCAAGTCCATACTGTGAGGGGCATCTGCATCGATCTTTAAACCAATCAGGTTCCCACCTGTCTGCCAAAACATAGTTTTACCTAATTAAGTAATTACCTTATTCTAGTTCAAAGAGTTGCCGCTTCCTATAATTTTTCGGTATTACGAACATCTTCATTTTTATTTAAACTGCACTTTTTAAAGATAAAAATCATTGCATGTATAAGTCTGAATTCTCCATCAAGAATATAATTTGTTGCATTGTTCACTTAATTTTTTTATTTATTTATTTAAAAAGTTTCTTAGCTGCAATACACACACGAGTGCATTGGCGGACCGGAAATGCATTTCCTGCAGCTTTCGTGACGACAATTAACATTTCTAATCAGCGCGCACCCATCTCATGACTCGTTAGCACTGCTCACAGTACTGCTGGTAAATTGCGGAGAGTTCCGCAGTCGCCGTTATGTGTATATTTTTATGCACTTGAGCCGGAAAAAAATATATATTTTTCATTATCTTTAAATTTGTTGCGTGAACAATGAAGAGTTGCATTGTTACAATGTGCCGTATCTTAATAGAGTAAAAAGTTGTTCGGCCGGCGGCTTCTAGAGTGGCCGCCCTTTTTACGCTTCACCCCTGCAAGACGTGAGGGCATGCAACCAGTCGAGCGCGGGTGCGTTGGACGCTGCGTCGAGCTGTCAATAGGGGAAAGAGAAAACTTTTTTTTGTATCGATGTTGCTCTTTCTTTTCTCCGATTCTTGCATATCAATTTGAATAACAATTTCCTTTTGAACTTCATATCAAGTACGTACTTCATATAATTTTCTAGAAAGTGGAAAGAATTGAAAGAATACTTTAAGATTTCAAAGTCCGCTCTTTTATACGATTTAAATATCAACTTTTTTTTTCTCACCGTCGTTGCGAGCATGTATTTTGAAAAGAGAATAAATACAACAAATAACAGTTTATTTATTTAATTTTGTATTGAAGAGTCGTGAATTTGCATTAACTGAAACATCAACTGATTGACTGAAACATGAGGGCAATTAAATCAATTTAATCTTTAGTCAGTAATGAAAGCTTGAGCTCAGAGTGTTAATGATATGATATACGATTATATATAAAGCAGCTATCCATACTATATTACTATATAACGAATTATGTGAAAATGTAAACCATATATGTATATGTATATATACATAGTTTTGTTTTGTAAAACAAAGTAAAATACGAGTAAAATAGTATCGAGTGGCGAGTGGGTCAAATATCAGTGGCTGATGTAATTCAACAATTTGGATTTATTATACTCTCGGCTGCATCGTATTTTAAGCACAATAACCTCATATTGTAACAAATTTCTTTATCTTCTTAATACTATATATATTTATGTATAATATGTATATATATATATATATATATATATATATATATATATATATATATATATATATATATATATATATATATATATACATATACATATACATATATAGGATATAAATTACTCAGGTTTATACATCATATCTTTATATAAACATGCATTTAAAAGCAAATTTGAAACTCATGTAGACAGTATATAATATTACAATTCGTTCTGCATATATAATCACTTTTATTGAGCTATAAATTTAGCTAATTTGTTGTGGTTGTTATCAAAATGAAGTAGATCCAATTTTCACATAATTAAGAGCTATTATTTCTTATCTTATCAGAACGACACTTTGAGTTAACATATTTCCATTAAGTTAAATGCTGTAGCATTCACAAATCAGGTGTGTATTTATAATTATGTCAGCATGTCTTACCCCAAATTCAAATAATAGAAAAAGAACTACAGTTTCGGTAATTGCACCCAAGCAAAATTTTGGATTTAGACCACTTCCAAACTAGTTATTTCGGCCTTAAAATGAAAACTTTATCCAATATGTAACACTTATTTTTAGCTCTGCTTTCATATACTTTTAAATTAATGAAATTATCATGGTTAATGTTGATTATTATATAACATAGATACTCTGAGAATTTTTTCCTGAAGTACCTGAGTATGCAAGATATAATATTTTAGATTTCATTGCATGATGGATGGTATATATCAATTGAGATATTTTGAAGGAAAACTATCAACTTTTGATTCATGATCATTCCACCTGAATAAAGTAAACAATATTTCGTACTTGGTTCAATTTTATTACTTAAACTACTATTGCTTGCTCGTCTCTCTCTCTCTCTCTCTCTCTCTCTCTCTCTCTCTCTCTCTCTCTCTCTCTCTCTCTCTTTCTCTCTTCCCGCTAGTGATGCTGTATACGATGGATTTTCTGTGTGCATCGAGCGAGTGGCTGGCTGCTGCCGGAGGCGATTGCATTCACCAAAGCTTGTTGCGTGGTCCCACGGCTCACGTCGTCCTATCCTCCTCCTTGCTGTTTACTCGTTGCAGTCTGGAGGTCACTGGCCTGTGCGCGGCTGGTGGTGCGCCGGGCGGGCTGGCGGGCGGCAACGGAGCTCAACGGAGCAGCCAAGCCGCCGTGGCTGTCAAATCTTGCTCTGCAACCGCCCCACCGCAGCCTAATGTCGGTGTCGTCCAATCAAGGGCTTTTGTGTCCAGTGCTTTGGTTCAGACAACCCCATCACAGACTCGATTGAGATTGAAAACATGAACGACCTAAGTATGGTCTTCCAAATTTTGAAATTTTGAGATTTCTCCAGATTGATATGAATACATTCCTTGTGTCATGCAACAATCATTCTTCATGTTATTAATAAGAAGAGCTTGGTACCACACGAACTGCAGACTGAGATGCAGACTGACCAATTCCTCATTGTTATTTTTAAATTTCAATGTGAAAAAAATAAATAAATAAATAAAATATGCATTCTAATGTTTTGAAAAAAGTCAGAGAAATCTCTATACCGTATAGTTCCGATATTAATTTAAATAGATCATCAGCTCGTACCTCGCAATTCCAGGATAATTTTCTTTTACTTTAAACATCAGGTATTTTTTCTTTTCCAATTTCAAAATTTTCAATTTAAAAGAATCTAGCTTTAATATTTTTTCTCAATTTTGTCTTTTTGGAATGGGGAGATTAACATACACAGGAAATTACGTTAAAAAATCATGCATTGTTTTAAAAGCGAAGTATTTTTCAAATATTTGAAGCATTTTTATATCAATCAAGTTTTAAAAAAATTGAAAGTTATATATGATATTATTTATTTATTTATTTATTTATTTATTTATTTATTTATTTATTTATTTATTTATTTATTTATTTATTTATTTATTTATTTATTTATTTATTTATTTATTTATTTATTTATTTATTTATTTATTTATTTATTTATTTATTTTTTTATTTATCTATTTATTTATTTATTTATTTATTTATTTATTTATAATTGTGTAATAACAATATTTTCATAATTCAACTGCATTCTGTACAACTGCACTATGCACCAAACATTCGTGCATGTAGTTCCAGTCTGGACATGCATTTTTATTTTCAACGACGGAGTCTTTTATTTTACGTATTTTTTTTTGTTGTGACGTGGTGCGGAATGTGGTTTGGGTGCCTCTCTCAACAGACACCAGTTTTAAGCCAGCCGCCAGATATTTATGTGAGTTTTTGACCTACCTCACTAGAGCCCACATATCAGTATATAAAAAAAAAAAAAAAAAAAAAAAAGTTAAAAAATAAGAAGCAAGTTTTAAGTCACGCAGCGGCGCAGGCAGTAACCTTCAAACCTTCCCGGACCACGGACAACGTTTATTCGGACGCTGCGCTTTTTTAAGCATGGCGCTGGCCTTGAACGCTTCCATTGCCCTCTGCGGTGGTGGCGGATATACGAGCGTGGCCACCAACCAACCAACCAACAGACACAGCAGCCTAATACATGACATGCTGGTACACTCGACGCCAAGTAAATACACACGATGCACAGACATCATGCGAGTTCTTTGTTATGGAAAGCAATTAAATAAATAAATTTTAATAAATTCTTGCTAGACATTTTTACGATTGTAAAGTAAGAACTTATTTTAAGATTGGAACAATAAAATTCTAATTCAAGTGGAAATATTGCAAGTATATGACAAAGTATACGATCTTCAGTCTGGTGTATAATAATGTGCAGCACAAATGTGAGCTGGCTGGCTGCAGTTGGAGGCGCGGCGAACACTGAAGATGATAAATGGCCCGAGCACCACATGCTACTGAACCACCGCGCGCCACTCGAATTATAATATTTATAGTAGCTGCTATAGGAAATAATCATAACGTTTCATGTTGGAGATCTTGCATCATAAAATTATTCGAAATTCCAAAACTACGTAACAATTTTTGTTATTATATATATATATATAATTTAAAAATACATATATTTTTATTTTATATTCAATTGTATTGACATGATATTCATTAAACGGGATTTTAATATGAGACTGCCATATGCAAAACCAGACAAATAACATAAATGCAATAACGGTTGTTTACAAGCATAAAGAAAAATAAGGTAACTAACTAACTCTTACCAAGACGTACTTAAAATATAATTATCTGATTCTTTTGATCTTATATAGTGGTTTCATAATTATACATAATGTCTTGACAATCAAAATTTAATTGCAACTATTTAGTTGTAAGGTTGATTTAAACAAGATGAAAAATTTAACTTCAGTTGAAATTGGATGCATGGAGTAAACGGGAAACTACATTTTAATATTTATATCTGTTGTGCATGTATGTATGTCGAGCTATATAAGTATGGCGAATGCTAGAAGTCATTTTCGGCGTACACTTCGAGGTCGAGGAGGCCGCGCCAGCATCAACAGACCTTGACGTTATACGGCGGGCGGGCGGCGGGCTGGATACGTGCGTGCTTGCGGGCCACACCACAAATTATCTGCAGCCGTCGCCGCGACGCTCCGTGGCTCCCGACCAGCCTCAATACAATTCAAATTGACTAACTTTAGTTTCAAGCATTGGACTACTTACGTATGTATAACTTATATAATACATTGTAAACCTAAGTATAATACTATAAAACTACATGGCTCTCTTTAAGAACTCTGAACGTGCCTACACTAAAAACATTTCTTTGTTTACGATCATAAAATTGAACTTAACTCATAAAGTGCAACAAATTATAACTTTGTAAAATGTTTAGAGTACTTTAATAGTCCTTCGTTTTTCTGCTTCGCCCAATATATATATATATTTATAAACATGCAATATTTTAATATAATACGTCAAATGAGTCACAAGTATACGAGGCTATATTATAGTTGCAAAAAACTCCTTTTCCATTTTCAAGACACTATAATAATATACTATACAGAAATAGTGTTCCATTTTGTTTATCTATTTCGGAACTTAACTTTATTTTTTTTATTTTAATCTGACAAGTCAGAGATCTGAATTTCCAACTTTGTTTGAACCCAAAAATACAATGATAAATGGAATTAAGATGAGACAAAATAACCAAATTTTACTTTATACTCTTTTTAACAGTGCCTAAAAATTCATCCTCTATTTTTTAACGTTTTCACATAATTATAAATTAATATAAACCAATTTCGGAACTTACAAGTATAGTATAGTTGACTACTAGATCGCTGAAAGCAAAACAGTAACAGTCAGTAATAAACAGTGCAATCTTTCAACGGAGGAGAGGAGTTGGTTATTTTTTCCTTCAATAATTTAAAATGTAGTACATGCAGTGCATCAAATCAGCACAAAAAATTAAAAAAGCATGACAAATTAATACTGCTGAGCGCATAAATGCATTTGTTGGTGCATGGTGGGTTAATCTGAAATTTCAAATTTCAACCTATGTATGACTGCATGGCATAATTTGCAATTAATAACTTGCACAAAATGTAAGAAACTTATACCCCTGAAAGTAGCAGGGATTGTATGCTACCTACGCTAAAAATTCGAATCATTAATTTCAGAGCTTCAACAATGAGAGCTAATTATAGAATGTCTCTATAAAGGGTCCAATCAGCACGGAAGAATCCTAACCCTCCTGCTGTCACTTGGGTCACAATGGTCACCATTCAGGGTTTATACAAACACATCTATCGATGTCCAATAAAATTAACTGTTTGTTTGTTTTCAATCATTCTCAATTCAAGTTTCGAATATTCTTTTGCTCATTGAGAATGAATTTAATACTAATTTTTTTTTACAAGGTGATATAAAACACGTTTATTTATTATTATATGATTTTTTTTATGAACGCAGTTTTTCTGTTAAACGTAAAATTAAATGAAAGGCACTAAAGTTGGTGAGAGCAGTTGAGGGTCACCAAAATTCGGATCTTCAAGTAGTTCTGGCCGTCTGCAAACCAAAGACCGGTTTTGGTAAAATGAAAAAAAGTAACAATAAAAAGGAAGCAAGAAAAGTTGGAGTCACGACGTTGTGAAGTTGCTCAACATTCAACTGCTGACCAGGCTGTGAGTGTTCGTGGGGGCACAGGTCAAAGTCGCCCGCCACCCGCCTTATTGTGCTCGTTGCCTCCAACTGCACTGCAAAAGCACAGACTACAATAATAATTGTCATCATTGTACTCTTGATAATTAAAATTTCACGTACCATTGATTTGCTTTAAAAGCTTGATCATTGAGTTATCTGAGATTTATAGATTAATTATTTTCGAGGAACCACGGAAGGTAAAACAAGCTGATAAGAGTGATAACTGATAAGGTAATTATCTCCCGAAAACTTGGACCAAATACATGACTAATTTTATTAATAATTGATGTTTTTTGTAGTTTTATTTTTATTCGACAAATAATGTTAAGTATTGTAACTAAAATTAACTCCTTCATCTATCATTGAGAAAATTGAAAAAAAAAAAAAAAAAAATACGAACATTATATGTATATTTGCAGTTCGAATGTATATATTTAAAAAAAACATGAATCTTACTGGATCTGTCTGGGAGATAAAGACTCACTTTGTGTTTGGCCCAGAGAAGCTCTGTGGAGGGGGAAAAAAGGGGCAGAATTTTATTCATGTTATGGGGGCTCTGGGTCCGCATCAGGAGGGAACTCAGGGGACCAATCTGCATGTGTCAGTTTGACCCTGAGTCACATTTTATGCTCCCAATAGTTTCAGTTTTTGAAGCATCGAGCCAAAACAATCCGCACACGCAACTAGAACAGGGGTTACGTACATACTGTCCCAAGATGTACCTTGCTATTTAAAGTTATATATATCAGATGAAACACAACATGAAAAAAAAATCCATCTTATTTCGAAAAACAAAGTCAGTTATTGATTATTGCATGCATCGCATATAAAAAAAAATTATTTTTACACATAATATAAATACATATTTTTATTTACTTTTAGAGATTATATATATGAGGCCATTAGGATCAAAACAGCCTATATCCACGGCAAACTGGAATTGAATTTTTAAGCCTCAGCTATAACATCAACAATAACTTTTTCAGATCACTTTTGAACCTGGATTTGGAAAGATAATTATACTTGTATGTATGTATATATACAACTTTAACAAATTTTACAGATCCTAAGATGTGTTCTGAAATGTTCTTAAACTAAATATAAAGAAAAATATTGATAAAATTACTTATATTATCAAGAGCACGTTATGGCTAAAATTTAAAATTTATTATGAATTATGACTATGTTTTGCAGTTGAATCCCGTAAATGCCGTATTATAGAGACACGTTCAGGGTGTACAGTGACATAAGCATATATATTATTATATCTTAGACAATACTGTTTCTTCGGGTGATACTTAAAATGTAGTTAAGATATAAATAAATGTACACAGCCAATTAATTATTTTACGATCTCATTTATTTAAATAGTCCATTTCATTGTTTCACATTTATAAATAATTATCGTATATATATATATATATATATATATATATATATATATAATATCCTTTTTAAAGATTAATACCAGCCTCAAGAAATATTATTATTGACTATATATCATGTACATTATTATGCTATATAATTATTTTAAAACTTAGTTTGTAAAATAGATGATTTTTTTTAAGGAATTACTAAGACCTATTTTTAGAGGTATATTTATGTATACATAAAATTATGTTTCATTCTTTAAAAAAAGTGTTATGTTTGCTGTGTGTATATTATGTACTGTATGTCATTAACTTTTGTATGTTTAATGTGAGTTTGAAGACGTTAAACTCCTTGTTATTACGTTCACACTAATAAGTTTAAAATACAGCCAGAACCAGTACAGTCGTCACTTCTGAAAATTTTAAGCACCAAAAGATGGCAATTTTCCAAGGTGAGGGGCTTTACAAGAACAAAGGTCAAGGCTTGCTTGAAAACATAAAACTTGCGGCTTTGTTTGAGACAAGATTTTCCTACCAAACTACGAGGATATTATATGTGTTGTACTCAAAGTAATATAACAAAACAGCAGTTAATTTCAGATTTTACTTATTTCATTGTCTTTACAGCATATATCACATATAAATATAGTTAAATAAATTATTATATAATTATTAACAATTAACATATATTATATATAGACGAACACAAAAATGGATTATTAATTTTATTGTAACTGAAACTGTAATTACTGCAAAATGTTTTATAATTCTTATTTTAGAGGGTGATGTTTGTGTTTTAAGGGTGAAAGGTCGGCTTTAATTTGGAATTTTACAAATTATTTTTTTGAGGCATACGTTTTTGAGGCATTGACTTGAAACTTTCTTAAGGTATATATATGCATATGTGGTATACCCATGTCTAGCTAGATATTTTTGTTTTGAATCCAGTTCCATTGGTTCCAAAACGTCGCTGCAGAAACTCTAATTTGATTTAAGAATGGGTTTCTTAAATTTGATTTTTTAGAACTAATGGAACTGGATTAAAAAGAAAAATACCTGGACATAAGTATCACAAATAAGCGTACCTTAAAAGAGTTTCAAGTTAATGTCTTAAAAACTTAAGCCGCAAAAAAAATTTGTAAAATTCCAAATTGGAGCCGGCCTTTCACCTTTAAATATTTCTTTCTTGATTTAATTTCTTTGTTTAACTATTGTTTAAATTAAATAGGATTACAAGGGTTTCTAAAACGATTCAGGTTATCCAAATTGGATTTAAAATGTTTCAAATTAGCTTAATACACATTTAAATAAATGTATATGAATTTGAGAATTAGTTTTGTCCTAATTTTAAATTAGGATGGAACAAAAAACGTTTATTTGGTTTCATATTTAATTTATAATTGATGCTGTAGCGTACGTAAACACGTAAATAATTATAGTAATAGTTAAATGTTATAATATTGCTTTCGTGAAGCACAAAGGACGAGCTGTACGGCTTTCTGAAGGGAATGTTCGGAGTCGACTGACAAAGAGCAAAAAGCACAAGTTTGCCATTAACCATACAAATACGTTATCTCAGTAGACTAGTTATTATTATTATCAGTTATCACTTTTACTGTGATTTACGCTTCAAAATATGAATGAATGAATGAATGAATGAATAAATAAATAAATAAATAAATAAATAAATAAATAAATAAATAAATAAATAAATAAATAAATAAATAAATAAATAAATAAATAAATAAATAAATAAATAAATAAATAAATAAATAAATAAATAAATAAATAAATAAATAAATAAATAAATAAATAAATAAATAAATAAATAAATTTTAATTATATATAATAATATATTGTATACTAAACTATATAATTATATATTATATCATGTTCAGTAAGAAGTATTTCATTAATCTCGTATAGCTGCAATATTATAGTGCAATGCATGTTGATCTTTTACACATTGCAAACGTGCAATAAAACTTGTACATAAATCAATGTAAAGAAGTGAAGACAAGAGAGTGGTATATAAGGTTACAATTATGTTTGCCACGCGTATAATACTAAAACAAAGATAAACTATTATAATACGCCTGGATGAAAAGGTTCAGGTGTAAAATGGATTTCATTTAATTAAATGTATAGCAAACCCTACACACGTCCCCGTCACAGCTACATGCTCACGAAATGGTCAAAGTGGTAAGGTGCTGCTTGCTTTTCTGTAAAATATAAAGTTGTATAATGTAGTCTACTCCCTTTCTCAGCGTCGCTTGCCGATATTCGAGGGTGGCCCTCCCCCGTTGGTTTAATCAATTTCGTCTGTATTGATCGTTAAGGGAGGAAACCGGGCGGGCGGACGAACGAGCGCTCGAGCCAAACGTTGGAGGATTTTTAAATGTCTGAGGAGACGAGAATAATAGTGCTTATAGAGTGCCACCTGCGCCGCCGCCTCTCCCCTCGCGTCTGTACAAACACTCGCTGTCTGTGCGTGTACAACCCTTTATTCACTGAAGCACCCCCCTCTCTCTCTCTCTCTTTCTCACAACGACCCCTATATATACCAAGGCACATGTATGCAAAGTATGACTGATTTTTCTGTCCCCCTCATTTGCAGCGTCACTTCTATAAACATATATAGTAAAACAAAATTTAAGGTTCATATTTTATTTTTATAGATTTTTAGTTTTTAACATGACTAGTTATTATTTACAATCTTATAATTAAATATTTTATTATTTATTCAAGGATTTTTATTTCTTTGGTTTATTATTCATTTTTATATTTGTAAACAGTATATTATACGTAAATATATATTATAATTTAAAGTAATAAACATGCATAATTTCTTATTTGTTTTGCGTTTTAACTGCTCCTGAACCCTGAAAAGGATGCAACCAGCCGTGCTTCTCTCGACCACGGTGATCCACATTTGCTATAGTGGTATGGTGGGTTATTCGAGATTTGAAGGAGGCTGCCTTTGAGCTAATCCCAACAATAGCCAGCCTCTCAGCGGATCAACGAATGCACCGTACCCTTTGCCGCAACAATTTATAATAGAGAGGAACTAGACTCACTCAAACAAGACAACAACCGTCACTGACAGACTACGGTAGTTCTGTTCCATGAAATTTCAAGACTAAATCTTAATACATGCCACTCCTTCTCCGTCTACTTCTTAGTGATCAGGATAAGTGAAAAACTACACACTTAACTACTAACAACCCATGTATGGGGAAAAAAGGTTTCACAACTTTAAGGATCTTGTGAGCTTCTAAACTATAGAGGCGACTCTGGATAATCGTCAATTAATCCATCCCATCATTTGCTGCGAGGACCATGTAAACCTCAACAGTTCGGTTAATTGATGTATGCACCAGTGGATATTCTTCAGCTACTGTCACGTGTAAAATAATGCTTCTGAGGTTAAACTCAAGACCATCCGATTACAAGCTGGATATATATAACTATACTGTGTCAATTAGCAGAATATCATTGAAACGAGAATCTCGATCAAAACTCCAATAAAGGATTAATTGATTAAAATTTAAATTGGCTTTTAGCGTCCACTATGCAGCCACCAAAAGCATTAACTACATGCATTAATTAATTATAAAATTATACAATTGTTTAAAATTTTAACAAATAATATATTTTTATTATTTTACAGTTTTTATTGAGTCGAAAATTCACCAGACGTCGCGCAGATTTATCTGTGATGATGAAAGACACGATTCAATATGAATAGGTGTTTAAGACAGGCAATTGGTTGGTAATTGTCAGGAAGCGATAAGTCACCAGTATTGGAGAAAAAGATACAATTGTAAGTCCCTCAATCAGACAGCCAGAAATTGTCTAATATACTAATCATTATACCATTATCAAGAACTACCAAAATATTTCAGGTATAAAGCCAAATGTTGAAAATTTATGCATTTTCTAATGTTCTCTATAGATCGAGATCGACGACAGAAAAAAACTTCTGCACATATTTCACCATGGGAGAAGGATGATAACAGCAACAGTTCTCATTGTTGTTACATGACCAGCCTTGCTTGACCGCACAATAGAAAGACGATAACATTGTCACATAATGCAGCTAACAGCTTACTCTAGAAGTTATTCTGGAGCCATCGTTAAAATAAAAAAGTAGAAAAAAAATCCCCAAACTATAATATATTGATGATATAATATTTGTTGCCCAGTGCAGCAAGGATTGAAGCGAGCAAGCAATTTCGTCATAGGTTCAGAGTGCATCGAGGCTACAGAGTGCGCCGCCGTACCGCCCGCCAATATTTGACAAGGTACTCCCTTTCCCCCCTCACACACCCTCCGGCTCGGCGCATTATTGATTGGTTGCCGCCCGCTCGCGGCACGTCTGGGCTGCTGGATTTTAAAAAGCTCGCTCGTGGATAACACAACGCCACCTGTGCCTCGAGAAGTCCACCAGGGGACGTTGCCCTCTGCAGCTTACAACTTGCTAATTGGAGAGAAAACACCTATCAAAATTATTTGGAAAGAAAATTTCATGTACAATTTTATTAATAATTAAGCACTCGATGAATTACAAGAGAATATGTTGTAATGTAATATTTTTCTTTCCATTTTTTTAAAACCTTATTTTTTTAAATTCTTTTTTATTTTATATATATATTTACTGTTTAAAAATGTTAATAGATACAATTAAACTACTTATAATTATAATGGAAAAAAATTATACATGCTTTTAAACACCAACATTATATATATTTACATATTTAAAAATAAAAAGAAAAAATTACTATTGTCTTTCAAGGTTCTCACATATTAATAAGAATATAAATATGCTACGTTTTTTCTCCGTGTGTTTCTCCGCTCGGGCCAATGCTAAGCACTGTGAGGTAGGTCTGATACGAGCGGCGGCGACGACAGCGAGGAGCGTTTCTCGAGCTCGTGGGGCTATCAGCTCGGCTATCGTATAGCAAGTTTAGTGTACGAGTTGGGCCTCGTTGCATGCATGCGTGCACCAGCTGCCCCGGCCCCGTACTGCATGTAGGAACGATCGAGGAGGGGCGGCCAGATAGTAACTTCCTTCTCTCTGTCGACGCAATGCCATTGCACCTGTCTGCCTGCATCAAACAGCACATCATATACAGTACAATATTTAATGATAATATTTACAAAACAACAGCTTTTAGTTGTTATACTTTCTAGGCTAGTGATAAATTATAATTTCTCAATTAGCCCTTTCTACTTGGAATGACGAAAGTACATACATGAAAGGACATATACAATTAAGGATACATTTTTTTGCCCCATAAACATTAACTTTAAAGAGCATTCCATGATAATTTTCATGTACTAGTAAAGTTTCAAATAACTCTTAAGGTCAATGCCACCATAATTGGGTTGATAAGAAAGAGGTGGTGCACATAGAATATTTCGCAAGATCGTTAATTAAAAATAATTACTTGTATATAGTCGTGACCTGTGACCTCATATATATATATCACATTTTGCTGAGAAGATAATATATCGAAAATGTCTTATCATCAGTTAAACTTTTGAATGCCCTTAACATCGTCATATGGTGCTAATCCATCCACGCTTATTTCACAAAAAACATTATCTAAATATATTAATTGGTTTGGTGTTTTATGGATCCAATCAACAAGTCCAGTATTTGGATACATGGCATGTATTATATAGATAATTATATACGTCAATTTGTATATATACATTAAATCTCATGTAAAACCTAATGGAATGAAATTTATATATACTGTATATAACAACAAGACAGACAAGACTTAGTCTACAGGTGCTTTTCCATGGAACGATGATGAGCGGAGTCTGGCGGGGCGAGAAAGGCGCACTTGCTTCATTATCATATAGCGGCCATATTGGCGTGAAAAAATAGCTTTCCCGCAGCGATTAAATCCCACTGCAATTTTTTCACGCCAACCTGGCCGCCATATGTCATTGAAGCAAGTGCGCCTTTCTCGCCCCGCCAAACTCCGCTCGACATTGCTCCATGGAAAAGCACCTTAAAGCTGTACAGTACACTAGTTCTACTGTGTTACTCTGCTATAGTATGGACAATACTCCATGTATTATATGTTGATTTTTATGACCCAAACCATCATTCGTTGAATAAAATTATTAGTCTGCATTTTTAGTATAGTCTGTTTCCACTGAGCAAACTATGATTTACGGTAAAATTAATTTGTCCCTAATAAATTATAGTCTCGCGTAAGTGTATGGTGGTTTCTGATCGTCCTGTTCAAATTTCTGTTTTAATTTCAGGTTTATAACATTGTTACGGCAAATCTTTTTACAAAATTTCAATTTTGAAATTTAAAAAAAAAAAAAAAAAAAAAAAAAAAAAAAAAAGTAGGCCACAAAATACAAAACTTGCATTTCCGGCAACCTCCTGAGGAAATAGCAAATAATTTAAAGCTGGTATTACACGATAAAATTTTAATTATTACATACAATAATTTTTTTCTTATAAAAAATTTAAACTCCATAAATTGTATGGAGATGAAATTTTCTTGTAAGGAAAAATTGTATGCAAAATTATATCGTGTAATACAGATTTAAAAGTAATTAATTTGACTGCAATGAAAACAACTGAACGAGGACGAGGCTCCCGACAAGACAGTCTCCTACAGTAAGGAGACTGACCTGCTCCCGAGCATGCATCAAAATTCAAATTCAAAATTCTTTGATAATATCAAAACACGATTTATATATTTAGGGCAGGTTCAATTGTAATTTTTATTAAATAAAATTTAGAGTAAAAAACATTGCAGGACAAACGGACAAACAACGGAGGGTATATAATTAATTTTTTATATAAATCCCTTCTCCAAATATTTCTCTTACTATAAAATAATTTGTTTATTAGCATTTTTTTTTCACACTTGTTTGCAGCAACTCTTGTTCCTCATTTGTTTTGGTATATGTGTTTGATCAATATTTATGTATTATTCAATTATTGGATTCGTTTCTTTGAGAGATGTTGCTTTCTTACAAAACCTACAACAGTGTCATGCGTGGCAATATAAAATAATAATAATTTACCCTTAAAAAATGAAAATATTGAAGATAGGTAAGTGAATATCAACATAATATATTTAGACCTAAAAAGTTCATTTATTTTTTATATTTTTCATAATAATTTTAACAAAATACAATATTATTTGGTGATTTTTCTCGAGGAAAAGCTTATGCGTGGAGTACATATTCATTTATACTACAGTACTTTGGATGCATAAACTCGCGTATGATACGAGTGAGTAGGCGTACTATAATTATATACTGCGGGACAGAGAGCACGCTTTTCCCCCCACCCCATCATTAATGTTTGATCTAATGTTGACAACTAACTGCAATTATTTTGTGGAAAATATTTAACATTAAGAGTTGAAATTCTTTTTTCCGTGATTATTTTTTTCTGAAAATTTATGTGAAACGAGCTGTGATGGCAAAATGTTTCTTTCCCTTTATTGTTTTTTTATTCAATTTAAATCCATATATGCCAATAAAGTCAGACCAAAAATTCAATTCAATTTTGAGGGTGATGAAGCATCTAAAATCTGAAAATAATTGATGATAAACAGCTGAAGTTTTTTTTTAATATTATATATATATATATATATATATATATATATATATATATAAATGTAAAATACTTGAAATAACAAAACTAACGCAGGTTATTCATAAGTTAGTAGATTGCACTTGAAGTAGAGGGGATTTTACAGGAATACAAATCTGTGTGAAACAACAAGAGTTGTGACTGCATGATGGGAATTAAGCAGCAACAAAGTCAATAGAACGCGTGGCTACTCTATTCACAATCAATATACATATACTAATAGCTGCGGTTGACATTATATTATACATTTGCCAGCAAAAGTCCAGTCAGAGTATACGGAAAGAACACACCATGTTATTGCGGGGAGTCACATCTCGTTGTATACACGTGCACAGCTGCATTCCAAGTTGCACTTGTTGGTATTGCGGTACATGCCCGCCAATCAAATGTCAGTGACACAGATCAATGTGATCAATTGATGCACACAGCAAGCAGGCGTAGGCAGCAGTCACAGAGCCTACTCGCTGACACATTGAATATAACGCTCGTTTGTTACCTGCATATTCTGTAGACAGGTTAATTAAACAATGTTAATTATCTATCCAAATTTGATAATAAAGGCCGGTGTCAAACACTCTCTTACAACTTGAACTCGCTGTTTTGCTTGGAGATTCCTGAAATGGGTGGTTTATGATCCATATTGTAATACAGTATGTACGCTATAACGGTATTGTATTAACTTAAAATTTTTAAATTTATATAATCGAAATTAATATATATATATATATATATATATATATATATATATATATATATATATATATATATATATTGAGACCTCGAGGAATATAATAAAGATCTACTTGAATTTTTGTGTGTCTAAATTCAGCAAATCTATAATGTTTTTCAGACACTAGCCAACAAAATTTATTTATTATTCATAAATTATTTTTACAACATCATGCAAGCATCAATAAATTGGAAGTATTTAATAGCGCAAGCTATATAAAGATATGTTTCATTTCATTGTAAAATAAATGGGTGTATTATAGTCCTAATATATTATCTATAATGCATAGGGTTTCCCGTATCAAACGTCTGTAAGGGTGCGATGAGGAGTGACGGGGACAGTTGGTCTCCATAAAATATTGGAGGTTTTACCCATCCCCCTCCTCTAGAACCGAACGCTGGCCCATGAACGCCGATAGTATTAAATATATTGGTGTCGTCCAGACAAGTGCGTACTAAATAGTCATGAACATGTACTTGAATACACGCAACCAAATCGTCAAGCTAAAATGTATGCCTTTGTCTTATTATATTCCCTGAACGAAAGTTCATATATATAGCAAAAACTTAGTAGGTTATTTATTTACTAACTTTCTTCATTTATTTATCATGAATTCCAATATATTATTATACAATATAAAATTATTATGTTATTCCATTGATATGGAGTAAAAAATATAAGTCACAAAGATTAAAAACAAAAATTTACAAGTTTATCAAGTAGTGTTAATAAATTATAAGATTTTTTTTTTTTTATGTTATATGTCGGTGAACAAGAAATATTATAACAGAGATAAAGAGGTAATTGAATACACTATATCAACTGTACAATATTTATTCATGGTTGGGATTAAGTTGCAATATCAGTCGAATCAGGAAAAACATTGAACGAGCTGTTGACAAGCCCAGGTAATTTTTCCAGTGCTCGCGTTTTTCTTTTTTTATATTTATTTTATTTATTTTTAACCAAGGACAGTGAAATGTTGATGCAGGGTATACCTGAAATAAGACCACCCACGGTTCAATTGATTGTTAAGATTTACCTTTTTCCACTATTTTTAAGAGGTGCATGCACCAAACTCTTACAAAAGTTTTATTAAATGTGCACTATTTATTTTAAGAGTTTATTAGTGCTATTTTAAACCAGCATTTTGAATTTTTGAAACGATTTCACATTTATTTTTAATTACGTGGTAAAAAGTATGCACCTTTATTTAAATACATGCTATTTAATTAACAACCATCAATTAATTAATGTTGTTTGTTATTTTAAAAGCATGATTTTTTTTTTTAAAGAGAAATTAATGAATCATTTATTTACAAAACTTTTTTCATTTATTTTTTTTTTATTTAGAAAGTTAATTTGAATTTGAAATATAGTAAACTTAAATCATTAGCCTTGCCTGAATGGCATATTTGAAGTAAGACGAAGTACTGAGCGCAGGGAGCGTTGTGACGTGTTGCTTCAAGAACGTTCGACTCCAGATCGATGCCGCGTCACGTGCTTGAGATTGCAGTTGCAGTGCAATTCTTTGATTCATTAAGATATTAAAACACATTCTTTCTTAATTAACTCTAGTTCCATAATACTGAACAGTGCTATTGTATGTAGTGTTTGTTGTTCTTTAGATATATATATATATATATAATTATATATATATTATTTGCTGATACATATTGTTAGTACAAATAAAAATGAAAAATTCTCAATCTTGAAAATTAAAATTATAGTAAATCGAAAATCAGTGGAGAAAAAAATCTTTACTAACCCTATATTTGAACCTATAGTTTCTTTTCTGATTAGTATGATTGAAGTTATTTTATTTTGCCATAATTGCAACGTTAAATTTTCTTTGTAATGATTAAACTGTGAGATTTTGAATTCTTTTATTTATATAAATGGTAAAATTTAAACAAAATTAAGACAGCAGTTTTTATGATCTCGCCACCAATGGAAGAATGTTGATACAATATAATTAAATTTTGTTAGCTTAAAATTCCTCGAAGTTGAAGAAGTTAATAAAAATTATTGTTTTATGAACTCTATAAGTAGAGAGATTTCATTATAACCATGTGATTCATGCTATTATATTATGCTATTTTATACAAACTATATACGAATGAGAAACTGGCGCTCATTCACGCGTCCATATAATTAGTTACAGTACTACTACAGTCAAATTAATTTGATATTCCCTCCGGAAATAGCCGGAAGTGTGAAAATTGTGGCTATTTTGTTTGAATTGCAATTTTAAAACTTTGCAGAGGGGCTCACAGTTGAAGTACTGACCTATGTGTGAAATTGCAACGATGAAATGTAAATAGGAAATTCCGGCTACTTCCGGAGGGAATATCATATAAATGTTACTATAGGTACTTATTTTGAGTATACGACACTTAAAGCAAACCACACGGTAGTTAAAGATACCCGATATTCAGCTACAATGTTCCTGCATTGAATGAGTTGCATTCTAGACTGTAGGCCCATCAGCATTTGCCTGACGAGTTAAACTTTTTATACTTGCAGTAAAATATATATTATTTTGAATTACGGATAAAATTTGAAGTGCTATAATATGAAGCAAATTCATTTGGGTACAATTATAAAATTATAACGCTTATTTCCAGCACTTCAAGGAGGCAATAATTTTATCCTTTGTAGGAGCTTACTGTGTGTTGACCATGCATTCATGAGTTCATGATTCGGGAAAACGTACTTGCCATTGCAACAACATGGCTTGTTAATAATTATAGAAATAAGAACAAATTTTGGTTCATAAAATATAATTTTTAGATTTATAAAAAAAAATAGCTCAGCTTTTAGTTTGTAGGACTGCACAGTGTGTACATATTTGGATTTGCACGACTCTGGAGTGGTGAGACAGCCGCTGCATGCAGCAAGCGCAGCGCACCAACGTTGGGCTGGCCGGGCGACCAGTCAAACTGCAGCAGCAAGCACGCTTTTTTTTTTTCCTCTTTTTTTTTTTTTTTTTTTTTTTTTCTTTTTCATTTTTGCTGCGCTCGGTGCTTGCCGGCTCTGCATGTGCACGCTCGCCCCATCCAGCCGGCCGGCAGCCCGCTCAATATCGACCCGCACTGCACGAAATATTTAGAGCTTTTATAACGTGCATCGCACCAACCCGCGAGTCTCATGCAACCTCCATAAGTTGAATTTTTAGAGCCGATAAACCAAGCCAGAGAGACAGCTCGTTTGTACCCCAGGCTCGCGGAAGTACAAAAAAAGAAAAAATGCATTGCAAAAGCAGATTTAAAATTTTGAAATAATATATGACATGCCTTCCTATTGCTTATTTTTTTTCACATAAACAAACTTAATTTTTTATTGCTGGAATGAATAGTTAGCATGCAAATTTAAGTAACTCTGATTTTTCCTGAGAGTACTGAGCTATAATTTTAGAAAAAATAATTGAGAAAAAACTCTGTGACGCATTTTTGTTGAGTGATTAGTAATTAATCGTAAATTTATTTTTAAGTTCCCATTTTTGGATAAATCTGAAGAAACCAAGTGTCACGTAAATATATTCTATTTTTTATTTATACAAAAAAATTTCATGGTAAAAAACAAATTTTTATAACCCCCAAAATAATTTGGTCTAAAGTTTGCAATATGATTTAAAGTGAGTAAAAGAGAACAATTTCTGAAATTTTAAAACCATTTTTATATTTTCCATTTTAATCCTCCATATTTTTGTGCTTTTACTATGGATTTGCATAGTGGGGGCGGCGGAGCGAGGGGAGCTCAAATAACCAACCAACGGAGGTGGTGGCTGCCCTCCCGCTCGATGCGCTGCAGCCGGCGACATAGATGGGCTCATTTTTGTGGCTGGCTGGCAGCTTGGCAAGAAAAAGGATTCGTTTATTGATTATCGTGAGTGAGGACGAGTTAGCGAGAGAGATGTTACTTTTTCATCACAGCTTTGTACCAAAAAATAACACAAGATTAGTCAGTTTAAAACAAAGCAAACAGCGGTGACTGTAAAATTACAATTATTTTAATTTCTTATTTATTTATTGATCGGTATTCCGAATATTCATCGGAATATCGAGGGAAAAAAATGATGGTGTATAAAAGAATTTATTTTATGAAAAAAGTGACTTAATTTGAAGGTTCGCAGACGTTATTTTAAGAAGGAACGAATGAAGTGGACGCATGCATGATGGTTACATTGGTTACCTTTCAAATTTAAATTTTATTTATCATCAAGCTTTTTGACTCGTGTGTTTGATTTTGCTCGGGCTATAATATAACTTCTCATTTACAGACCAGCACAGTCCATCCTCTTTGAGGTTTCCATGGTTTCCTCATATTACTAAGACAGATGACGAGATGAACCCTATATATATAGGCGGAAGAGAAATGAGCTTAAGCGTCCTCCCTCCCTTTTAGTAATATATTTGTCAAACG
Source organism: Siphlonurus alternatus (assembly GCA_949825025.1). NCBI lineage: Eukaryota > Metazoa > Arthropoda > Insecta > Ephemeroptera > Siphlonuridae > Siphlonurus > Siphlonurus alternatus. The sequence goes on along the minus strand of OX463788.1, from coordinate 49,784,648 downwards.
AATCAACCGTAATTAAATAATTAAATGACTAAATAATTCAGCTATTGTACCCCCAATTGAGAATGAGGTATAATACAATCATATAGATATACTGTAAATAACAACTCCTTTACTTTTAGTTATGCCATACAATCATGTATTAAAGCCATTGTATTTTGTAAAGCACAAGAAATTTAAATTTAGTCATAAAAAAAAAGTAAAAAAAGAGGAAAATCGCTGAAAATTAAAACTTCTTCTCGGCAAGCAGACGTGCTATTTTGTGTTAACTTGAAGTATTAAGAATCATTCCTCTATTAAATTATTTTGAATGTTATCAATAAACAATTAAATATTGATATTTAATGCTAATACTATATCAATGATATACAATAGTTTCAAGTGAATATTTACAGTCCAAGGATGAAAATAAATTTTGATCATTTCAAGTTACAAAAGTGTGACTAGTTTTTAAAGACTAACTTGTACATGTATATTATAAATTATTTCTCATGCACAGCAAAACAATTGTTCAGTTAGGCTCTGTGTATTGCATATAATATGGTATATAATAATAAAGGTGCTTGGTTGAATTGTATGCCTCGCATATATCCAAGGTCACTTCACGAATGCACCAGCCACAAAAGTCAGTAAGCATGCATATAAATATACAAAAGAATGAAAATATGCACTGCAATAAAATATATTATATTCTATGGTATGATATAGAAGGTATCATATAATATACGAAACGAGTCAGTGAGTGAGCCAAGTGATGCAGCTAGGCTGCAGTCGAATACAAGCTGTATAGAGTGAGTGCAGTTGTGACGGCCTGCATGACTGTCGCCTTCATACACCGTGACGTTTAAAGTAGGAAGAAAAAGAAAGAAAAGAAAAATTATATAAAAAAACACACATTATTTGCTGCAACTTTGCCCCTCCTCTGCATCCCGTGAACACAGACGACCTAAATTGTGTGGTCGCAGGCTTGCTTGCTGGCTGGCTTGGTATTAGGTACTTGCTTATATATACACTGTATCGGCCGCCTGCAACTTGCATGCATGCAACAGTATAGTCGCAACGGGCTAATGGGCTTTTTGAAAAGCAGTAACCAAGCTAGCCAGCAGCAGGCCCTGCATGGATCACGCAAGGTCGCCTCGCTATGCACTGCCAGTAAGGTGAACCAGTCAAAGCTAGCTAGCATCCCCTCTACTGCTGCTCATGCACAGCCAAGTATACGAGAAGTTAGAGGCAGCCGATGTTTCTTAACTATTGTTTAGCATATCAAAATCAGAGGTACAATTAGTGCATGAAACCTATATATAAATGTACAACTCCCACCACACCCTGATTTTCATGAATTTTGTAAAACAATACGGTAGTAAAACGTTTTCTAACAATATAGACTTCTGGTAAATTACTCGATGCAGTGCCATTTCATTGATGATAAGCGCGGGTCTTGTAGGTGAATAGACAGTATTTTAATTACCTGCGTACAGAAGAGCCAACACAACCTCTTCCAAGCTGAAGTGAAGGATCCTTCAAGGAGGAAAGGGAGGTGGGGGGGGGGGGGGGAGAGATGTAAACTACAAGTGTCGCTCTGCTCTTCAAAAATAAGAGCATCAATTCCATAAAATCTTCAAACTTAGTTGAAACTGAATTGAAATATGAAATTTTTAGGTTTCATTCAGTCAATACTTAATATTAATACACATAATAAAGATTAATTTCAACCAACTAATATCTACATGCATACAAAAAGTATAATTATTATTATAAAACTATAAATGAATAAAAAATCATGCAAAAAATAATAAAAAAATTCTACTACCTAGCTACCTGCAGATATAATTAATTAGTAGTTGCTAGTTACATTAATCAATACATATAATATTATAGTAATTGCATTTATTATTTTTAGATTTATTGTATATTAATTATTATTATTAATTCTATGCAGAAGGTAGAAGATGAATATATACGTGCAGAAACTTTAAACTGGATCGTACAAGTACTGCAAAACGAATAAGACTTCATAGTCATGTAAGGATTTAACATGATGTAAACAAAAGGAAACACAAACATGGCTATGACGTCACAGTGGGTTTTATGTTGATTTTTTTTTTGTAAAAAGGTGTTTGAAAAAAACTGACAGTATGACAATATATAACTCGCGAGTTCTTCTGTTTTCACATTCGCATTTAAAAAATCAAAAATTAATTTAGGCGAAGAAAAAATATTATTTGCTATGTATCAAATATTGTCTAACCAATTAAGCCAATATATTTATAGTAAAATAAAATACATAAAGGATATGAGAAACGTTAATAATAGCGAAGCCACGTATTATAATACTATAATATATGGAAAAGCTATTTATTATTATTATTATATACCATGTATAGATGTTAACATAATTATATTATATACCATCAAGCTTAGTACATGATTTTCTTTTATAGAATCTGTACAAAATTAATGATATAATCAAGGTCCTTGATGACTGTTATATATATATTGTTAACTTGTCTTTAAAAAGATTACTAAGAAAATTTAATTTGAATATTTATGTGTTATTATCTGTTAGTGGCCTTGCTGGAGCTCTCCGGGACTAATCCTCCTACAGCTCACAAGCCAAGACCAGCTGCAGCTGCATAATTATTAACCACTGCACAGGATTTTATGACCGCTCTGATCTGTGGCCCTTTTGGCCCTGCCCACTTCAATACGGTACTATTTGCTACACATTATAGAAAATAATGTGTAAATCATTGTCACGCAATGTCGACTTCATTTTCTATGCAATCATGGCTATATATATGAGACGATGAGATCGCTAAATGCGAAATAAAGACATTTCTCATTTTAAGTACTATTTTTTCTTCATCTTCAATCTTCGAAAGTAACCTTTTTTCTATGTATGTATTTATAAAATTATAGTTGTTTTGCATCTCGCGGTATCATATATTGATTTTATTCCATATTTTGTGTGTTATATTAGTGTAACTTTTGCTTCAAATTCTTTTCGTGATTTAAGGTATAACCTGAGAATTTGTCTGTCAAGGTCAAGAGGCGTGGCTACACCTGCAAATCTGACAACACTGTTGCAATAGTAATGCGAATAAAAGATTAGGAGGGGGTGGTAACTACAGTCCTTGAGAGCGTTGTCAAGTTTCTTAGGACATATCAGAAACGATCATCGCCACGGTTCGAAATATATGAAAACAATTCAGAAAAATAGTCCAAAAAATTAGCTTTTAATCCATGTAAAATTCTAAAAAAATTCTCGAGCCAATTTTGTGCAATGTTGATTGAAAAATTTAACATTGAAAGGATACAAAATACACATTTGAATAAATTAATTATAATTAAACCAACGGTTAAAAAAATCTAAAAAAAAAATCAGTAGTATTTGGACAATTGTTGTAAGTCTACCAAATTAATTTCAAGAACATCTGTCGATACGACTTTTTTCGTCCGAATATCTCAGGTTAAGCCTTAAGATGTATAAATTATATTATAACTAAAATCAAGTCATATATATATACACACACAACAAATTCACAATGCATATTTCTACCACCTACATCAATGACAATATGGTATGCTCATTTAGTGTTTGGATTTCCTGTGTGGTTAATAGTGCATGGTGCACAAAAAGAATGCAACGCACAGCACGCGACACGTGTATCGAGCCGCTGCAATTGCATAGAAAATCAATTGACCTCGTCAAAGTTCTTAACTACTCTAACAGCATTATAATTGCATAATAGAACTAAAATCGTGTATGTTATATGAAAGTAAACATTTAGTTTTGTTTTAAAATATATATTTTTAATATATTTTATGTTATACCTGAATACAAAAAGCTGGGAACTGACACGACAGATTTATTCATAAACCCATATTTTACAATTCCTGCACTTGATCGACTTTATTTCCAAGTACTGTACATAAAGAAATCATGTACAGACAATAATGGTTGCATTTTTTATTTCATAATTAGAAAATAGTGAAAATACACATAAAATTATGCTTTTCTTAATTTTTTCAGATTTTTTGGAGTGCGGAAACAAATTTAAAAAATATATATATTTAAAGTATCTGAATTAGGGTGGTACAACCTGACAGGACAACCGTGACGTCATCAATAGCCAATCACAGCGTGAGAAAATGACATCACGGTTGTCTCATTAGGTGTACCACCCTAATTCAGATATTTTAAATATATATTTTTTTAAATTAGTTCCCGCACTCCAAAAAATCTGAAAAAATTCAGAAACGCATAATTTTATGTATATTTTTTAATTATGAAATAAAAAAAATGCAACCATTATTGTCTGTTCAGGGATTTATAAACGAACAGACCTCTTCCTACAGCAGAATTATGGTTGGGAAGGTCCATCAATTACAGACCAGGTTCCCAGTGTTTCAGGGTGCAGTCACTGAGCCTTGTTTGACGTCTTACCTTTATATTCAAAGTGCTTTCAGCAGTAACATGATATCTGTTATGGGTTTGGAATTGAAGATTCCAAGAATTTTATTTTGAGCGGGTGCAGTATACCACACTCGATGAAGCTTGACTTCTAAATCGGACATCTCTCTAACATGGCGAGGGAAGGGGAAAATAATTTTGTTATAATTGTCAAGTTGAATTCATTGGCATAAAATTTTAATTCCAATTTATTTATCTTTTTAATAAACTATTGGCTATAAGGTGAAATGTCGTATAACATGCATAACTTGCTTTTTAAGTCCAAAATGAGAAAATCGAATAACTTTCTTTTATTCGAAAAATGTATATAGGCTTTATGTTTTAGAGCAACACAGTTGTAAAATGACTTTCATTAAATTTAATACTACATAAAATGCCTTAGAGATAATGATTACAGTCTTTTACTCTCAATCGTATTGTAGTGACAAATAAAATACTTTATATTATACTACTTATTATTTTATATACTGTTAAAAACATTTGATAATCGTTTTCATTTTATTAGCTCGTAAAATTAGCTCATGAAAGTGTTTTTCTATCTAGTAAATTTAATTAATTTTAACAATATGGCCTAAAGATAATGTTAAATGCATATATATATATATATATATATATATATATATATATATATATATATATATATATATATATATATATATATATAATAGGAGAATATGAATCAATGAAAATTACGTTGACTGTTGTATCTATATAGGCAGTTATAAAATAGCAGTACAGAAACTATTAATGGTGTACTGGTAGCAATATTGGTAGTAATAAAACTCAACGATTACGCAAAGAACATGATATTATGTATTAATTAGTTAAATAATGTAATTAATATTCAAGTTAATAAATTATCTATTTATGAGCACTCCAGGGTATCTATACATACCCTGTGAGCACTCTATTATCTATGTTTGTAATTTTCAGACCTGCACAAAATTCATTATCCTCAATATTTATTTATTGTTGGACTTTAATATTAGGTAAACAATAGTTTAAGCATTTTTTTTTTATTTTTTAAATCAAAATTATATCTAATAGATAAATTAATAAAATATTGCCACAATCTTTAAAACTAACTTTATGGTTGAGTATTAAAATTATTGCAATTGATTGAATCCAATCCTTTCGTTCTTGCTCTATTCCAATTACATTTTTTACGTTAAAAAAAATATTGTTTATCAATATGAAACGTGAAAATTAATTTTGTGGTAGTTTAAAATCCAATTAAGTAAACTACAAAAAATATTTCTTAACTATATAAAGAGGAAAGAAAAAAACAAAAGAACGCTAACCAACAAAATCTTCCGGGGACTGAAATCTATTCTTATTTTACAAAATTAATGCTTGACGTCGAGCGAGAACACACATAGCTGGCTGCGGCGACATCTGCACCGGCAGAGACATAATAATATGAGCAGGCTCGTAAAAAGCGCTCTTTGGTCACTCCTTACCGCCCGTACCTAATTATCTATGTAAGAATACGCCCCCTTTTTTTCCAAGTAAAAATGCAAGTTTTTATAAATTGTATGTATTTGTATTGTTTGGTCCTTTGAAGTGTTCCTATTTTTCTCAATACATCTATTATACATATTGTATTAGTACGAACGTAGTAATTGGATATTTTTATGAAACTGCAAATTTCATGCATTTATTTAAAATATTCATCATTTTAATGTACCGCGAAACTCGTTGAATCTAATTTTTAGCTTTCTTCTATGTATTTTCTATTACAAATAATTATGTATATTAATTGTTGATTTTTTGTATACTGTAAAAATTATTGTGCAGTTTCAGTGTCTGATAAATTCATCATTATATTTTTAATCAGTTGAGGCACAATTGAATTAAAATTATGAGTTACATGGCATGAAAATTCGAAAATGAGTTTACTATTCTATTTCTTCATGAACAAACATGTGAGTTAAATCCAAACAATAAAGCATAATAATTATACTATAATATACCAGTGAAATCGGTACAGTTTCTATAGATAATAATTACCTTACATTAGTGACATGATTTTTTATGTACATTTCTGGACAGGACGAACTTTGCACCTGCTCTGTTTGTAGGTATTGATGCCACGCAGTCTATATTGGAGAGAGACGTGGTGAAGTTGAACAAGTTTTGAATGGTTCTGGACCGATTTTTAGACAAGTTGCTCTTCTTATTTCTCCAAAAATTGCAAATCTGCATTTTTTTGTCTCCTGGAGGTACAGCGCCAGCAAATGAGGTATAGGAGTGAAGTTCGTGATGTTCCGAGGGATACAGTGCAGTATATTAATAATTATATTTAAGTTATAAAACTTACAAATCTTAAATAATACATTATATATATGAAATAGGATTTCATTACATCATATTATATCTATGTTTAATAAATTAGTCAGTATACATTAAGTATAATAATCACGTTAGAACAAAGTTACTGCTCCTATTGACTGACAACACCTCTCGTGGCACTGACACCGCTATACACCGTGATGGATTTTTGATTAACGTCAACTGCAGCACAGAATGCAACATCACATCTTATCTAATCCATATATTATTATAATATACCAACTTGCATGTACGCTTTTTACTCCCAGGAATAAATCATCGCACTTTCCACTGTCATCTAAGATACAATACCAACGGCTTATAAAAGAACAAATCAAAGCAAGTTAGTTGAGATATCTATAGAAGCAAGTTCATAATGATTATCATAGCATTATATACAATTAATATATAGTATATAAATATAGCTTTCGCTCTGACTTATAGTGCGACTCCCGGCAAGGCCATCTCAGCACTATCATAACATAACCATTGGAGATATTAAAAAGACAGGAGCAGTAAATTCTATATATAGTATAAAAAAATGAGTAAGTGGGTAGCAATCTTTGTCTCAATAATTAGCACGGCTAGAGATGGATAAGTTGACCCAATGTGGTAGCTCCTCGCCATCTGACCTTCGCTGCAAGTCATAAATGTGAGTATTTTGTCTCCAGTATAATTCCTCCATCATCATAGCATAAAGAAGCCTGGTTCAAGCAGACATTATACTTATAATATGGCTGCGTCATTTTTTGTTCTGAAATTTATATAAACAGTCTCAGATAAAACAGAGTGAGCCAGTCTAATGTTTTGTGGCCTGTCTGTGACTGCTGGCCTGGCCCAATGCAGGCATTGATAACATGTGATAATACGATGGCAGATTTCCCCCACCTCCTCCTCTTCAGTGATATACCACTTTGTATGAATAGACGTACTTGAGCACGACGCTTGGTTTGTTCCGTGTGACAAGCTTCAACATTAGAGGACTTTATAATATAGTTCACTATAATACTCATAACAACTTTAATATTTTATATATTTTTATATTACCTGTCGCACTATAGAAGGACAAGTGAAATTACTTTTTATTTTAATGCTAATGTTGGATAGCCAAAATTATGTCAAACAATACTGCATATATCCCATGTGTACAACACAATATTTGATTAGATTGCTAATTTATTTTGTATGGGAGGCTGAAGCTTTCAAAACATAAACACATGCAGCATACATATAGACAAAAATCTTAGAACAAATAATAATATAATCGAGTTACTCATTTCACTGAACATTTCTAGCGGAGATTAAGGCTTGTCGTCACTTAAATCCTTGTAGGAAATTGAAGTTAATTTGACAATTTCGTTTTCTATCTTTATAATTCTGTATGTAGGCATCTGTATATATATGCATGGTACAACACAAATCTTACTCTTGCTCTGACTGGGGACGGTTTTTTCATTAAGTTTGAGGAGGGGTGATTTATTTATTTATTATTTTTTTTTAGACACTTCTAAGCCGTCCCATAGGTCATTACAAGACAAACCTAGCAGTGCCTCCTCGACCCCGGCGCTCCGCACTCTCGTGTAGTAAACTCCGGGGCTGCCTTTTCTTATTTTTCTTTTTATCGGTGCACTTCACCCAACCTCCCCATGGGCCCAAAGTAGACGAAGGGAGCCCAGACACAATGCTTTCTGCATGGCATCCGCTAATCGCTCAGCAGATCCACAGCAGCCTGATACTTGCCGCAGCCCAGAAACCAATGAGTCGGGATTATTTATTATTATTATTATTATTTTAGGAATAGTACTTCTGAGAAATCAGTCTGTTATATGCTATTAAATGTATTATTGTATGCTTTAAAATAGATTGTAACTTCCGAGTAAGAAGTACTAATGACGAACATGCTTGTGTTCTCCGTCTGTCTGAGCTCCTTCAGCTCCTGGCCGGCTCATATTATTTGCCAATCTGAGGAGCGGCGCACGACCATGTGGGCACGCACGAAAGCATTTGGCGTGGGCACAGCTGCACGTGCGTTCCTCGTCTCACGCGTTGCAACGGTAGACACGACTTGCGAACTTGAGGTTGGTCTTCACGCCGTGACCACAGACACCTGGGTCCTGAGTGTGTGACACCTCACTTCCTTCGTCAGACTGAAATATATTTTACATTTAGAAGAGCTGCTTTGAAGCAAGCGGGTTCGTGAGGTCACCAGAATAATATCGTTCTTGGAGACGATTCGCGAAAGAGTTATCCAGAGAAATTTATCGCGAGTTTTCTCACAAACTGCGGTTATTTCCAGCCAAATTCAATAAAACTAAACGTGCATGGTTAGTGAGAAACCTGGATAAATCTCTTCGTGAATTGCGCTCATATGTCTTGAGACTAAATTTGAAATCCTATAGCTCCAAATCAAGTGATCGACAAAGATACACGTGCACAATGTTAGATATATTATGTAATCAATGACAGTCGTAGCACACGATGCAAATGAGCATCTGTTGATACCGTGTCAATATATATTGTAATTAAATGATAATGGCATGAAATGTTAAATGTGAGTGATCAAGGTATATAATTAATAAAACAATTAAAAATCGAAGTCTTCGATTTTATGGTCCTAAAGCTGTGACAAGAAGAAAATACTCGTTCATCTTCAATATCATAGCGTTAATTCTACAATTTTTAACATTTTGTGATTTTTCATTTTCGTATTTAATTTGCACTTATGAACGGTTTGCTGTTCTCGTTTAATTTAGTCCTCAAGCAAGTTTATGCAGGTAAATTGGCTCAAATGTCCTTCAATGACAAAAAGTGCATATATAGAGTTCAATACAAACTTAAATACTTGCATACATTTTTTTTTTTTTTTTGCTTGCATGTAAGACGATCGTAGACCTTGAGCCGAGTTTGCAATTGCATCGCCATGCAATCTTAGAGCAAGCATCCAGCAACCGGTTGTAGCCTAGAGCCCTATGCTGACTGCATCAGCCTGTAGAGCGTGGTTGCAGCAGTCAGAACCATCTCCGACTTCGGTGTACTGGAGAAACAAATACGGAGCATAAACATCCACAGGTCGCAGCAGGATCACCTGCTTTCACTAAATGCCTCCAATAACGGAAAGCAACACCTCTCTCTCTCTCTCTCTCTCTCTCTCTCTCTCTCTCTCTCTCTCTCTCTCTCTCTCTCTCTCTCTCTCTCTCTCTCTTTCTTTCTCTTATTAAGTTATTTACTTTAAAACACCACATATATGAAATAAGAATTAAAATTATAAAAGTATAATACAATTATATTATAATAAATTAGCAGGAGAGTTAATATTTTATAATCTATTACGAGATGTGCTACAATTTCAAATCGAGAGATGCAGCGATTATAATGAAGCATGATGAGAATTATGAGAGCGCCTCCAACTGCACGAGCCACTGAACAAACAACTTGACAAAAGAAACACGAGAAGCGCAGCATACTGTTGAGCAGATTGTGTCAAAATGAATAAAATATATTTGATATATTATTATCCCTGTTGCTTATACATATAATTATTAATCAAGATATTATTACAGACTATATTATATATAATATATAGAATATTGTTAAAATAAACTGGTAAATCCTTTGATATTCAAGATATGATAATCATCCATGTGCAGTCGATGAATTTCTTGAAAAGAGACCTATTTATACGTTCTTATAATTTATACTTGATTTGAAAAAAAAAAAAAAAAAATGAATTCCTAAACAATTTTGAATTTTGGCACTTACAATGTTACAAATATGAACTAGAGTTCAGTTTGGTGAACTTTTTTGTTGTCATCAGGATCAAAAGAAGAAATTTTGTATGATGAAGGTTCTCCACGTTTAACGCAGGTCGCCCTGATATTGCCCTGAAGTGATTGCTGAAGTCGATGTGGTGAGCTGTGCCACCATGCAGCCAGCACTCGCCTTCACCTTACGTCACTCATCCAACCCACGTGGCGCACTCCAAGCTGTCATGCACATCTTGCGAAACTGCATTTCCGGCGTACATTCGCATACGTCATTTGACCTTCACAACGTTTCAATAATTATAAAATATATATAAAAAGTTATTGACGCTGATTTGTATTCTAGTGCTGACTAGGTGACTATCTACCTTTGCGCCATGTAATGTGTAATTTATATTGACTATCTTAATATTATATGCCTCTCATGGCTATGTTATATTTTAGTTTTTTTTTTTTTTTAATTATTTTACTCCGATATACGTCATCACTTTGATTTGGTTTGTTATTACTTAATTGAAACTAATGCCCTAAAATTCCAGTTTTGGCTTCATTTCGTAATATAACAAACACTTAGTTAGACTTAAGGATGAATTTCAATTGATTGAGATCTCGGAGTGCAACAAAACTTTCAGGGAACTTTGAACTTGCCATCAATAAGTCGTATGCAAATTATGAAGAGGATCTGCCTGATCAGTTTTGTAAAAATTGAAGTAGAAGTTTAACATGACATGGGGTCTTTTGGACGGAAACCGAAAATGGAGCTTTTGTGAGAAAACTGCCCCTTGAATTTGCCCAAACCATAAGCGATTAAATTTTTCACAACATTCTCGAATTTTTAAAATTTATTTCATCCGATTCCGTCTGACAGAAATCGTTAAAAATTGAATAAGAGGTTTATTTAATGAATAAATGAATAAAAAATTAACATAAATCGAAATTTGTTTTAAGATGGACTTATATGTTTTCTAGTCCCCCCCCCTCCCTTTTTTGTTAAAAAAAAAATTTATTAATTTCTTTAAGTCAAATTTTTCACTAAAATCCAGGCATAAATTAAAAGCTATAATTAGTTTAATGTAATATAATTTCTTATGTCATACATGCAGTTGGTTCATGATATGCGTTGTTTAGATGCACCATTACTGTAAATTTTACAAGTTTATTGTTGTTTATTCCTAAACAAATACAAAAATAGAAATTTCATCTAATACACATAGCATACTTCATCATAGCTCGAACTCCATAATCTCATCTGCATCTAAAAATCACGTATCAAAATCTTTATTAAAGATTTAATGGAAGAAAAAAAAAAAGGAAGATCACTTCTTACTCATATCACTGCTTGAAATTACCCAAAAATATTTTAGTAACATCCTTTTTGTTCATATACAGGTGTAAATAAGGAAATCAAGTGCATTTATAAACAAACGTAATGTAATTAGAAATTTCTAATTTCTAAATCAAGGATTTTTTATCTTGGAAAACAATGAACTTAAGCAAACTGTCCGTCTTGGTTTTGCCTTTGGAATCAATCGTGTTGCAGAGGTCGTGGGTCTGACACACGCCACGTGGTGACCTCAAAGGCTGCATAGCGGCCGGCTCCGAGCAACCAGGTGAAAAGTGGCTTGCCCTGACGCCAGCTAGCGGCCCAGTGCATACTGCAGCACTCGTCAAAGTATCGAGACAACCCAGCTATTTCTCAGAAGAACTCTCCAGCTGCACAAGCAGCTTGCGTCACTAAAAATATAGTTTAGTTAAAAGTCCTCTAATTAAGACACATTTTTTTAAAACTCTCCTTTCATACATATTTATATATTATGTAAACACTACAGTATAAATATATATAATTATTTACATAAATTAAACATATTTCGAATTTTGCCCAAAATATAAACTATCATCAATGGCAATAAGTGAATCTATGTAAAATGAGGATCAAACTGGCATTGTAAGAACAAAATAGGAAAAGGAAATCCACTACAGAACACGTGTTAAAAATACAATATTCTCCATAAAAAAAATATTGCAAAAACAAAATTAAAATTTTCTACTCTCGAGTGTATATAAATATAATCTGTTGTATAAATTTATAGTTTACAAATTTCCATAAATTGGAAAAATATTCATTTTAAAGCGTATCATAGCAAAGTGAACATTAAAATATGTCAACAGTTGTTATTTGGGCTTGAAAAATCAAGATTATGATTTAAGGATTATTGTCACTAGATGGAGATGGTGAATCACTCTAAAAATTATAGTAAACCTTCCTGACATTATAACATAAATTTTCAGCAAAAAAAAAAAAAAAAAAAAAATGAAGCAAAAGTCTGTCTAGTTTTTTAGACAAATAGGATACAAATAGTAAGAATATCACTGGAAATCTGACGTCCATTAGTCAAATCAGCATATTTTTCAACTAAAATAATTAATATCTCAAAAACTGGATTGAATAATTACTTTTTTTACTTCAGAAAATGAACAGTCATTTTGTTCTCTATATATATATATATATGTTCTGATCTAAATTTTATATTTTTTTACCATAAAAAAAAATAATTACACTATATTAGTGACAATAATCCTTAAGAAATGAACAAGAACAAAACAAACAAAACATACATTATATATATATAATTATTCGTCAATTAATTATAAAATTAAATAAACTACGCAAATTAGGTTCTCAATCTAAAAATGACACTAAATATTATTTAGTGTCATTTTTAGATTGAGAACCTAATTTGCGCTAAATATATAATATTATGTTTCCTATGGATCATGAGAGCATAGCCAAAGTTTACCATTTATTTGCTACAAGCAATTGATTGCATTGTTTCCCGCCTACAGAGAGTACAGTAATGACTATACCAAGTGCACTCTCGGCTTGCAATTGCATGCGTGGAGTGCAATAAGTTATGATAGCTGCAAGATTGCAAGCCAATAAGAGCGTCAGCAAGACTCCACAGCTTCGCACTTCCCATTGGAGTCATAAACGTCATCATCAATTTGAAAATACCATGCACAAATTTGATACTAACAAAAAAAAAAAAACATAATTATACTTTTATTGCATAAGATATGCTGTAAGATGCTACTGTATGTACATATTATACTTCGCAGTTCAAGATCTAAAGTAACTATATGTAATGTAAAAAAGAAAGAAGAAGAAATAAAAAATATTGGCTAAGACTTATAGTAATTATTATTTCTATGTCGTAGTGCAATTGCTATAATATGAATGCATTTTTAGCGTACCAAGGTTAGAAGCGCAGCTCAACTAAAAAGTGGCTAGCCATGAAACTTAAGCTGCATTGCTGTTGCTTGCTGCATTTAATTTGCTTTCTAGGAGATTGGGCTAGCAACGTATAACAGCTTCGAGCATGCAGACATGGCTGGAAAAACATGCAGCAACATGCATGAGCTTAGCAAGCAACATGTTTTAAATTTTTGAAAGTGGTTCACACTAAAAGAATTTAAATTTTAGGAGAGAAAATTTATATATATATATATATATATATATATATATATATATATATATTTAAATTTAAATTTAAAATTCCTTTCATGTGAAACAATTTAAAAAACGCCAACATTTTGTGTTGTAAAATTGTAGGAATATTTATTTTATTTATTAATTTTTTAAATTCTATGTACAAAATTTAGTACTCAACGAGTATAATACTTTGCATCATTATGATAGATACCTTCTTCTTAATAACTAATTCTCACATAAATGAGGATTTTTTTTTCAATTTAATGCCTGCAGCAGTAAAACCTTGCAAAGTTGTTATTGAATTACAAAATACGAAGATTTTTGTTGTCAATTATAATCAATTATACTTAAGATAATGTTTCTAAATGGGGCTGTTTGTTCTTGAGACATAGCGTACAGTCGAGAACGTATCGGGGGTTGGAGGGGGGGGGGTAGTAAAACAAGGTTTTATTGTTCATGGGGTTTATCCTGACATTCGCGTCACATTCCATCAAACATAAAATGTAGAATGGTTGTATAATATATGCGTTTGGGTGAATAATAATAACGATAAAAAAATGTAAATAAATAAATTAAGTTATTAATTTAAATATACATCTAATTTCATTTTCCCTCTTTTGGATTATCATTTAAGAGCAAGTGCTAGATTCTATCTTTTAAATCTCTGATTTATACATGACGGGCTCGATTCACGAAGAAAATTCTGCTGTTATCCAAGCTTCTCACTATATATTATCACTTTTGGTGTCATTGAATTAGACTGTCGCTAACCGCGGTTATTGAGAAAGCTGGATATATTTCTGGAAGATCTTTCGTGAATCGCCCCCATTATGTAATTGATTTTTTTCCACTGAGAGTTGCTAAAATCAGTGAAAGTATTTGGTCAAAAATACATGGAAAAACTATAACTTTAAATATACCTTCAAAGACGTAGATTGAGGAAAAAGCTGGCGTGGCAACGTTCATTGATCAGTGATTAAAAAAAATAAAAGAGTGGATCTCTATAGCACCCACGTTTGAGTTCAAAATTTCAGTGGGGATCATCCAGCCTCCTCTTTGGAACTTTCTTCTTATGAGTTTTTAAATATACTGCGTTGACCATTCCGTCAATATTAATTATATCAAGTCCGACTATATTTTACGTTGTTTTGAAGTCACAGTGAACGTAAATCTCAAATAATATGCTGAAATTTCATATTTTACATACCACCTAAGATAATTGATAATTGCACAGTATAATTGTGTTATCTCTTTTGTTAATATGTATTATACGGAAACTCGTTTACAGCATGTATGTTTGTATATCAGCATACAGACTGCAGTGCGATGCATGGCAGGAGAGGGACAAGTATCTAGTAACATCCTCTCCAGCACATTCTGGCCGCAATTCACCATTGCCCGGTCACATAGCCAACTTTCATTCTCAAATTCAATATTTCACAAAATCGGGGACAAGGGACAATAAGACGTTAATGACGATAGTTTCTGTAATTATTTATA
Source organism: Siphlonurus alternatus (assembly GCA_949825025.1). Lineage (NCBI taxonomy): Eukaryota > Metazoa > Arthropoda > Insecta > Ephemeroptera > Siphlonuridae > Siphlonurus > Siphlonurus alternatus. The sequence continues at coordinate 49,769,095 of OX463788.1, read as the reverse complement.
GAGAAATATATACTTCTCAATATCATTATAATATAACAATTGCGAGTGCATGTGACTCCAACGTTTTTTTATAATTTTTGTAGTGAAATATCTGAAAGTGATAAAATTATTTTTATGTGGTAACGAGTATATCCTCTCTCATTATCAAGCAAACTAGCTTTATAATAATTATATACACATAGCGATAAAAGAAAATAAGCAGGGTACATGGAATTTTTATTTCAATCTGACACTTGTTAAAAATGCAATATATAACAATTTTATAAAGATCGATTGTGAAATAAAAACTAAAAGATTAAGATAGGGCTATCCTCATGTAAAAAATTTATTCTCAGTCCATTATTTCATGGATTCTGTTCAATACAGGATGTAATATTTTGTCAAATAAATTTGACAATTAATTTTATATATACACCAAGAAAAAAATTGATATAAAAATTAATTTAGAAGGCTATTAACTTTAATTCCGTGCTGGAGTTGTTGCATACATTGAGTTCTAAGGCAAACGCAATGCATTAACAATTTGTGCCTTGGCCCCCGCTGACCTCAATTCGCCATCTTGCCACTCGTGAGGCCGACAGGCGGCCACAACTCGTCGCCATGCATGCAGTCACTGCTAGCTGCAGCCGCCACCGCTGTCGCCGCAATACCGCACGCCGCAGCTGCATGCAAGTGAATGCACACCATCTTCAAGGTCTCTGGTGCCCCTTGCCCCCTTTTTATAATATTCTAAGCCTTCTCTAAATGCAACGAAATGCACCCGCTGCAGCGCCTCCTCAAACACAAACTGCATCCATCTTCCCCCTCCTTTTGCCTTCCTCTCCTCCCTTCCATCTCTGTCCTGTGACACTTCTAACGAGTCCTAACCTTGCATGCGTCTCCACGACTCTCCGCCGCCGCCTGCAAGTTGCCTAGGTCTATAGTAGCTCCCCCACGCCTGGCTTATTACTAGTAGAATACCTTCAAGTGTCTAATTAATACTAATAGACATGGCTATATACATGCAGGTGTTATGGGTTTCTAAATAATATTCAAGTACATTGAGATTTTCAAAATAATTACATTTTATTTTTTTTTTCAAAGTAAAATGTTGAGCGTGTGAAATTACACTTTTGTTACTTATAAAACATATACATGCTATACTGCTGCTCATTGAAATTTTTTTCTCTAATATCTTGAGTATTTTATTGATGTATCATATTTTGAAGTTAATTATAAAATTTTGAATTTTGATTTAACTGCATTCTAATGTTTTATAGTTGCATAGTATTTTTAATAGGTTAATTACAATGGAGATATTGCCTTACTAATATAATTATATATTGTGTAGTTTATAATCTTATGTACTTAGGTAATCTTTTAATAGCATATATTAAATTTATATTGAGGCTTCATTTTACTTTTGATATATGTTATTTTAGTGAAAGAAAATTATTTTCCTATATATCACAGTGATAATATATACTTATACAGTCCCGAAAATGTAAACGAAACCATAGTTCTTTTAAAGGTTGCAACAAAATGAAAACAATTGAAATTCATACATAAATCAAAATCTGAAGCATTTATTAGTTAAGTATGGATTTTATTTTAAAGCACCAGCCGCCATTATGTTCCTAACCCCCGAATATTAGGCCAAACGCCCGACTTGGTCTGCCTCAGGCCACGCCGATGAACTACTAGTATTGTTATCGAGTGTGGACAATGGTTGCACAGCGATTAGCCTACATTTGTATCAGCAGGGGTAATGGCGGCTGTTTGAAGGGAAGTGAACGTATTAATACTATTAATCAGCCCCTTATTCTTTACTTTCTGTGAGAGTATATAGTGTGCAGTATAGTAATGGTCAGATATTATAATTTGTTTTGTATTATATATATATATATATATATATATATAATATAATATAATATAATATAATATAATATAATATAATATAATATAATATAATATAATATAATATAATATAATATAATATAATATAATATAATATAATATAATATAATATAATATAATATAATATAATATAATATAATATAATATAATATAATATAATATAATATAATATAATATAATATAATATAATATAATATAATATAATATAATATAATATAATATAATATAATATAATATAATAATATATAATATGCACAGTATAGTGCATATACAAAAAAAATACATATATATATAATTCTAATATAATGACCCTGCATGTTATACAGTTTTGTATTCACATTTTTCGAGCTGATAAAAAATATGTTATGTAAATAATTGTCAAAAAGTAAATCTTGCACGTATTTACATAACATGTGAGGTCGCCCAAAAATTGACAACTTGCATGAAATTTTTTTTGTCACTAAACGAGTGAAATATAACACACAAAATTATTATTATATATTTATTTTTTTTCGTATTTTCTCGAGCCCGAAATTCACTTTTAAAAAGCTCTCGAAAACTCTCTCAGACGTCATCTCTCTGCATGTCTCTTAGTTAGTAACAAACACCTATGACGTCACGAAAATGTCAATTTTTATGTTTTAAAAAAATTTTCGCGGGCGTGGACAAATCTAGACAAAAATCACAGAGTAGTATATATTTATGTATGCTCTTCACATTACAGTATGCAATAAAAGAAGTCCTGTAAGTTCTCCATTGATGGAGCAGTTAAAACATAAATACGTTATGACCATGGTTTGTTCTTATCGGTAAAACTATTTGCTTCGTAAACAGTGATAATTATTTCTTCTCGTATTTCATAACGAATTCTCATTGAATCGATTACTTTTGATCAGACAATATGGATTAAAAAATCATAATCTATATAGTGCAAGTAATGTAACATGTTATCTTTATGTATATTGAACAAACAAAGGTTTCTCAATAATATACGATTCAACAATTTTGTTTTCCCTGTTACATATAATAGTTCTGGCTGGTCAGTAAAATGATTGCACTTCAGGTATACTTCTGGAATGTTTCTGTTCTTGTCTCATACCAAAAGCAGCAGACAGGACACTAAAATGTGCAAGTAAGGCTTCGCAAGGTTCAAATTATATGTCCGCTGAAAATGCACGGCCACAGCAGTACAGCGGCGCATTCCTGCACGTGGCAGGAGCCCGGGCTACACAAAGAACAATGCCCGTAGTGCGCCCTATGATGCTCAATTGCATGAGTCCTCCAAGTCACCTTGTTAATTTCAATACAAGTAGAAAAAAAAATGTTAATATTATCAATCCATGCTTTTGTTAATAAACTTTACACACTAAATTGAGCTATCTGCCTTTACAAAACCTTAATTAATTTCATATAATTTTCCAATAATGAGGGACCTTCGAAATCAACTTTCAAAGTTCGTTTAACTCTGACGTTTATTCATATTTCAATATATATATTATTACATACTGTGCTACTATGTATATGGTGGGTGTTCTTATCTAGAGTATATATACAGTATAATACTATTTACATACTTGCAATCGGATTTGCTAAGAATGTGTTTTTTCACATTCGGAAAGCAACTAATTATAATATAATATTGCTTTCCGAAAGTATATTCCCCGTGGGTCAACAGTCCAATTAAGGGATCAATCCATCAGGTCTGCATGAGTTCAATTAAGTATTGACTATAAAGAAGTAAAATGGGTAGTAGAACACGTTGTTTTAGACGAGCTATTGGCAAAATTATAAATAAAGAAATCTTAAGGTAGAGATAATACAGATCAGCTGGCCCAATGCTAAAAAAATCCTATTCATAAAAATTATGAAAAAAATTTAAAATGTTCTCCTCTACATCCCCTATCAGTAGGTAAAATATCAGGTATACAAAAACGAGCTAGTTTTCGAGTTATTAATTTTCAAAGTTGACTAATTTAACATGGAAATTCCATTTCTCCATATTAAATTAGAGAACTTTAAAAATTCATAACTCGAAAACTAGCTCGTTTTTGTATACCTGATATTTTACCTACTGATAGGGGATGTAGAGGAGAACATTTTAAATTTTTTTCATAATTTTTATGAATGGGATTTTTTTAGCATTGGGCCAGCTGATCCGTATTATCTCTACCTTAAAAATTAAAAAGGAACTTGAACGTTATAATATGTTGAGAATGAATTACCACAGGGAGGCCATCATCAGTCTCAATATAATTTCAAGAAACCCAGAACTCAAGAACTGAGGCATCCTATTAGCTAGATAAGTGCACATTGCTGTTTTGAATTTACTATATGCATATGTTATGCAATAAGAAACAGTACAGCGATAAAATATAACAGTATTAAAAAAACATAATGCTGCAGCTATGAGTCTTAATTGCATTGCCTCAATCATGACGGTGTTTTTTTAAAAAAATATTGAACATATTATATACAAATTAGATACAATTACAGAGTATCGTCACAAAATTTTTTATTGCCAAAATGAATAGAGGGTGCAAAGTTATGCCACTCTGATTTTTTCCAGATTTTTTAAGAGGCCGTAAAGTATTACTAAAAAAAATTTGCTGAAATCAGGTTAACCCACGCTCCTTTTAGTCCCTATCTTTTTGTATTAAGAGATGAGGCATCAAAAGACATCAATCCCTCTGTACTCTCAATATTTTTTTAAGAATAGTGTCTGAATTCTAAAAAATCTGAAAAAAATAAGAGTACTATAACTTTGCACCCTCCATCCATTTCTGTAATAAAAAAATTTTGAGGTCGATACTCCATATTGTCAAGAAATAAAAAGATAAGAGATAAAAAAAAATAGAACCAAGTAGTACAGTACTTGCATGACTAACATGGCAACCGCAATAGGAAACCAATTCTATAATAATTACAAAAAAAATATATAAATAAAAAATAACATAATCAAAATAAAAATAATAAATAAAAATAAAAAATAATAACAATAACCAAAATAAACATGATACATAAAAATAAAACAACTGCAAATGCTAATTAATATATGTAATACATCAAATTCGAAATTAAAATTATTTATTTCATCAAATTCCAGTTACATAGTTAAGATACTTACATATATACAATATACACATTATACAACACATCGGTAAGACACGTCACTAAAGAAACAAAACATAGCATTAAGCTTATTTTGCTACACCATTTGAAATTTGGCGTTAATATATCCATTTACAACAACACCTAATAAGAAACAATTTTACAGCATGCAGATTTGATTGGTTGGTTGGTTGGTATTTTGGGGCAATTGACACATTTTGGACATGTATTTGAAGTCCTCACATTTATGGGTATCTTTTAGTGATACTGGCAGCTTATTAAATCCAATTTGCTACGGAGCACAGATAAAATTCTTTATTGATATATATACAATTATTATATATCCATAAGTCGGCCTTTTGGAAGAAGTAATTCTTTGTTTAAATTTCTAAAGAATCATGATCATGTATGTAATGACAAAATTACTCCTGAAAAAAACAAACACACTCTAAAATATAAACACATGGTAATGTCAGGATATCATGAAATTGAAAATAGTATTTATCTATTTACATGATTCGCGGCAAGTCATGTTCAACATTGTACTTTACAAATGATTAAGTTACTTTTAAGTATAGACCTGGTACACCTCAATATATTTATAATCATATATATGCTAATAATACGCCCACAGCGGCATGCAATGAAAAGCTACAGGTCCATTTAATAGTGAAACTGTTTAATATGTACTTCATGGTGTAATAAAAACTATGAGCAATCTCTGCAGTAAAAGTGCAGCTGGTCTCGACGCAATGCATAACATAATTATTAAGTATTATGAAGCTCAGTTCATTGCAATCCCATCAAAAAATCTAAAAAAAAAAAGTAAATGTTAAAAAAAAAAGCCGATATGACTATATATATTTATTATGCATGACGATGACTCTTGTTGCTTTTTCGCAATTTAAATTATATTCTAAAGTTTTATACTTTGAATAATCATTTTAATAATTTTGCATCGAAACAATTAAGAGTCACAGGTGATTCATTAATCAATAATCAGAAAACGATGTGTACATTATCAGGAAATATCATTTGACTCTTGATTCTTAAATTATTATTTATCGAACGGAACATGACTTTATTTTCTTGTCCATCTTTATAATATATAATAATTGTTGTTCAAACTCAAATTTTCAGTCAAAATTTAGCATTAATATATACTTACATTAATGTAAAGTTATATATTTCTGATATTTTGATATGATATTTTGTTCACCCAAATCGAATGCCCGAATTCACGAATTTTTTAAA